>CM033622.1:3835182-4223009 GCA_019453435.1 Rhinogobius similis
CTAAGGCCACTGTGGAGGCTTTAAGGGAGACTAAGGCCACTGTGGAGGCTCTGAGGGAGACTAAGGCCACTGTGGAGGTTCTGAGGGAGACTGCGGCCACTGTAGGGGCTCTGAGGGAGACTGCAGCCACTGTGGAGCCTCTGAGGGAGACTGCAGCCACTGTGGAGGCTCTGAGGGAGACTAAGGCCACTGTGGAGGCTCTGAGGGAGACTAAGGCCACTGTGGAGGCTCTGAGGGAGACTAAGGCCACTGTGGAGGCTCTAAGGGAGACTAAGGCCACTGTGGAGGCTTTAAGGGAGACTAAGGCCACTGTGGAGGCTTTAAGGGAGACTAAGGCCACCGTGGAGGCTCTGAGGGAGACTAAGGCCACTGTGAAGCCTCTAAGGGAGACTAACGCCTGATGCACACCGACTCCGGTCCGGCTCCGGTTCGGGACCCGCGGGTCCCGTGCGGGTCCCGCGCAAGACTTAGAAAGTGCTTAAAATCAATGCGCCCTGTCACACCGACCTCGGAGCTCTGCGTCGCTGGTCCGGCAGCCGCGCGGGTCTCCGGAAAGAATCCGCAAGATGTCTATTTTTGCCGGACACCGCAGCGGTCTGGTGCGGCTTTCATGTCATTTGACGAGTGCTCTCACGCGAAACCACGTGAATCTACGTGGCTTTCGTCAAAAACGGACCGCAGTTAACCGGAGCTGGTGTGACAGGCGTCTGCAAGAGACCCGCGCGGGTCCCGGACCGTGACCGGACTGGACTCAGTGTACACTAGGCGTTAGGCCACTGTGGAGGCTTTAAGGGAGACTAAGGCCACCGGGGAGGCTCTGAGGGAGACTAAGGCCACTGTGGAGGCTCTGAGGAGGACTAAGGCCACTGTGGAGATTCTGAGGGAAACTAAGGCTGTTGTGAAATAATGTGACTTTTGTTTATTTGTGCCGACAGAGAAGGTGTTGAACTTTGTATAAGTTTTTGCTTCATGTGGATCGGCCAGTAATCACAGAGAAATGAGCCATAAACCTGGTCTGACATCTGACACTTGCACAGAGAGGGTTCTGACCTGACTCACTGAGATTCACTTCAACACAACCCATCATCAGATTATCTAGCCATTCTTCTAAAACAGAATAAAATGCAAAAGACAAACATGCTTTGTTTCCATGTTTTGTGATCATTATAACATGAGCGGGCAGAAGCACAGGCCTCTCTCTGTCCTCTGTGCGGAGCAGAGCTCTGGACTCTGTGCTGAGCCAGGAATGATTTGACATTACACTTGCTTCACGGGGACTGGACTCAGTGTACACTAGGCGTTAGGCCACTGTGGAGGCTTTAAGGGAGACTAAGGCCACCGGGGAGGCTCTGAGGGAGACTAAGGCCACTGTGGAGGCTCTGAGGAGGACTAAGGCCACTGTGGAGATTCTGAGGGAAACTAAGGCCACTGTGGAAGCTCTGAGGGAGACTAAGGCCACTGTGGAGGCTCTAAGGGAGACTAAGGCCACTGTGGAGGTTCAGAGGGAAACTAAGGCCACTGTGGAGGCTCTGAGGGAGACTAAGGCCACTGTGGAGGCTCTAAGGGAGACTAAGGCCACTGTGGAGGTTCTGAGGGAAACTAAGGCCACTGTGGAGGCTCTGAGGGAGACTAAGGCCACTGTGGAGGCTCTAAGGGAGACTAAGGCCACTGTGGAGGTTTTAAGGGCTGTTAATTTAGCTAAAATGTATGACAGCCTCCTAACACCCTGGTCCAAATCAATAGACCAGTCAAATGCTAATCAGATCATCAGCAGTGATGAGGGAGCAACAGCTAGCTATCAATAGAACAATAGAACAAAGGCTTTCACCACAGATTAGCCTCAGGTGACACTAGGCAGGGCCAACCATTACCCTGACAAAAACAGACCATTATCACTTTCAGGTGACACTAGGCGGAGCAAACTATTAACCTGACAAAAACAGGCCATTATCAGGGTCAGGTGACACTAGGCAGGGCAAACGATTACCCAAACAAAAACAGGCTATCAGTAACTCCTCCCTGTAGGCAGGGCTCTCACTACTCAGAGTAGAATATAAGCCAGAGTTCCCAGACCAGCTCTCTGATTGACAATGACTTCTGACTAGAATTAGACTAGAAGTTGAAACGTCTCTATTTTCAAACAGCGTCCGGATGACAACCCCTGAAACCTTTTCTACGTCACATACATCCAATATGGGGCATCATGATCCCCATGATACCCCTCTCTCCTCAACAACAAAGCTGTCACACTCGTGGCTTGAACAGTCAGCAGAGACTCAGACTCAGATTCTCCACACTCACTTCTGTGATACACGACTCAGGAGTTTGCACTAGGGCTGCACGATATTGGAAATTAGTGCGAAATGCGATATGGTGTCATGTATTTTTCCCTCATTTGCATATATTGTTCATTTCTTTTCCAGATATAAAGGATAACAATTAAGTACTCAACTCTTACTGTAAAATATAGTAGCTTAGTTCAAATATTACATTGGAGACCTTTGGAGTGTTAAAATTAGTATTAAAATCCATTACTCAGGCATTTTAAACATTTCTGACATTTTATTCACCTTCATTTATGTGTTTATGAAATAGTGGGGGAAAAGTGATGAGAATTTTGAAGCAAGAGCTTTAACAATAAAATACTTTAATATTCACTTGCGCTCTTGAGGGTGAACATTTAACCAGTAGGAATTATCGTGCATCTTTGCCATATGCATATTGCAATTGTTATTATCGCGATAATGATATTTTTTCAATATATTGTGCAGCCCAAGTTTGCACCATTCAAAAGATATCTTTTAAAATAAAATAACTACCCCGCCTAAGGGGGGGAAAGCCCCTCCCTCTCTGTCCTACCTTTCTTCTCTCTCTCTCTCTCTCTCTCTCTCATCTGTTTCTCTATCTATCTACCCCTCCCTCTCTCCTCTCTCTCGATTATCCCTCTCTCTCTCTCTCTCTCTCTCTCTCTCTCTCTCTCTCTCTCTCTCTCTCTCCCCCCTCCCTCTCTCTCTCGCACATATTGCACTGTAGACGTTGTTATGTAATGTGATAGCCCAGACTGGCGGGTGACTCACTGAATTGGCTGGAGCACTACACCACACACGAGCAGGAATCCTCTGAATGAGTGACCGACCATGTTTCTGCCGCTCACAGTGGATGAGTGAGATTGTCTTTTGTCCCAGACCTGGACTTTAGACTTAAAGGACACACATATTTGTGTTCTTGTCCTTTAAACCAGCTCTTGTTCCATTTCTTTGGCGTCTCATGTTTTAGAACTTAAAACAATGTTTGTGACTGAAAACCACATATGACTTTCTCTCAATCAGGTGTTCCCTCATCAGGATTTGTGTTAGCACTCCATCTGCTGGCAGCAAAGGGAATTCCAAGGGGGAAATAAACAAAAGCTACTGCTGCCCCACATGCTAATGTAACACAGTTATGATGAAGGTTATTTGAGTCAGAAATGTTCACGAGTCTGTGAAGAATTATGATTTAGAAACAGCACAGACCTAGAATCTGTAACTCTGAAAAATACAACTCCATGTATGTTTTTGATTATGAACAGTGTTAACATGGTTAAGCCTTATGACCTACTGGGGAGTTTTTTATGCCACTCTTTGTCATTTTTCACGCTTAAAATGGCCATAACTACTTCTGTTTTAGAGATATTTTTGATGATTGGATGACAAACCTTAGTTTGAGCCATATTTTTGAAAAATGTATTTGAAATTTTGTGCCCATTATTACAAGATTCACAAATTTTCTCCCCACTTGTCCTGTTGGAGCTCTTTCACTCCACGTTTTTGTTGATTGATTTTTTTTTTTTTTTTTTTTTTTGCTTAATTCTGTTAATCCACTTCTGTTCTGACTAAAAGTACTAAATTTGGAAAAAAAAATGCCCCAGGTTTTATTATTTACCCATTTACTTCCATAAAAACCAAATCACACTGCAGTCACACTATAAAATTGTGGTTTCCTGATCATTTGGGATGTCCCATTTTAAAAACAGATGAAATGTGTGATTTTTACATTTTTACATTTCCCTTTCAAACAGACTGTAAAGAGAGACAGTTTTCCCAGGCTTTTCTATGGGGCTCTCTGAGGGCTGTGCAGTTGTATTTAAGAGGCTCCTGGGGGCGTGTCCTGCAGGTGTGTGGGGGGACACCAGGGGGCGTCGGGGAGTATGTGTGTGAATTTTGGAGAATATTCATGTTTGAGTGTAGTGTAGGTATGTTCAAGTTGAGCTGTACAACCCTCCATCACACACCATTATATGCACACACACAGCAGCAGCACCAACACCAGCAGCAGCAGCAGCAGCAGCAGCACCAGCAGCACCACCAGCAGCACTAGCATCAGCAGAACCACCACCAGCAGCAGCACCAACACCAGCAGCAGCAGCAGCACCAGCAGCACCAGCAGCACCACCACCAGCAGCACCAGCAGCACCAACACCAGCAGCACTAGCATCAGCAGAACCACCACCACCAGCAGCACCGCCACCACCAGCAGCAGCAGCACCAGCACCAGCACCAGCAGTAGCAGCACCAGCAGCATCACAACCAGCAGCAGCAGTACCACCAGCAGCACCAGCAGCAGCAGCAGCAGCAGCAGCACCAGCAGCAGCAGCAGCAGCACCAGCAGCACCAGCAGCACCAGCAGCACCACCACCAGCAGCAGCAACAGCAGCAGCAGCACCAGCAGCATCACCACCAGCAGCACCACCACCAGCAGCAGCAGCACCACCAGCAGCACCACCACCAGCAGCAGCAGCAGCACCAGCAGCACCAGCAGCACCACCACCAGCAGCAGCAGCAGTACTCTGGATGTGCCTGTCAGTGTAAGACAACTAAACGCTTTGTCCTTGAGCTGTCAGAAAGAACTGGACCTGCTTTGTGTCACTTTGTGAAGAGCAAAATAGCAGATTGTTTCAACGACAATGATTGGTGTGAGTGAAGAGGAACTCACGGTCATTTTAGAGACAAATTCATTCATTCAGCAGCAGCAGTTTATCAGATACTCAACATTCCATAGGCCAATAATGCAGATACAATGTATAATTTTAAAATACAAATAAGCTAGATTTCTGGTGTAATACAGTGGGTCTAATGGTCACTCATACAAATGTTCATGTTCAACATTTGTGAGTCAGGTCAGACTTCTCAGGTAGAATTCTCTGATTGCAGTTTATGATGCTGGTTTAAGGTCCACATGTCTGTAATTACTGGTCCTATCCACACACACACGCACTCAGACATAAAGGCCTAACAAGAGATCGGGGAAAATTTGCCTGGGTGCTCAGAGATCACGGGTCATCTATGTGCCTAGAAGAATTGTTTTAATGGTGCACTAGTCACGCAGTCAAGATTGTCTTTGAGCTGCAACATGGCACTGAAACCCAACTGATGCTGTGAGTGGCTTCTCATTTCTGTAACAAATGTGGAAACTGAGCAAAGAAAACATCTGAGGGGAAGAACAAACTAATCTACATGATCTGAACCCCATTCTCCAGCACTTCTTTGGGATGTGCTGGAGAACGCAGTGTCACACTCTCCATCATCAACACAAGATCTTGGTGATAACTGAATGCACTGTGTGGAAATTAATCTTTTGACATTGCAGAAGTTTATTGAAACAATGCCACAGTGAATGTGTGCTATAATCAGCCAAATATTAGTCTGACCTTTTTTTCTGAGTAGATTGTGATGAAGGAAGGAATGAGGGATGTAGCTGACACACACACGTTTAATCATTTATTCATAACCTAAATCAGTTGGTTCTCCTCTTATAAAATATTTAGTTTTAAAATCAACCACAACTTAGTCCGGACTAAACCAGATCTAAACCAGGACTAACAATGACCTGAAACTAGTCTAGTCCAAGACTAAACTGAGTGTAAACGAGCTCTTAACCAGGACAAGCCCCAACTTAAAGTCACAAGACTGGACTAAAGAATGGCTAATGTGTCATCTGGTCATATTCTCTTCCAAATTAAAACATCTAAACAAAACAAAACAAAACAAAAACAAAAAACAAACAAACAAAAAAACGTATTTACGGTGAAATGCATGAGAGAGATGTAAGTTAAGCTCGGCCAAACATTTCCTAAACTGTGAAATCATATCCTTAAATGTAAAAATATAACCTTAAGTTTAAGAAAAAAAAAACTATATATGTACTATACTAAAATGATAAAATATATTAAAATATGTAAAAACATTTGGTCAACCTCAAGTCATGAGAAAAGTCTTTGTCTCATTCCCTCCAGACGGTCAGTGTCACTGACCTCATCCTTGACCGACAAGAACGTTTGTTGTTGTTGTTGTTGTTGTTGTTTTCAGCCAAAAACACTTCTATTCTGTAACTGTAAAGTGTTTTTTCTATTTTCTTGAAAACCATGAAAAATGACTTATGACAAATGTAAAAATATAATGTATAAAAAATGAAAAAAATGAAAAGTAGATGTGTTTGGAATGAAAGTTTTGGCTGCAGCAAAAAAAGCAATTATAAAGAAATGATGCAGAATGAACTGTCAGGAGTGGGCACCAATAACATTTACAACACGGAAAAAACGTCCTTCCTAAGTTTGAATATGGACAAATCTTAACAGAGGCTGGTGTAGGTGGGACGAGTGTGTTCATGTTGTTAATGAGGAGATCGTGGGTTCGACTGCCGGACCAGACCAACATCACACGATCTCTCTGATGGAGTCTGCATGTTCTCCCTGTGTTACTGTGGGTTCTCTCTGGCTCCTCCCACTGTCCAAACACATGACTGTGGAGGTTAACTGGTAACTCTAAATTACCCGTAGAGAATGAATGTGAGAGTGCATGGTTGTCTTGGTTAAAATGTGAGACTATTTGAACAATGATCAATCCTAGGATTTTTTTTTTTAATTCTACATTTCTGAAAATTCTAAAACTTTTCTGATTGGGGGTCTTTTCTCCAGATGTTAAACTAGCTTACATTTATTAAAGGGTTTTAACAGCTACACTAGTCTCTATTGGGAAGTTTAATGCCATACTGTGGAACATTCCCAGGCAAAGCGTAACATACCTGCGCAGACAAGCAGAAACGTTACCAAGTTAAGCCTTTAAATAATTGAGCCTGAAATTCAAATAAATTCATATCGGACAGAAATATGTTTTATTCAACTTGTCAAAGGTAAATAAGTGTTAACAAGCAACAAAAATGAAGGTCACATTTTGAAATCAAGGTACATGAATCCAGAGCAGCTCTTCGGGCCAAAATAGTGGATTGAATTTGAGTAGAAAACGATGTGAGGACATTGTCAGCCCTGAGCTGCTGCTGCTGCTGCTGCTGCTGCTGTTGTTTTTAGTCTCTCTTCAATAATACATTTGTCCTAAAAGGCTTCCATAAACAAGAGCGCCACATCCAACTCCAGAACCACCTGGAGATGTCACCGTGTCCAAATCTGCCGGAAGATTGCTTTAACCAGTCGCCAGTGTTTGAATAAACAAAAAGTTATTCCTACAGACTGCTAAGGCTGCGGTCACACAGTGAAGTGGGATGAAATGAAGGCAGAACTGAAGACCAAGTCTACATTAGGGCTATAAACTGAGCCAAAACTAAGACCAAACCAGGACAAGTGTGAATGAGCCCTAAATACTGAGATTTTGGTCAAAAACACCAGGGACGAGTGAGAACAAGACCCCACTAGATTTGAAGGGATTCCTTTTCAGTCCCAGAGTCTGGTGTTCTGTGTGGGAGATGGAACACCAAGTAACATGATTATGAAATATATTGAAACAAATGAACAACGAAAATGAAAAGGTTGCTGTTTTCATCATGTTTCCATACAATGCATTATGTGTATAAAAATAGCTTGCTTCATTTTGTTGACGAATCAAAATAAACAAAATTACAGGGGGATAATATTAAGGAAACTAAAACTGAGCATAACAATTTTAGATTAAATTTTGCGAGTTTAAATTAGTTAAATCAGACTTTATTTTGAACAAATCCTTCTGTATAATCCATCAAAGTCTTGTTCAGTCTGAGGTTGTAAAGTCTGGTGAGTGCAGGAGCTACTTTAAGGCTGATCTTTATGACTCTTGGAGTTTGGAGAAAACGACTTTGAAGTGACAATGTCCAAAAAAAATCTATGGATGAAGTGGATTCAATTGAAAGAATCAAAGCTCTTTAGGTACAGACTGACAGGACGAACAGGACAAAACCAAGCCTGCCTCAGGACTGAACTAGGCTCCAAACCAAACCAGGACTAAACCAGGACCAAACCAGGACTAAAGCAGGACCAAACCAGGACTAAACCAGGACTAAACCGGGACCAAACAGGACCAAACCAGGACCAAACCAGGACTAAACCAGGACCAAACCAGGACCAAACCAGGACCAAACCTGGACTAAACCAGGACCAAACCAGGACCAAACCAGGACCAAACCAGGACTAGTGAAATGTAATGATCAATAAATGACAACATTCCTCGCTGCAGTGTCACTAAAGCATCGTAAGGACTGTGTGTTGGATGGTGCTTGGATACATAACATGTCAGACAGTGATGAGGCCAATTTATGACATTTTCTGCAGATGATTTGCCTGTTTTGTTGCAGTAACTGTGGTAACCATGGCCCTGCCTCTGTGCGCGCATCAGCAGGACACACGGGCCACGCGAGACCAGCGCAGCTCCGTGGGCCGTCAGTGGTGGCACTTCAAAGCCAAGTCAGATTGGCAAGTTACATAAGCAGCCTCAAACAGGATCGTGCCGCTGCAGACGGATCCGGAGCATTTAGCATCTGTTTCTGTTTGAGCAATCCTCCCGCTCCTCCGGCGTCCGCCGAACCCGAGCCTCCGCGCCCCGCACAGCGAACCAGCCCCTCCGCTCGGACCGAATCACGGCGGAGGTGAAAGTTCCCCAGCACCAGCGGCGGCACCAGCGGCAGCGGCGGCACCAGCGGCGGCGGCGGCACCAGCGGCGGCGGCGGCACCAGCAGCGGCGGCGGCGGCAGTACGTGCACGCGCCTGCGGGTCTCTGTCCGCGGTGCTGATCTGGACGCACCGTGGCGCGCACGGACCTGCTTTTCCGCTGTCTCCGGGACGAACAGGTCTGTGGCGCGCACGTCCTCTGATTCAGCGTAGGTTCCGCTGCACGTGCACGCGGACAGGGATCGGAGCCGCTGCAGCCCGCTCCCGCACGCACGCTCACGCACACAGCCGCAGGAATGCACCCTAACGCCAGAAGTCACATACGCCACATGTGTGTCCTCGTGCGGCGCGACGCGGAGGAGACAGGGACACGGGCGCGCGCACAAGACACGTACCTGTTCCGAAGGAGCACGAGCCGAGAGTCCAGAGGGTGAAGCGGCAAAGCGGTGACCGGTGTGTGCTGTCCGCGCCGCGCGGTGAATCTGAGGCGCTCACACTGCGTCAGAGTCACACTGCTGCTCCTCTCGCGCTCTCTCTCCCTCTCTCTCTCTCTCTCTCTCTCTCACTCACCCCCTCTCACTCATTCCTCTCTCTCCTCTCTATCTCTCCTCTCTTCTCTCTCTCACTCACTCTTGCTCCTCTCTCTCTTCTCTCCTCCTCTCCTCCTCTCCTCCGCTCTCCCTCTCTCTCTTCCTCTCTCCCTCTCTCTCTCGCTCTCCTTCAAATTAGATTAGATTAGCCTTCTTGTTCCCCTAAGGAAATGTGCCCTGTGCATTTGACCCATTCTTCAATGTCACTAGGTGCTATTAGTGGCCAGAGCACACACCCCTGGACCAGATCGTGGTCTGGTCTTGGTCAGGACAGTAGGACTCCCTGTGGTTTTCCTTGTGTTTTCCCTACAATGAGGGTTAAATATGTTTGAATGAGCAGGTTCAGTGAAACTTTTGTGAACCCAGCGTCTGAGTGTAAGTGGATAAAAACATGGCCGCAGCTAAGGCTCATGGGAGTTGTAGTACTTTGTCACATGAATATTTCAGTTGGCCTTAGAGATGACTGCCATGTTCCAGTGAGCATCTCAGACTGACCACAGCGCCCCCTGGGGCAGAGGTCACTAATACGAGGCAGGTTCTACATGTATTCTGAGCGGGTCACTTGCAGACTGCCTGTTACTCTGGTGCACTGCAGTCTGTATTTGACCAACACTGCGCACATTCTGTAGTTTTGTGCGTGAGCTCTCGTTTACTGACCTGCTCCATCTCCAGATTGCTCCAGGGGAACAGCAGACTTCCTCCTGGACCTGCAGCACGCCCAGGTCTGTGTGACAGCAAGCACTGGTTTGAAGGACTGAAGTCGTGCACGTGCCTCACTGTCAGTGTACGAGGCATTTAGCTACAGACCATTCTCAACTCAGTTCACACATACACATACAACCATATTACCTTGAAATAGAGCGGGAAGAAGAAAACTGTATAAACTCTCACCCATCACTTTGCATTGTGTGGGTTTTTAACTAATTGTGCCATGATGACCAACATTCAGCACCAGGCCACAGCACCACAGCCCCAGACACAACTAGCTCATTATTATACCCTGGCTTCAGGTTTTATTTTCATTTATTTCTAATTAAACTGAAAAAAGTGAAGTGTGAGAAAATTATGAATCTATATTGTTTTATACTGTAGCTGTTTTTATACCTTTGTACCTTGTCAAAACATTGACAAGAAATGACAGTCAAATGATATAAATGAAAATAAATTTGACCTTGACATTGAACTGCAATGAAACAGTGGCCCGAGAAAGAAAAACTGGAAAATTGATGGGGGAAAACCAGAGGGCGGGAATTTACAAAAAAAAAAAAAGTAAAAACTTGGAATCAGATTTTCATAAATCTTTCTGTACGTCAGAACTGTAAACGTGGGTGTGTGTAGGTGCTACTGAAGGGCAGATCTTATGTCTAAGTTTGACACAATTTGGATTAAATAAAATAATAAAATCTTAGGTACAGAATAGACAAAGTTGTTGTTTGACCAAAAAACAAGAAAATGAATAACTCTGACTTTTGCCTGTGTCTCGCTTTAAGCTATTTTGGACACCTTAGAATTGATATTTCATATTTGTCCATTTCCAAACTGCATGTCTGTGACGAGAAGAATATCCTCTTATGGATTATGACCCTAAGGATTATTATAATATATAATTTTAACAAGGACCCATCTATTCTGGACCGCCTGCACTGAGCCCAGGACGGAGCTGGACTTCTTGATGTCCTTGTCCAGCTTCTTCTTCTCACTCTCCGTGATGCTGCTGCTCCAGTATACCACACTGTACTGGACTGATGCCACCACAGTCATAGTTCTCAGGAGTGGCCCTTGACTTCAAAAGACCTCCCTCGAGGTCATGAGTGACCTGAGTCTCCTCAGAGCTGACTCTGGCCCTTCTTACCCAGTGCGCCTGTGTTGTGTGTCCAGTTTGTGGTTCAGATGAACACCCAGGTACTTGTAAGAGTCCACTCTCTCAATGTCCCTTCCCTGGATGTTCATCAGTGGAAGTCCACCACCATCTCCTCGTCTTCCCGGCATTAATGAAGAAGTGGTTCATCTGACACCAGTCCACAAAATCCTGCGTTGGTCCCCTGTACTCCACAAAGTCCTGTTAGTCCTCTGTACTCCACAAAGTCCTGTTAGTCCTCTGTACTCCACAAAGTCCTGTTAGTCCTCTGTCCTCCACAAAGTCCTGTTAGTCCTCTGTACTCCACAAAGTCCTGTTAGTCCTCTGTCCTCCACAAAGTCCTGTTTGTCCTCTGTCCTCCACAAAGTCCTGTTAGTCCTCTGTCCTCCACAAAGTCCTGTTAGTCCTCTGTCCTTCACAAAGTCCTGTTAGTCCTCTGTCCTCCACAAAGTCCTGTTTGTCCTCTGTCCTCCACAAAGTCCTGTTAGTCCTCTGTCCTCCACAAAGTCCTGTTAGTCCTCTGTCCTCCACAAAGTCCTGTTTGTCCTCTGTCCTCCACAAAGTCCTGTTTGTCCTCTGTACTCCACAAAGTCCTGTTAGTCCTCTGTACTCCACAAAGTCCTGTTAGTCCTCTGTACTCCACAAAGTCCTGTTAGTCCTCTGTCCTCCACAAAGTCCTGTTAGTCCTCTGTACTCCACAAAGTCCTGTTAGTCCTCTGTCCTCCACAAAGTCCTGTTTGTCCTCTGTCCTCCACAAAGTCCTGTTAGTCCTCTGTCCTCCACAAAGTCCTGTTAGTCCTCTGTCCTCCACAAAGTCCTGTTAGTCCTCTGTCCTCCACAAAGTCCTGTTTGTCCTCTGTCCTCCACAAAGTCCTGTTAGTCCTCTGTCCTCCACAAAGTCCTGTTAGTCCTCTGTCCTCCACAAAGTCCTGTTTGTCCTCTGTACTCCACAAAGTCCTGTTTGTCCTCTGTCCTCCACAAAGTCCTGTTTGTCCTCTGTCCTCCACAAAGTCCTGTTAGTCCTCTGTCCTCCACAAAGTCCTGTTAGTCCTCTGTCCTCCACAAAGTCCTGTTTGTCCTCTGTCCTCCACAAAGTCCTGTTAGTCCTCTGTACTCTGCGTCATTGTTCGTGATGAGTTCGATGATGGCAGAGAACTTTTGCAGGATGCGTCTGTCCATGTTGTGTCTGAAGTCTGCAGTGTAGAGGGTGTGAAGGGTGCGAGTACGATGCCCTGGTGCGCCCCCACGCTGAAAGTTCAGAGGTGAGACACACAGTCTCTTTGTGAGGTAGTGAAGGATCTCCAGCTTGTCCCTCAGGAGCAGTGGCTGGATGGTGTTGAAGGCGCTGGAGAAATCAAAGAACAGAATCCTTACAGCGCTGCTGGGTCTCTCCAGGTGAGACAGTTATGTGCATCATTTTGACCTGTAAATTCGTAATATCATTCCTATGACATCCAAAAGTATTTTAAAACCTCTGAATTATGTATAACAGAAGACATTTGAGCATTATTCTTTCTGATTCACTCTTCACCCTGGTGCTCTAACTAACCTCAGGACTGCAAGACGAGGCTGCAATTAGTCTAAGGACAGGGCAAAGGCGATGACCACATTTGAACATGCAGATACCTCCACAGAGCAGCGGGCTTCGTGTGGTGTCCCCAAAACGCATCAAATATTCAGCCTCCTCCACATGTAGTGTGGTCTGCACGATGTTGTCTCACCGCTGTTTAAAAATGTACCACGTTTGAGTTTCTGCCTCATCGTCCACCGAGTGTAAGAGGAATGAAGGAAAGTTGGACAAGAGTTCAAACGCCACTGACAGTGAAGACCCAACGACGTGATAGCAATGACTGTCTGTGAGCCAATGGTATACAAACATATATGAATAATCAACAAGCTATTTTAAAAGTTAAGATTAAATAAAGACAGACATTACATTGAAAAATGAGAGCAATATGAAGATACAAATAATACATTTCAAGGATTTTAGCAAAGAGAACATTTCTGATGTTATGGACCGAAATCGCACACAAACCCTCCACAAAACACCTTCCAGTGTTTGCAGATAAATCTCTGCATTCCATTAGCCGGGTACATGCATGTGCAATGGGAGAGTTAGCGTTAGGCTCCAAACATCACAAACTACAAAAAAACAGGGCAACAACAGAAACCACTGGACACACGTGAGGAACACCAGAACGTTAGAAAACATTCCACCTGTGGAAGTGTTTTGTGCAGCTTGTTACCGTTAAGTGCTGACAAACTCGTAAGAAACATTTCTTAAAATGTTATTGTGGACAATAATGTATGGGGTGACAAATGTAAAATTACAAGAAAAAAATTCAATATGTATTTTTAACATATTTAGACTGTTTTCGTCACATTTAGTCAAATTTTAATTTATATATATAAAAAAGAAAAATAATAATAATAATAATAAACATGATTAAAGCCGCAAAGCGGCGATGGTGGCCCTCGCCCCGCACGCGACCGCCTTCCCACGCAGCCTCGGCCGGTCCCAAACCGTCCCGGGGTGCCGTCCTCCTCCTCTGAGAGTCACTCGCGCCACCGTGATCCCCCCTCCCCCCACTCACACCGGGTGGCGTCCCTATAGAAGTGCATTGGCGGGCGCTGCTCTCCTAAAGTGGCAAAACCGCTCAAAACACGGCTTCGATGTAATTGACTTTTTCGATCGAAATCCTCTAAATAATGCGTCTGCCGAGTTTCACTGACTTTGCTCGAAATAATTTTGGCCTCTCCATAGACTTATGCCATGTCTCATAGAAAATGAATAGGGACTATGCATGGGCCCCCAGGCCAAACGATCCAAAATAGGACATCGGTGTAATTGACTTTTTTGCAGCTTTTGACACTCAAAATCAGATTCCAAGATTTCGTGGCAATCCGAAAATTTTGGTACTTTTACATGACCAGCAGGGGGCGCTATACTGAAAAGTGCTCATGTGCTCCTGACTCTGTTCTGTTTAATATTTGATTCTGCATCTGTGGTTACAGTTTGTGCTCTGTACGGCAATGCCTGTGGCTTGGAGAATAATTTTAAGAAACAGGAAATGAAGGCGATATGCGATGGCGAACCATGGCTATACCGTAAACGCTATCATCAAAACTTGGTTTTTAATCGAATTTCAATGCGTCCTGATCAGGAGCGTGTATGTTAGACTGATGTGGGCCCAAAAACCTAGGACCCTTTTGCAATGGAAAAAAAAAAACGTAAAGTGGCGTCTAAAATTACATTCAATATGGCCGCCATGCCGTTTGTCTGATGAGTTTGCACCAATTATGTTTTAGGGTCATATTTATGTGTACTATCACTGTGGCAAATTTCATAGGCCTCCTCCAAACTAAATGTGTCTCCCTTTCCATAGGCCTGACCCAACAGGTGGCGCTGTAGAGGCTGTATTTGACTTGCATGAAAAATGGTGTTATGGGGCATTCATGTTCCTAAAAAGGAGTCACTGTATTAAGTTTGGTGGCTGTTACTCACTGTTTAGTGGCTTTTTGCTCCATCTTTGAGTGATGAGAGTCTCACTCCCATAGAGAATGCATGGGAGCTGTGGAGGACCCTAGAGGCAAAAGTGTGAAGAATAGGCCATGGGTCTCATTGACTTTTTTGCATCTTATATAGCAAAGAATCATTTCCCAAAATTTGGTGTAAATCGGACAATCTGGACACTTTTAAGTGAACTGTAGGGGGCGCTATAGTTATTAGTGGTCCTGTGCTCCCTAGTCTATTTTGTGTAATATTCACTTGTCCATCATTGGTGGCAATTTGAGCTCTGTAGGCACAGTCCAAGTGCCTCTGAGGGATAAGCACAAAAACAGGAAATGATGGCGATATTTGACAGGAAGGCACGCGCAAACCCTAAGAGATATCTCCAAAAATTGGTTTTTTATTGAATTTCAATGCGTCCTGATCAGGAACGTGTATGTTAGACTGATCTAGGCCCAAAAACCTTGGACCCTTTTGCAATGGAAAAAAAAACCTTAAAGTGGCGTCTAAAATTATAATCAATATGGCCGCCTTGTCGTTTGTCTGATCACTGCGCACCAATTATGTTTTAGGGTCGTCTTTATGTGTACTATCACCATGCCAAATTTCTTAGGCCTCCTCCAAACTAAATGCATCTCCCTTTCCATAGGCCTGACCCAACAGGTGGCGCTGTAGAGGCTGTATTTGAGTTGCATGAAAAATATGGTTATGAACCATTAATGTCTCTTATATGTAGACATTGTATTAAGTTTGGTGGCTGTTACTCACTGCTTAGTGGGTTTTTGCTGCCTCTTTGTGTGAGGACAGTCTGACTCCCATAGAGAATGCATGGGAGCTCTGGAGGGCCCTAGAGGCAAAAGTGTGAAAAATAGGCCATGGGTCTCATTGACTTTTTTGCATCTTATATAGCAAAGAATCATTTCCCAAAATTTGGTGTCAATCGGACAATCTGGACACTTTTAAGTGAACTGTAGGGGGCGCTATAGTTATTAGTGGTCCTGTGCTCCCTGGTCTATTTTGTGTAATATTCAATTCTCCATCATTGGTGGCAATTTGGACTCTGTAGGCACAGTCCAAGTGCCTCTGAGGGATAAGCACAAAAACAGGAAATGATGGCGATATTTGACAGGAAGTCACGCGCAAACCCTAAGAGATATCTCCAAAAATTGGTTTTTTATCGAATTTCAATGCGTCCTGATCAGGAACGTGTATGTTAGACTGATGTAGGCCCAAAAACCTAGGACCCTTTTGCAATGGAAAAAAAAAACTTAAAGTGGCGTCTAAAAATAAAATCAATATGGCCGCCTTGTCGTTTGTCTGATCACTGTGCACCAATTATGTTTTAGGGTCGTCTTTATGTGTACTATCACTGTGGCAAATTTCATAGGCCTCCTCCAAACTAAATGCATCTCCCTTTCCATAGGCCTCACCCAACAGGTGGCGCTGTAGAGGCTGTATTTGAGCTGCATGTAAAATGGTGTTATGGGACATTCATGTTCCTTAAAAGGAGTCACTGTATTAAGTTTGGTGGCTGTCACTCACTGTTTAGTGGCTTTTTGCTGCATCTTTGTGTGATGAGAGCCAGACTGCCATAGAGAATGCATGGGAGCTCTGGAGGGCCCTAGAGGCAAAAGTGTGAAAAATAGGCCATGGGTCTCTTTGGCTTTTCTGATCAGGAGGCCGTCTAGGATTTGTGTGCAAATTTTCACTAATAAAAGTCAAAGTAATTGTTTTTCTCCCCATTGTAATTTAGTGCGCTCCTACAGATGGCGCCGTAGGGTTGATTGTTATTGTGCGCACATAAATGGATTCAGCTGCTTGACGTTTACGTGTGTTTCAAATTTCATGTCGATCGGAGTATGCGTGTGCGTGCAGGAGCTATTTAAACAATTTCGTGATTACTCTTTGCGCCCCTGGTGGCCAACGGTGATAAATGCACCATATCACTAATTCAGTTTTTTTCATGGCGCCCTACACTGGACATATTCCCCAAGTTTGGTCAAAATCGGACAATGTTGACTTTTCACTTAATAGGTAGGGGGCGCTAGCGAGTACTTTTTATTTATTTTTATTAATGCATTACATTCAGATCATAATTACGCACTCGTGACTGAAATTACAGCTCTGTCAGTCCAAGCGTGTAGCCGTGACATGCGATCAGAAAAACAGGAAACGAAGGCGTTCGTCGATGGCGAGCCACGGCGAAACCATTTGAGATTTCGTAAAAAACTGGATAACTATTGAATTTCAATCCGTGTAGATCGACTACGTGTATGCCAGACCCATATCGGACCAAAACCCTAGGCCTGCAGTTAGCTCAAAAAAAAAAAGTCAAACTGGCGTGGCGACTTCCGTCCAAAATGGCCGCCGTGCGCTTGGTCCGAGGGCCGCTCCAATGTCATGTTTTGCTCGGTTCACTGTTCTCTATCACTGCTCCGAGTTTCGTGCGCGTCGGGCAAAATTTGCTCGTCCCATTTCCCATAGGGTCCGATTCGGGCCGGTGCTGCTCGTTCGGTTCGGGTCGGATGCTCTCGAGACGCGCGAATTATCAAATTTTTCGCCGGGCCGATCGCGACAATACCCCTATGTGGGACTTTTCGTGCATGTTCACTGGGTCAAAAAGGCCCGCCAATAGTAAGAAAAAAAAAAAAAGAATAAGAAAGAAACCAACGAAGAACAATGTCCCTCGCCAGTTTACTGGCTCGGGCCAAATATAGCCGCAAGCGGCAATGATCGGCCCTCGCCCGCGCCACGCCGCCGCCCGCAACGCCAAAGGGGCGCTTACGCGCCCAATTTCCCTCCTCATAAAATACCTGCTGCCGAATCCGTGGCGCTACCGCGCCTCCTACTGCTCATATTTCATTGAAAATGTGTAAAAATTGGTCAAAGTTTGCGGCTGTGCCGCAGAAAGACTGTAATACTTGTGCTAAAATCCCGGATAACTTTAGATGGCCCACTCCTCAAGATCATTTTCACCAAATTTCAGGTTGATCGGGCTTACGCCCGAGGAGGAGTGCGTTAAAGTACGAAGTTTAATTTGAACGACTTTGAGTTTTTCCCATAGGAATAACATGGGGTTTTTCTGTCTTTTGTAAAATGTTGGCAAAGTTTGCGGCTTCGCCTCACGGAGACCATAATACCTATCTTAATAATTTGGATAACTTTTGGTGCCCCACTCCTCAGGATGATTGTCACCAAGTTTCTGATTGATCGGGCTTACGCCCGAGGACGAGTTCGTTAAAGTACAAAGTGAAATTTGAGAGATTTTGCGATTTTCCCATAGGAATAACATGGGGTTTTTCGGTCTTTTGTAAAATGTTTGCAAAATGTGCGGCTTCGCCACACGGAGACCGTAATACCTATCCTGATAATTTGGATAACTTTTGGTGCCCCACTCCTCAGGAAGAAGTCCACCAAATTTCAGGTTGGTCGGGCTTGCGCCCGAGGAGGAGTTCGTTAAAATGCGTAGTAAAAAAAATATGCAAATTTTGATTTTCCCATAGGAATAACATGGGATGTTTTGGTCATTGATACGGCTTTGCCGTACAAAATATGACATGGGTCTGATTGGCTTTTTTGATCGGTAGGCCAAAATGGAATTTTGTGCAAAATTTCAAAAAATTCTAAAAAACTAAATTTTTTGCTCCCCATATAAAAGTTTGCTTTAATCTGTAGGGGGCGCTAACGCGCGGAATTTAATTATTTCACTTCTAGTAGGTTTCAGGCAGGGAGTTTAACAACTGATTCAAATTTGATGCAATTCGGACTTTATATGTGGAAATGGGAGCAAAATTAAAAATTTTAAAATTTCAGGAATTGTGGGCAAATTTTGAGGCTTCGCAGCACAAAGACCGTAAAACGTGGTTCCTGATTTGGATAACTTTTAATGCCACACTCCTCAACTTCATTTTGACCAAATTTCAGCTCGTTTCGGGCAAACGCGCCCTGGGAGGAGTTCGTAAAGTACTAAGTTTAAAAAAAACCGCTGAATCAGGTTTAGCGAATTTTGATCCAATATGGCCGACAATTGGTTGGGCGGACGGCGTTGCCGTAATTATATTTTTTGCTTCTCTTGTCACTATCTACCTCTCTTCCAAATTTCATGATTCTACGATCAAATTTTTTTTTGGCACTTTCCTATCCCGTAATGCATTTTTTGTACACTTGGGGGCGCTGACGCGCCATATTTTTGAATTTTGGAAATCGGAAATAGCCAGAATGTAGAGAGGCACGATTTTTAGAGGTGTGCAAATTTTCCTGACTTTTCGTCAATGTTCACTGGGTGAAAAATAGGGGGGTTGGTCCCAAGAAGAAGAAAGAAGAAAGAAGAAGAAAGAAGAATTAAAGCCGCAAGCGGCATCGAACGGCCCTCGCGGGCCGCGCTCGTACTCCGCTCTCGCAAAGGTCGAGGAAGGGCGCTAACGCGCCCACATTGTTTCCTTTACTGGGGCTTTGTGGTGGAACAAAGCGGTGTCCCAAAACTGCCGTTGTAATGAATGAGCAAAAATTTGGCCAATTGGTGCGGCTCCGCCGCATGGATACCGTAACACTTGTCCCAAAAATATGGATAACTTTTGGTGTCACAGTCCTCAAGATGATTTTCACCAAATTTCAGGTTGGTCGGGCTTACGCCCGAAGAGGAGTTCATTAAAGTACAAGGTTTCATTTGAGTGATTTTCCCCATAGGAATAACATGGGATGTTTCTGTCATTAGTTCAAGTTTGGGCAATATTTGTGGCTTCGCCACACGGAGACCATAATACTTATCCCGACAATTTGGATAACTTTTGGTGCCCCACTTCTCAGGATGATTGTCACCAAGTTTGAGGTTGATCGGGCTTACGCCCGAGGACGAGTTCGTTAAAGTACAAAGTTAAATTTGAGACATTTTGAGATTTTCCCATAGGAATAACATGGGGTTTTTCTGTCTTTTGTAAAATGTTGGCAAAATTCGCGGCTTCGCCGCACAGAGACCATAATACCTATCTTAATAATTTGGATAACTTTTGGTGCCCCAGTCCTCGGGAAGATGTCCACCAAATTTCAGGTTGGTCGGGTGTACGACCGAGGAGGAGTGCGTTAAAGTACAAAGAAAGAAAAAAATGCAGATTTTGCGTTTTGAAATGTTCAGTTCAATATGGTGGACTTCTGATTAATCAGGGGGCGTGGCCATAATATAATTTTTTGTTTGTCCTCTTGAGAGGAATGCGTGTACCAAATTTCATGGCTGTATGACAAAGTTGACTTTGGGCAGCTCCCATAGGTGCAATGTATTTTGATTTTTGTAGGTGGCGCTGTTGTGCAATTTTATGATTTCTATTCAGGAAACCTATAGAAAACAAAATTTTTCACCATTTCTGAATTTTGGGAAAATTTTTGTGAGTTTTTGAGCATGTTCAGGGGGTCAAATTAGAGACGAAAGAGCAGAAGAAAAACTGGTGAACTTGGCCTTCAAAGAACAAGTATAATTAAAGCCGCAAGCGGCATCGAACGGCCCTCGCGGGCCGCGCTCGTACTCCGCTCTCGCAACAGTCGAGGAAGGGCGCTAACGCGCCCACATTCTTTCCTTTACTGGGGCTTTGTGGTGGAACAAAGCTGTGTCCCAAAACTGCCGTTGTAATTAAAGAGGAAAAATATGGCCAATTGATGCGGCTCCGCCGCATGGATACCGTAACACTTGTCCCGAAGATTTGGATAACTTTTGGTGTCACAGTCCTCAAGATGATATTCACCAAATTTCAGGTTGATCGGGCTTACGCCCGAAGAGGAGTTCATTAAAGTACAAGGTTTCATTTGAGTGATTTTCCCCATAGGAATAACATGGGATGTTTCTGTCATTAGTTCAAGTTTGGGCAATATTTGTGGCTTCGCCACACGGAGACCATAATACTTATGTCAACAATTTGGATAACTTTTGGTGGGCCATTCTTCAGGATGATTGTCACCAAGTTTCAGATTGATCGGGCTTACGCCCGAGGACGAGTTCGTTAAAGTACAAAGTTAAATGTGAGAGATTTTTAGATTTTCCCATAGGAATAACATGGGGTTTTTCTGTGTTTTCTAAAAGTTTGGCAAAATGTGCGGCTTCGCCGCACAGGGACCGTAATACCTATCTTAATAATTTGGATAACTTTTGGTGCCCCAGTCCTCAGGAAGATGTCCACCAAATTTCAGGTTGATCGGGCTTGCGCCTGAGGAGGAGTGCGTTAAAGTACAAACAAAGAAAAAAATGCAGATTTTGCGTTTTGAAATGTTCAATTCAATATGGTGGACTTCTGATTAATCAGGGGGCGTGGCCATAATATAATTTTTTGTTTGTCCTGTTGAGCGGAATGCGTGTACCAAATTTCATGGCTATATGACAAAGTTGACTTTGGGCAGCTCCCATAGGCGCAATGTATTTTGATTTTTGTAGGTGGCGCTGTTGTGCAATTTTATGATTTATATTCAGGAAACCTATAGAAAACGAAATTTTTCACCATTTCTGAATTGTGGGAAAAATTTTGTGAGTTTTTGAGCATGTTCAGGGGGTCAAATTAGAGACGAAAGAGCAGAAGAAAAACTGGTGAACTTGGCCTTCAAAGAACAAGGATAATTAAAGCCGCAAGCGGCATCGAACGGCCCTCGCGGGCCGCGCTCGTCGTACTCCGCTCTCGCAACACTCAAGGGAAGGCGCTGACGCGCCCTCATCCTTTTGTGCATTGGCATTGTGTCCCGAAACAGCCGACGACACAAGAAATTGCTTGTGCGCTTTGTCGCAAACATTTTAGAAAACACAGAAAAACCCCATGTTATTCCTATGGGAAAATGGCAAAATCTCTCAAATTTAACTTTGTACTTTAATGAACTCGTCCTCGGGCGTAAGCCCGATCAATCCCAAACTTGGTGACAATCATGCCAGGTGCCTAGAGTCAGGACTAAACATGGGGAATCAGCATTTCAGTTTTTTGCAGCTAAAATCTGGAACAGTCTCCCTGAAGATGTGAGACAGGCCTCCACTCTGACAATGTTTAAATCCAGGCTAAAAACAGTTCTCTTTAGACGTGCAAACGACTGGAAGATCTATCTGCACTCTTCTCTTTTAAAGCACTTTATTTTAAAATGATTTTAAAATGATTCTGTGTGTCTTTTTGTGTTTTTATGATTTTAATGCAACTTTTCCTGTTTATGTAAAGCACTTTGAATTGCCCTGTGTACGAATTGTGCTCTACAAATAAACTTGCCTTGCCTTGCCTTGCCTTATAATGGATGAGCAAAATTCTGGACACTATTTGCGGCTTCGCCGCACAGAGACTTAAAAAAAATGGTATAACTTTTGGTGCCCCCCTCCTCAAGATGATTTTGTACTCCACTCTCACAATAGTCAAGGGATGGCGCTGACGCGCCCTTATTCTTTATATTATTTTAGGGGCTTGTGTTGTATTTAACTTTGGCCCAAAAAAGACAACCCGTATAAAGCGCTTGCGCGCTTTACTTTAGTGGAAAATACAACATAATTCCCTTTCACTTTTAAATTTGGTTAGACATGGACAGTCACTGTGCCAAAATTTGCCAAGATTTTAAAACATGACATGGCGTGGATCGGCCCTCATGGGCCGTGCTCCGTACTCTGCCACGCAACTACCTAATGAGTAATATTATTAATTTATTTCTTAATATCTTCAAAAGCCACTGTTCTCCCAGTCATTTTCACCAAATGTAAGGTTATTTGGACAAACACCCAAGGAGGAGTCTGTAAAAGTAGTTATTAGTGTTAAGTGGTACTGTATTTTCTCCCACTGCCAGTTGTGTGGCGCTATTGTGCCCTGTCTTCCCTGGTGTATTATACTAATGCCTACAATTCACATTAGGTGGCGCTATCGCACCTACTCAACTCTTTGGTTAGCTACACTTTTCTAAATAGTTGCAATAAAACAATTATTATTCATAATCATTTTATCTACCTTTTATTTTCATTGCAAACTTAATCTGTTTTTATTTATTTGCTCAAGTGCTATATGTTTTTCATCAGAGGTTCAATATTTACTTTTGGTTATCATTATTAGTATTATTACAATGTTATTATTTTTGTTTATATTTTAATGTCAGTTTATCCAAGTTTTCATTTCATTTTCTACCGCTTGTTCCCGTTCCCGGGGTCGCGGGTGACTGGAGCCTGTCCCAGTGACTTTGCGTGGCTGCGTGGCCAATCACATCACATGAAGTTACTTGCTGCAGGTGCTGTTGCTATGGTTGATTTTCCTCAGGTAGGTTAAAGTTTTTGAAACTATTCATTCGTACTGTTAAATGCACTGGTTGTCGGGACAGAAGGAGCTGTCCCTTTAAACTCCAGAATATTGAGTTTCATTATATTATAGTCTGAAAGTTTGGTAAAGGAATAATCACAGCATTTTGTCTCGCTGTTTGTTTTGCATCTTTTCAAAAGATAATAGAACCTTTATTACAAATTAGAGAAGGTAAAACTGCACATGCACTCACTGTAAGAGCTGTGCTTTCTGTTTTTCTCTCTAATATTGTGAAGTTAAAAGGCCAAATTTCATGTTGAAATATGTCATGTAGTCACTAACTGTATTCAGAATACCACCAAAAGAAAGAGTAACTGTGCTGGAATAAATTTTGATGTAGTGGACAAGACTTACACCTCACCTAACCACTCTTAATGCAATTATGTGTCATGTTTTCTGTTAATAAATGTAACCAGGATCATGTCTGCTTCACAGCCCTCATTCACACAGGTCAGAGTTATCCAGGAGCAGTAACGAGACACTGTGGTCACCTCAGCGCCTGACGGCTTTCTACAAAGGACAATTTGGAAGAAGAAATGTTTTTAGTGTGTATTTGTCTGCAGCCCTTTAGCGACACTGCCTTAATGCAGATGCATGTACAAGCTACACAAACTAATGTTTTTACTATACTTTAATCTATAAAACTTTGTTTAAGATTAAAGTCATTAGTGTGTTTTGGTTATTGCAACAAAATACAAATTACCCTAATGCACCAGTCCTCTACTACACTTCTGGACATATAACTATATCTATAAGTCATAAGTCAGATCTATAAGTCAGACAGACTGAGGTTGTCATGGTCATTACATAATAATACAATGTTATTAGCACAAAATCCTGTTTTTGATTTTGAGTCTTTATGTTGAACTTGGGATGAATAAAATATGAATGTAAATTGATCATATAGGGGTTTATTTGATTAAAAACTGCTGTATTGTATTTTATTCTAGTGAAATACTGATATTTAATTTCGTTTTTAACAAGTCTAGTCTTAATTTTAAAAGTTGTATTTTCTTCTGCTGGTTTCATGTCTGTAACAAAAGAATTTCTCCTTGGGGATGAATAAAAGGAATTTTTACTCAGAGTTTAATGTGTGAAATAGTACTTCAGGAGTCCCTTGTTAACTTGACTATTTGACCCATCAATACTTTCTTTATTGCCTTTTCTGCTTTAAATTTTAAATACAATCTGTGTCTGTGAACTTGATTTAATTACATTTTAATTAAAACATGTTGTGTTTTTGTTATACTGTCCAATACACTACCTTATTGTCAAGTATCTACATGTATTAAATTACAGACTGAGGTATTATGCATTATGCTCTAATGAAAAGTTTGCAATATTTTATCAAAAGATGGCTTACAGAGGCTACTAAATGTGTGATTTATTCAAATCCACCTTTGAGTCAAAGGGAGGACACATTTGATTCAACAGATCACGTCTAGAGTCTGTTCCTTGTCATTTAACTCTTACAGTAAAGAATAACAGCATTTCATCAGCGCTAGCAAAGTAGCATGCTAAAAATGCTAGGTTTTAGCTAGGCTACATTAGCGTAGCCTTAATTTTGCGTCAATTTGCCGCAGCCATTTTGTGAAGAGCCCGCCCGTTTTTGATTGGTCAGCCCCAGCGCATTTTTCAAACAGACGCCTCTGATTGGCTGAGGCCCCAGGACTATAAAAACGGCCCGACGCCCTTTTCTCTTCGCAGTCCTTATATTTATATAAGCGATTGCTCAGTGTGTCTCTGCGGTTAATCTATTGGATTTTGCTCTGCATTACCCTCTGGATAACTTCGAGTCGCTCTTTCACCACCTTTACCACCTTCTCTCACCACCTTTTGGATCCCGGATTGGATTTACTTTTAACAGTTTTTCTTTTCCGCGGATCTTTCACCGGACCCTGTTTTTCGCAGTTTCTCTTCGGAGTTTCTGTGTTAAACACCTCTCGGCTCTTCTTTATTGAAGGTAAGATTTCATTAACTCATTTTATCTTAAACTAATGTTGTTTGTGCGTTAATTCTGGCGTTAATTCTGGCTCTGTATGTGATTAAATAATGTCTGGTGCGCTCATTGTGGCTGTTTTTATTCAAATGTGGCGCAGTAATGCTGATAATGCTCTTGTGTGCGTGGACTTTATGTTTTACGTGAACGTGGATCAGACTGTGCTAATGTAACAGCACTAAGGTTTATTTGAATGTAAAACGGTATAGCCGTGTCACGCCTGTGTCACGCCTGTGCCATGCACGCTGCACGTGTTACGCACCCTGCGTCACGCACACGCCGTGTCACGTGTAAATCCGCGTGTGTTCATGGCGCTGGTTTGGTCCCGGTCTAGACTTGGGCTATGTGTGGTTATTCTGCTTCTGGTTTACACATGTTTTAGTCCAGGTCTAGTCCAGGTCTAGTCCTGGTTTAGTCCTGGTTCTGTCCCGGTTTAAACGCGATCACAGACTCCGGCGCGTGGATGTGACATTTACCCTTAAAGTGGCTCACACTGTGCTAATTTAACTGTACAAAGGTTTATTTGACTTTAACATGGTGCTCCAGGCTTAGCCCGTGTCACGCGTGAATCCGCGCTCGTTCACGGCCTGGTTTAAGTTCTGGTTTGGTTCCGGTCCCAGGACCAGGTCTAGACTTGGTCTGGTTGTTTTTTTCTGCTTTACTCCTGAATTATTCTTGTTTTTGTCCTGGTCTACTTCTGATTGAGTGGTTTTAGTCCAGGTTCAGACCCGGTTCTGACCCGGCTTAGTGCGTGTCACCAGCGGGAAATGTGGACGCTGTGGTTATGCACTTTTAGTCCGGTTTAGTTCTGGTTCTGTCCCGGTTTAAACACGATCACAGACTCCGGTGCGCGCTCAGT
The DNA here is from genome assembly GCA_019453435.1 of Rhinogobius similis. NCBI lineage: Eukaryota > Metazoa > Chordata > Actinopteri > Gobiiformes > Gobiidae > Rhinogobius > Rhinogobius similis. The sequence continues at coordinate 3,861,193 of CM033622.1, forward strand.
GTTGCTGCTGTTTTTATTCAAATGTGGCGCATTAATGCTGAATATGCTCTGACGTGATATTTTACGTAAACGTGGATCACACTGTGCTAATGTAACAGCACTGAGGTTTATTTGAATGTAAAATGGTACTCCAGGTTTAGCCGTGTGTAACGCCCGTGTCACGTGTAAATCCGCGTGTGTTCATGGTTTAGTTCTTTTTTGGTCCCGGTCCCAAGGTTTAGACTCGGTCTATGTGTTGTTTTATTCTGCTTCTGGTTTACACATGTTTTAGTCCAGGTCTAGTCCTGGTTTAGTCCTGGTTCTGTCCCGGTTTAAACGCGATCACAGACTCCAGCGCGTGGACGTGATATTTACCCTAAAAGTGGCTCACACTGTGCTAATTTAACTGTACAAAGGTTTATTTGAATTTAACATCGTGCTCCAGGCTTTTAGCCCGTGTCACGCCGTGTCACGCGTGAATCCGCGCTGGTTTAAGTTCTGGTTTGGTCCCGGTTCCAGGACCAGGTCTAGACTTGGTCTGGTTGTTTTGTTCTGCTTTACTCCTGATTTATTCCTGTTTTTGTCCTGGTCTACTTCTGATTTAGTGGTTTTAGTCCAGGTTTAGACCCGGTTCTGACCCGGCTTAGTGCGTGTCACCAGCGGGAAATGTGGACGCTGTGGTTATGTAGTTTTAGTCCGGTTTAGTCCTGGTTCTGTCCCGGTTTAAACACGATCACAGACTCTGGTGCGCGCTCAGTGTTGCTGCTGTTTTTATTCAAATGTGGCGCAGTAATGCTTAATATGCGTGTACTTGTGCGTGCATACTGTGCGCGGTTGTGTGTTGTGCGTGTACGGCTGTGGTGTCCTCTGCTTGTGCTTGTCATTTTCACCGTAAAGATCTGTGTCTGTGCTAATGTAACTGTGCAAATGTTTATTTCAATTTAAAATAGTATCTGAGCTCTTTGCTCTTTGGTTTTAGTCCAGGGATAGTCCAGGTCTGGTCCTGGTCCAGTCCAGGTTCAGTCCTGGTTTAGTCCTGTGTTATTCCTGGTCCAGTCCTGGTCTAGTCCGGGTGTAAACCTGGTTTAGTTGCGGCTCTTTTCTGCTTTAATCCTTGTTTTTAACTTGATTTTAGTCCAGGGCTAGTTCAGGTCTAGTCCTGGTTCAGTCCAGGACCAGGTCTGGTCTTGGGCTAGTCCAGATCTGGTCCTGGTCTTGTCCAGTCTTAGGCTTGTCCTAGTCCTGGTCCAGTCCTGCGCTATTCTTGGTCTAGAACGGGTCTAGTCCTGGTTTAGACTTGGTTTTGGTCCTGGTCTAGTCCTGGTCTAGTCCAGGCTTAAACCTGGTTTAGTTGTGGTTCTTTTTCTGCTTTAGTCCATGTTTATAATTTGGTTTTTAGTCCAGGTCTGGTTTTGGGTTAGTCCAGGTTTAGTCCAGGTCTGGTCCTGGTCTAGTCCAGGTCTAGTCCTGGTGTAGACTTTGTTTTGGTCTTGGTATAGTCCTGGTCTAGTCCGGGTCTAATCCTGGTTTTATTTTTGGTCTAGTCCAGGTTCAGTCCTGGTTTAGTCCTGTGTTATTCCTGGTCCAGTCCTGGTCTAGTCCAGGTGTAAACCTGGTTTAGTTGTGGTTCTTTTCTGCTTTAGTCCATGTTTATCACTTGATTTTAGTCAAGGGCTAGTCCAGGTCTTGGTTTAGACTTGGTTTTGGTCTTTGTTTTGGTCTTGGTCTAGTCTTACATTGTGGGGCTTTAAGTAATGTTCAGGTCCAAACTTTGTTTGTCAGTCCTGGTGTGGTCTTGTTTTGGTCTTGCTTTAGTCCTGAGTAGTCTGTTTTAGTCCTGTTTATCATTTCAGTCCAGGTGAACATCAGAGGTGGTGCTTAAGCACTGAATGAGTCCCTTTGCACATCATTCAGTGCTTAAGCACCACCTCTAGGGGGCATCTGGGTTTGATACATTTGTAACTTTCATTTTAGGCCTTGTTTTGTGTTTTTAAATGTGCATTCTTACTGTGAGCTGATGTGATTGTGTTGAGTGTGGTCCTGGTTTTGGTCCGGGTGGTATTTCACCCCTAATGACCCTCAGAGGTGGTGCTTAAGCACTAAATGATACACAAAGGGAATCATTCATTCAGTGCTTATGCACCGCCTCTGGTGATCATCCAGGATTCATAGAACCAGTGTTTAACGTTTGCTCTAGTCCTGTCTAGTCTAGTTTGTTGTTTTTTCTGTTTTCTGTTTTAAAGGTGTATTTTCTAGTGGGATCCACCACATGCTCCATTAATTTGTGAAATTATTGAAAAGTGTTCAGGAACATGAATCCTTACTTTGAGCTGTTTTAAACTGTGTTGTGTGTGTGCTCTAGTCTTGGACCTGGTTGTCATTTGCTCAAATAATTTTGTGGTCTTCTACTGTTGTTTAGTCTTTTCGGTTTAGTTTTGGTTCTGGTTTAGTCCTGTTTTAGTCAAGATGTAAAGTTGGTGCTGCGTTAATCCAGTTTTTTTGTTCTGTTTTTAATCCCGGTGTCAGATTAGTTGTATTTGGTTTAGTGTTTATCTGTTCATATATTTGAACCTGTGCCTTTAATTGTACAACAAATGCACTTATTTGGTATTAACATTAATTGTTTCCAGATGCCTCGGCCAAAGGGCTACAAACGCTCTTTGGCAGCCGTGCAGCGACGGCAGGAGCAGCTCACGGTCGGCGCTCCTCCGTACTGCCCCACCAGTCCTGAACCGACCATTCGTAAGTTCAGCTTCTGTTACTCTGTACATGTTATAACTGTCTTTGCAAGTTTGTCTGATGTTTTCTCTCTTAAGGCTATGGTACTGGTTCACGCCATTCTGTGCGTAAACAGAAGTGGCCAACTTCTTCCATCACTGGAAGGCCCTACAAGTTGGACATTCCACCTGAGTGTCCCGGCAAGAAGGTATGCTTTGATTTGTTATAAATAAGGACTTTCTGAAACTAAGAGTCTTCGTTTGGAATATTAAATTGTTTATTTTTTTGTTTCTAGTTCGTCTTTGTTGTCGGACACTCCCATCTGCGTGCCTTTGTGGATGGGTTCGTGCCGATGCCAGAGGGATGCCTCTCCTTTGGCTTCAGCTCGACACCTGGAGGTTCTGCCCGTGACCTCCGCAGGGAGCTGGCCCAGACCGTGCTGACCCGAGGTGACTGATAACAGAAGAATAGGGTCTAGTTGAATTTCTAAATGATCTGCTTAAATATACTGACTCTTCACTTGTTTTAACAGACCCCGACCTTGTGTGTCTCCTCGCTCCCTGCAACGACTTGAAGGCCAGTCGCACTATTGATGAGGCTGGCCGAGAGTACGCCAAACTCCTGTCCTACCTTTTGAACCGTTTTCAGAAGGTACTACAAATCGCTATTTATTATTTCAGTTTTTACTTGTCTTTCACAGTATATTAACATGATTTTTGTCATAGGTTGTGGTCATGGACTTCCCGACTCGTCTGGCTGACGATCTGGAGGTCCAAACCTTTCTGAGGCAGGAGTTTCACCGTGTCTCAGTGCGCATGGGTAGGTTCAGAGTATAATCTGTGTCCTTTCACATATAACATTGGGTGTGGCTCTTGGCTCATGGCTCTTCACGTGTGAATCTGCACAAACACCTCTTTATATTTAGCACAAGTGTTTACTGATGATGTGGTTGTGTTTTCACAGGAGTCCGCTACTTCCCTGTGGCTGAGCACTTCCCCACGCACCATTTGGAGCTCTGGTGTTGGGATGGGTAATTACAATCATATCTCTGAATATGTGCTTTGACATTGTATCAAAATATGAAAATCCTAAAAATAAACATTAAGCTTAATTTGCAATGGCAAGTGAACTTTGCTAAATGTGTGTTGTTATGAAGTCTACTTTTCAAAGCCAGTTGAAGATGTCTGATCTGACAATGGTCTTCCTTTAGGTCACCTCAGCCTGAACCTGTTCATTTGTTATGTCTGATAGTTTCCTCCCTCTTTCAGGTCCACCTGAGTGACGACCATGGGATGGGGATCTTCGCTCAGCTGATGTGGCAGGCTTGCTACACTCAGCTGGAGACACCTGCTCCCACCGCCCCGGTGTCTCCTCCCCCATCGCGCCCCGCCACCAGGAGGGTCAAGCCAAGAGTGGTGGTGACCGGACCTGTGCCCGTGCCACCTCCACCCCCTTCTGAGTGGACAGCAGCTGGACAGGGCAGAAAGGTAGGACACTTGTATTGTTGTACTTGTATTGTATTGTATTGTATTCAACTGTGCTTAAACAAAACATCAACTGTTTTGCTGGACGTCAGTTGCCATGGAGATGTTTTTGTGAATCACATGCTTCTTTAAATTATAGTGTATTCCATTTTTTAAAAATTTGACTTTGTTAAACATGCTCTGTGGTAACTGTACTGTCCAGTGCAACATACAGCACTGTCACTGTAAACTATTAATAGATAAAGTTCATGACATCCCATTTTAAACTGTCCAATGTTTAAAATTGAGTTGTGATGTTCATAATTCTATGGTAAATTTTGTTTATTGACAACCTGCAGGTCATTGATTAAAAATGCATTAATAATTCTGTAACTTCTGGGACAATCCACATTAGCCAAAAACTAGCATGAAGTTAAATGTCCACTAAAACCTGTAGCTGAAGTTCATGAATGGGGCTCTGACAACTGTACTTTGTCTATTTGAGGAATCTGAATTTCAACCTGATTCCATTATTTAAAAAAAAGTGTAAATGCATCTTTAAACCACATCCTGAGATGTTCTTAATTTGCATGAACATTTGCAAGTTATTTCAATAAATAACTTGCATTTATTGAATTATTCTGATTACATCGACATTGTCATGTTACTGCAGAGTCTTCCAATCCTCTATAAAGTTACTTTAGCCAATAAAATTAATTAAACAAAATAGCTGCTGATCCAATAATCTGGGTCACTGCTGCTGAATACATTTTTCACACTGTAGTGTCCAAATATTCTTATGTTAATGCCAATAATGTTTTATGCAAATTTGTGGAACATTCAAGGCAAAATGTGTTCATTCTCACACTTTTACAGTGCACCTTTAAGCTCTGTGTTTTTATTTAAGGCCATCTTTACATCTTATTTTGTGAAGTTTTGCCTGGTTTCACTCAAAAGATTGTTTCAGGGAGAAATTGTCATATTGGTAGTTTTGAGGTTCTTATACTTATCTTGAATAGTATTTTCCTGTGATACATTGAGAAGTTAATTTACAAATATTGAACCTAAACATTTTTATTGGACAGACCCAAACTCTTTGTTTTTATGATTATTTATTTATATTTTTCATATTATTAAGCCTGGATTCAGAGCATTTAAATTGGACTAGTGTGACAATATTTTATCAGGAGGTTGAGAAAGAAACTTGTGATATTATAATTGGTCAACCTGACCTGGTCTACATAAGTAAACTTAAAAGCTGTCCACAAATTGGCTTTATTCTTTTGTGGTTTTTAAAGGTGCATTAGTTTTCTGGTGGAGGGTCAGTCAACTGTTTGTGTATGAAATGTTAACTGCTTTGTCTGGAATGTTCTACAGTATGGTAAAAACTTAACTTTCATGTATTAGTTCTGGGCTTAATTACTGCTTAAATTTCATAATTGAATGATTCAATAATTGAATCACCTGCTTGTCTCATACTTTTTTACCTTGATAATTTACACACAGATTGAGATGGATGGGCCTAGACCTGCTAATGTTTTGTTTATGTTGATAGTTAATAGTCATTGTATGATAATAATGCAATTTCTACCATAGAATTGTCACCTGACGTCAACCTCCAATATTAACTTGTGGACTATTTAGAATGTTTCATTTCATTCATATTTCATCTTTTATTTATTCTTTTACAGAAGAACCAGCCAAGGGCCTCTCCTGTGGGACCCAAGGCACGGCTGGTTCGACAGGAGGTGAGTTTAAGAATCCCACTCACATTCATTAGTCCTGATCTGTCAAGTGTTGATATGTGGTGTAAAACATTTAATCTATGTCCACAGGTGGAGACCGTCTTCTCCATCCCCCTTTCGCCCACGCTGTTCAGCCCCGCCATGTTGGTCGAGATGGAGAAGATCTCTCCGTCTCACCTTGGCTCGGTGAAGCCACTGGGCTCCTTTCCTAAGGGAAAGAAGGTAATTTTCTTTGACTATAATAATGTGGTGTTTAATTTCCCAATTCCAAAATAATCGTTTTCTTATCTTTGTTTAAAAGACGCCTCCCACGAGACGTCGCAAAGCTGTTGCCCTGAAGCGCCGCCGCAGGGGAGCGGCCAAGGCAACGGCTGAGGAGGTGACGCCTTGCGGCCCACCTCCCCACCCAACGCCCGGGACGGAGGAGCACACGGTGGGTGTGGGATTACAGATTTCCTCTGACATGGGACACTTGTAATAACTGACTTCTGTTGTTTGTTCTGTAGCCTGTTGTGGAAGTGAGGGACCGCCGCTCACGTTCACGCTCCTTCCCCGGTCTGGAGGTGAGACCCCGCTCATCTCCCAGCACCTCACCCGCATCGGAGGGGCACCAGGTCAGTGTCCAGGAGCTTTACATTATTTACATGTCAAAATGTGGGACTGACTCATTATGTTCATATTACTCTGTAGGCGGTTGTGGAGGTGAGAGGCCGCTCACCTACCCGCCCCTCCTATGCTGACGTGGTGAAACGCCACACACCCGTCGCCTCCACATCCGGGATGGCAGTGAAACGCCACTCTCCTGCCAGCTCCACATCCGGGATGGAGGAGGATGTCTCGCGAGAGACAATAAAACCTGCTGCCTCAAAGCACCGTCGCTTCCAGCGTCAGGTGAGATTTTGCACAATTTGCCCTGTGAACTTTTAACAAATGGAAATTAATTGTGACTTTTCTTTACACAGTCTGAGGCAGCACCTGCTCTGGGGGTGAGACCAGGCTCACCTGCCAGCTCCTCTTCTGAGATGGAGGAGGACCAGGTCTGTGTGGGTTCAGAGATGCTGATATTGTTCTATGCTTTGCTGCCTATACCTATTCATAATGTATTGGTTTTAGGTGGAGGTGACACCAGGGACATCCCCTTCCAGTGTGGTCGTGGTGGACACTTTGCTGGAGGATGAGGTTTGTTTTGTTTCTTGTCTTTATTTAATAATATCAGCCCAGTTCCAGGGACCATATGGGGATGTCGATGGAGCAGGTAAGTTAATATGATTTTATTAAATCTTACTGCAGTAGAAACATTTATTTCAAAAATGTTAAACAAACACAGTTTGAATTTCTTAGTTTTTAGCCAACAGTTTTGCTCCAAACCAGGAACTTCTTAAGGGCTTGTGTTGGTGACTATTTGTCCCCCAAGATGTAGAAATGGCTGGTGACATTAATGTAATGTTATAGAAATGTTTTATGTGTAGTTTGAAGGCACCCTAATGTACTTTGTTTGCATCTTCTCTAGAAGACCAGCCCTCCTGTGACCAGTCGGCCTTCTCTGCGCAGCATCCCACCAGCTGTCCAACAGGCTTCTGATGAAGACGACAAAGCTAAGTCACAGTTTAATGTTGTACCTTCCTTCCTTCCTTCTGTTGTTCAGGGTAGTTTTCATCAGGGCGATTGTAGGTTTAGGTTTAATGGTCTGCAGTGTATGGCAATAGCACTGGTAGCTTTAGCTAAGCACACAGTGTCCAGTGTGTTTTCTTGGGAGCAGAGGCATTTAGATAGGGTTTTGTATCTGGGCGATGCGATGTACACCGAGCGTCGGGTTCAGGGATTTACTCGAGGCATGTTATTGGTTGAAGAGTTGCCAAACGAGTTGTTTGTTGATGGTCGGCAGTTTAACTTCGTTTTTAGTGAGCCACTTGCCGGTGATGTTAATGTAGTAGAGAGCGAGTTTATTGAGTTGGGTTTGTGCGTGACGTTAGATGGTGGTTTGCGACAGGCGTTGGCACAGTATGACACATGTCTTTTGACACTGTGTGATAATACTTGTGCAGTTATTAAAAACAACGGTCGTTATGCGGTGGTCGACTCTCACTCGCGCGGTGCCAACGGTTTGGTACATCCTGACGGTAAAAGCGTGGTTTTGTATTTTAGTAGTGTTGATGAGTTGTACAGCCATTTCTGCGCGTTGGCTGCGTGTTATCGAATGGAGGATAAATTGTTTGAAATTACTGGCGTTAATGTTGTTGTTGCCGATAGTGCGAGGGGTTTAAAGGGAATGGAGTCCGCAGAAGTCTCAGCTTCTGTAACCCCAACCACTAGTCGGGGGGGTTTAAAGGGCACAGAGCCCACAGATGTTTCTCCTTCTGTAACCCCAACCTCCAGCCGGGGTGTGAAACGTAAAGCGTCTAAAAAGGTTTCTCCTGTAAATCCAACCTCTAGTCTGGGGGGTTTAAAGGGCAAAGAGCCCACAGAAGTTACTTCTTCTGTGCCCCCAGCTAGTCGTCGTACGGGTTTAAAGGCCAAAAAGGTCGCAGCTGTTTCTTCTGCTGTTAACCCAATTTCAAGGCGTAGGGGTTTAAAGCGCAAAGAGCACGCAGAAGTTTCTTCTGTACCCCAAAACACGCTTAGGAATGTGACAGACACTGGGGTCGATTTAGATGTGGTGTGCACTGGTGTTCAAGACAATACCCTATTCTTCAACCCAATTTCTGAAGGTGTTTGCAAGGATTTGTGCAAACTCCTAAACATTGAGTTTCAGAAGTTTGGTGTAGTAGGTCCACAAACTGTTGGGCCACTGGGGGCGCCGTGTCAAAAAGACAAAATAGTTGCGGACGGTAATTGCTATTTTCGGTCGGTATCAAACGGGATCTCTGGCAGTCAAAAATATCACCGAAAAATTAGACTTGCGATTGTTAAACAGCTTCTAAACGACCCTCTAAAATATAACTCCCTTTTGCGCGATGGCCACTCGTCTGTAGAAGAATACATCACCGCAACAAACATGCGTAAAGTTGGCACTTGGGCCACAGAACTCGAAATTCAGGCGACCGCGGATTATTTAGGCGTAAATATTTATACATATTATAACGGACATTGGCTTAAATTTAGTTGTACAACTAAGCCTTTGTCAACCGAAGGCATCTACTTAGACAATATTATGAATCATTACGAAAATGTAATTTGCGTCAAAAACCCAAATACTCACAATTGTTATGAATGCTGCCAAATCTCTCAATTGCCAATCGGAACCTACAATATTAGATCTAAAAAGGTAGATGCCCAATCACAAATTGATTTAACAAGTAAAGATATCGAAACTAAAATAAAACCGGCGTTATCAAAATATATGCAAAAGAAAAGACTAAAACATTTGAAAAACGCGTACAACATACATCACAAGATGATTAAAGAAACATCGCGGCTAAAATATATACAGCGACGGGAACAAATTAAACAAAAAAGCTTGACGCGATACAGGCTTAATTTACAATATCAACAAAAGCTTAAAGAAGATACAAAAAAAAGAATGTATCAAAAATATAAATATGATTTGGTTTATAGAGAGGGGAAAAAGGCTGCTTACAAACACAAATATAAAGTAAATGCTGTATTTCGGAAAAAAATAAAGGCAGCAATCAATGCATCAAATAAACATAAATACAGAACCAACACAGAATATAAAGAAAACCTAAAAACAACATATAAAAATAAATACATCATTGATTTACAATATCAAAATAAACTTAAAGCTGCTAGCATCAATAAATATAAAGTTAATGTACAATTTCAAAATAAACTTAAAGCTGCTGGCATAAACAAATATAAACTAAACTTACAATATCAAAATAAACTGAAAGCCGCGAGCATAGACAAATATAAAGCTAATTTACAACATAAACAAAATGTCAAAGCAGCCAGTAAACATAAATACAAAACAAATCCCCTTCATAAACAAAATGTTAAAAGAGTTTGTAAAAATAAATACCACAATAATGAGCAATTTAAAAATCAAACACGCGCAGCATACAGAAACAATCAAAGGCAATTGAAACAAAAACTGCAAAACTTCACTTTTGTTATGGAACAATTTTTAAAGGACGTTGAAGACGGTCCGGAGTATGTATGCTGCGTGTGTTTGAAACTCTTATTTAAAAGCCAGGTCTTACCTTGTAGAAAGGATGATTTTATGGCTAAACCAAAATGTGCTGCTATTGCAGAGGCCTGTATTTCAGATGCTTATTTACATGCGTGCGTCGATAATTGTCCGACCCCATGCCCCCTCTTAGACTGCAGAGGTAGTTTGTGGATCTGCTACACCTGCAACTCTAAACTCAGCAAAGGTGAAATGCCCCCTGAAAGTTCAATCAATAATTTACAATTAGACGACATTCCACCTGAACTAGCATGCTTGAACACCGTTGAACAGCACATAGTTGCACTTAATATTAATTTTATGCAAATTTTAGCATTGCCAAAGGGCAGCCAGCGGGGGGCGCATGGACCTGTGACCTGTGTTCCTTCAAGGATTACAGAGTCTATAAAGTTATTGCCGCGTAGTAATATGGACGGCTGTTTGTTGCCGGTAAAACTTAAGCGTAAACTTTCATATAAAGGTCATTACGAGTATCAGTATGTGGATACTGGGCGCATTCGGAGGGCCATTGCGTTTCTTAAACAAAATAATCAGTATTATATAGACATTGATTTTAATGAAGAGTGGGTTAATGAGTTTGTTAGGGGAGAAGAGGAGGCTGTAGATACGGGAGCAGATGTTAATGGTGGGGTTATTGATACGGGAGCGGATGTTAATTTAACAGGTATGGATACGGGAGCAGATATTAATGTCTCAAGTATGAATATGGGAGCTGGCGTTAATGTAGCAACTACAGATACGGGAGCGGGCGTTAATCTAGAAACTACAGATACGGGAGCGGACGTTTATGTATACAAGGAAACTGGGGCGGAACAGAAGCAAGCAGATGGTTTAGATGATGAGCTTCTCCACGATCGACAGCGTCACTGCATGTACCAGGATACATTCTTCATGCCTGTTGATATAGCTCAGGAAGCACTTGATCATTATTTTAAGGGTGTATTAAATTTAGCTCCGGCTGAGGGTAACAGTCCTGTTAGTTTATTGAATGATAAAGAAAATGAAGCAAAATGCTTTCCAAAAGAGTTCCCCTTTGGACGCAATACGTTTCACACCCCTCGTAAAATACATTTAACCATGTGTCGTTATTTTGTTAATCGGCTCATGCATGTGGATGGTAGATTTGCGCAAAATTTTAAGTTTCTATTTTTGGCGTTGTACATGTTGGAGGTTCAACAGGTTGTGTCTAAAGTGTCCATAGCTTTGCGAAAGGGACATTCCGGTCGCGGTAATGCTGCTGCAGGTGAAGAAACTTTACAGGATTTGCTACAATTTGATAACGGTTATCGTTTTATGACTCCTATTAGAGGAACACCACCATTTTGGCAATCTGCTCAAAAAAATTTATTTGCATGCATTCGTCAGCTCGGTATTCCGACGTGGTTTTGTTCGTTTAGCTCTGCAGATCTCCGCTGGCCGAGCCTCCTGAAAACACTCTTAAAGCAGGAAGGTAGCACCCGGAGCGTTGCAGACCTGGACTGGGCTGAGCGATGTGACCTTTTGCGTCGTCATCCTGTAACTGCGGCTCGTATGTTTGACTCCCGTTGGCGCCGTTTTTTACGTAAAGTTATTTTTTCACCAGCTCAGCCCATCGGTAAAGTTATTGATTATTTTTATCGGGTAGAATTTCAACAGCGCGGGTCACCTCATGTACACTGTCTATTTTGGGTCGAGAACGCACCAAAACTTGGGGTAAATACAGACGAGGAGGTGATTCAATTTGTTGATAAATATGTTACTTGCAAACGGCCTTCCGATCCAAATTTATTGGAAAAAGTAACTTCAGTGCAGCAGCATTCTAAACGTCACTCCAAAACGTGTAAAAAAGGCAAAACGGTATGTCGTTTTAATTTTCCACGTCCGGTATCAACACGTACGTTTATCAAACAATTTGACCCTGAATCTGTCCCCCTCGTTACAAAAGACCAAGCCGAAATCATCATGACCGCGCTTAAGAATGCTACTCTTGATGAAAATAACCTGTGTCTTAGTGCTCATGAATTGTTTGCGTCGTTAGGATTAACACAGTTCACTTTTGAACAGGTGTACAGCGTTTTAGGCGGACACACACACATCGTCTTGGAGCGTGAGCTCGACGAAGTGTGGATTAATAACTACAACGAGAAGTTATTAGCATGCTGGAATGCCAATATGGATATCCAGTATGTTGTAGATGCGTACGCTTGTGTAGTTTACATTATATCATATATTTCTAAGTCGGAGAGGGAAATGGGTTTGCTGTTAAGTAATGCGCAAAAAGAAGCTTCCAAAGGTAATGTTAGTGCAAAAGAAGCTTTTAAAAAGTTAGGCAGTGTTTATCTTCACAATCGTGATGTATCAGCCCAGGAGGGGGTTTACCGAGTGACCGGGATGCACCTTAAAGAGTTTTCCCGTAAAGTAGAATTCATTCCGACCGGCAACAACATAGTCCGCATGAGCAAACCCATTGGCGAAATAGATGAAGAAATGGGGGATGATATTTGGATGACAAACACTATTGATCGGTACTTGGGCAGACCAAACGATGGCACATTTAATGATATGTGCATAGCGACATTTGTATCTGAATATCGCTTACTTAGTCCATCTGACAAATGTAAAAAGCCAATAATGTTACAAAATGATTTGGGTGCGATTACCAAAAGAACACGGACCAAGCCCGCCGTCGTTCGTTATGCGCGTTTTTCTGAGACTAAAAACACAGAGTTATTTCATCAAAGTATCCTTCAGTTGTTCCTCCCGTATCGCGTTGATGGCGACCTTAAGCCGCCTCCGTATGAAACATTCGAACAGTTTTATAAAGACGGGGAAGTGCATTTTAGTGACGGGTCGTTACATTCGGTTCAGTCAGTTGTCGATTCAAATAGGCGTCGCTTTGAAATTGCAGCTGAGGATTTGGAGGACGTCGCTGAACAGTTGGACGGTGATGTGGTCCAAGAGGACGCATGGGCCTTGCTCTGCCCAGAGCAGGAAGTTGAGAGGTTGGAGTCGAGGGAGGAGTTCAGAGTGATGGTGCAGAAGGTTAACTCTGAGCATGAGCAAGAGCCCATGCCAGACTTGGCTGTAGGCAAGGAGCAAATTGGTCGTGTCGAAAATCCAAATGTCATGAGTCGTCAAGAGGGTCTCTCACTTGTGCGAACCCTGAATGAGCAACAGCTGTCCATTTTTTACAAAATACGTCATTTTTGCATAGAGAAGGTTGCAGGCAACAATCCTGAGCCACTGCACGTGTTTATTACAGGCGGAGCAGGCACTGGGAAAAGTCACCTGATTAGAGCAATCCAATACGAGGCGTCTCGGTTATTGGCTCCCATTTGTCATTGTCCTGATAATGTTAGTGTTTTACTAACGGCTCCGACAGGGATAGCAGCATATAATTTACAAGCGGCTACTATCCACTCAACATTTAGTATAGGCACAAGTGTTTCCCTCCCCTACACTCCGCTGGGGGAGGAAAAGCTTAATACATTGCGCGCTAAATACGTTGATTTGCAAATTGTAATTATTGATGAAATATCGATGGTCGATAAAAAACTATTTACCTATATTCACGGACGGTTGCGTCAAATTAAACAATCAGGTGACTTTTCTCCATTTGGAAATGTGTCCATCATAGTTGTCGGGGATTTCTATCAGTTGTCACCAGTCATGGGTCATCCTCTGTTTGAAGAGGGCGTAGGCGTTAATTTCTTTACAGATTTGTTCCAAATTGCGGAGTTAACGACTGTAGTTAGACAACAGGAAAACACTTTTGCAGAACTATTGAACCGGCTTAGAGTACGCTCGAGAGGGACGCCCCTGCTCGAAGGTGACAGAGACTTGTTACAAAGTCTTGAAACTGGCGAAAATCCCGACGTGTTGCACATATTTCCAAAAAACAAATTTGTGAACCAATATAACTTAACCACTCTGACAAGAGTATGTCCAGATACCACCACTATTGCAGCGCGAGATTTTGGGTACGACAAAAAGACGGGAAAATTAAAGGAATTAAAAGGTCATCTCCATAAATCAGACCAAGCGAGTTTGGAGAAGGCATTAATGTTGGGTGTAAATGCGCGTGTCATGCTCTGTAAAAATTTAGATTTAGCTGACGGTCTGGTAAATGGGGTATGTGGTTATGTTACTTATATAGTCAAAAATCCACAGGAAAGGCAGCCTCCTTTAGCTGTATATGTTAAATTTGACGACGATAGAGTAGGCGCGCAGAGAAGGAGGCAAACACATACCCCTGCAGACCTGACTGGTTCTACCCGCATAGAACCAGAAGAGGAACAGGCAAATAGGCGAGGCGAAAAGCGGCGGCAGTTTCCTCTTAAACTTGCGTGGGCGTGTACAGTACACAAAGTACAGGGTGTAACCGTCGATAAAGCCGTGGTGTCCCTTAAGGAAACCTTTACGGCGGGTCAGGCGTATGTGGCCCTTAGCCGCGTTAGGACTTTAGAAGGTCTTATTATTGAAGACTTTAAAGAAGATGCCATTTATTGTAGAGATGGCATTAGAGCGGCGCTTGAGAGAATGCCTCCCTTCGTGGTCCAAAGTATGCCCTGGCGCCTGGAGACACATGTCCTGACATTCTTCTTTATGAATGTCCATGGGTTAGCCCGACATGTGTCTGATTTGGCTTTATGCACACAGCACTGGCAGCCTAACTGTATTGCTGTGGTAGAGACATGGTTAACTGTACATTCTTCTTATCAAACCACTCATATTGATGGATTTAACTTCCACAGTCGTCCCCGTAGTTTATCGTACCTGAGCAGCAGTCATCCAGCTCTCAGGAGTTTACTTGGCCAACAGCACGGTGGGGTTGGCATGTACTGTGAGGAAAACCTTAACTATGAAATCACAGTACGAGACTTTAGTTTAGAATGTTTAGTTAATTATTTTGCAGAGCATAAAATCATAGTTGCAGTAGTTTATCGTCCACCGTCGTATCCCATGTCTCTATTCAAGTATAACTTAGATAGATTATTGAATTGGCTGGAGTCATATTGTGCCACTGTGGCAGTGATGGGAGATTTTAATGACGACATATTGAAATCTAAAAGTCTCTGCAATTTTATGGTAGAACAAGGTTATGTTCAGTATGTCACATCTCCCACAACAGAGAGGGGGACTTTAATTGATCATTTATATCTGAAATCTACAGAGTATGACATAGACTCTGTAGTGGTGCCAACATACTTTAGTGACCATGAAGGGATAGTATGTTCTTTCAAGAGATTGAGCGCGTAAAAACCTTAGAGTAACATTAGATAATGGGTTCATTTTGCATTGAAATGGGCAGTTGGTGCTCATCGACTCATCACATTGCTCTTATAAGTGGATATTTTGCAATCATGTGTATTTAAGTTTTATAGATATTTATTATAGTATTTTACGTGTATGTGTCATTGATCATTGTTGTATATATTTAGGTGTTGAGAGGTTTGGATAGCTTTAAATGATGTTGTAGTTAGAGATGTTTGGATTGTGAATCATGCAAAGTATTTTAGCAAATTGTCTGTCACCCTGTCTGTCTGTCTCTTCAGTCTGTCTATCTTTGTCTGTCTTTCTATCTATTTGTCTTATTCTCTCACTTTCTCATAGTTCTTTCTCTTCTTGCTGGCTTCCTCTCTTTTGCCCTCCCTCTTTGTCAGTCTCGCTCCCTCCCTCTCTGTCTTTCTGTCTCCCTCCCTCCCTGTCAGTCTCCCTCCCTTCCTGTCAGTCTGTCTCCCTCCTTCCCTCCCTGTCAGTCTGTCTCCCTCCCTGTCAGTCTGTCTCCCTGCCTCCCTCCCTCCCTGTCAGTGTGTCTGTCTCTCTCCCTCTGTCAGTCTGTCTCCCTCCTTCCCTCCCTGTCTGTCTGCCTCCCTCCCTGTCAGTCTGTCTCCCTCCCTCCCTGTCAGTTTGTCTGTCTCCCTCCCTCTCTGTCAGTCTGACTGTCTGTCTCCCTCCTTCCCTGTCTGTCTCCCTCCCTCCCAGTCAGTCTGTCTCTCTCCCTGTCTGTCTGTCTCCCTCCCTCCCAGTCAGTCTGTCTCCCTCCTTCCCTCCCTGTCAGTGTGTCTGTCTCCCTCCCTCTGTCAGTCTGACTGTCTGTCTCCCTCCTTCCCTCCCTGTCAATCTGTGTGTCTCCCTCCTTCCCTGTCTGTCTCCCTCCCTCCCAGTCAGTCTGTCTCTCTCCCTGTCTGTCTGTCTCCCTCCCTCCCAGTCAGTCTGTCTCCCTCCTTCCCTCCCTGTCAGTGTGTCTCCCCCCTGTCAGTCTGTCTCCCTCTGTCTCCCTCCCTGTCAGTCTGTCTGTCTCCCTCCCTCCCAGTCAGTCTGTCTCCCTCCTTCCCTCCCTGTCAGTGTGTCTGTCTCCCTCCCGCTCTGTCAGTCTGACTGTCTGTCTGTCTCCCTCCTTCCCTCCCTGTCAGTCTGTCTCCCTCCCTGTCAGTCTGTCTCCCTCCCTATCAGTCTGTCTGTCTGTCTCCCTACCTCCCCCCTGTCAGTCTGTCAGTCTCCCTCCCTTCCTGTCAGTCTGTCTCCCTCTGTCTCCCTCCCTGTCAGTCTGTCTGTCTGTCTCCCTACCTCCCCCCTGTCAGTATGTCAGTCTCCCTACCTGTCAGTCTGTCTGTCTGTCTCACTCCCTCCCCCCTGTCAGTCTGTATGTCTCCCTCCTTCCCTCCCTGTCAGTCTGTCTGTCTCCCTCCCTCCCAGTGTTTCTGTCTCCCTCCCTCCCTGTCAGTCTCCCTCCCTTCCTGTCAGTCTGTCTCCCTCCTTCCCTCCCTGTCAGTCTGTCTCCCTCCCTGTCAGTCTGTCTCCCTGCCTCCCTCCCTCCCTGTCAGTGTGTCTGTCTCCCTCCTTCCCTCCCTGTCAGTCTGTGTGTCTCCCTCCTTCCCTGTCTGTCTCCCTCCCTCCCAGTCAGTCTGTCTCTCTCCCTGTCTGTCTGTCTCCCTCCCTCCCAGTCAGTCTGTCTCCCTCCTTCCCTCCCTGTCAGTCTGTGTGTCTCCCTCCTTCCCTGTCTGTCTCCCTCCCAGTCAGTCTGTCTCTCTCCCTGTCAGTCTGTCTCCCTCCCTGTCAGTCTGTCTCCCTGCCTCCCTCCCTCCCTGTCAGTGTGTCTGTCTCTCTCCCTCTCTGTCAGTCTGTCTCCCTCCTTCCCTCCCTGTCTGTCTCCTTCCCTCCCTGTCAGTCTGTCTCCCTCCATTCCTGTCAGTTTGTCTGTCTCCCTCCCTCTGTCAGTCTGACTGTCTGTCTCCCTCCTTCCCTCCCTGTCAATCTGTGTGTCTCCCTCCTTCCCTGTCTGTCTCCCTCCCTCCCAGTCAGTCTGTCTCACTCCCTGTCTGTCTGTCTCCCTCCCTCCCAGTCAGTCTGTCTCCCTCTCTGTCAGTCTGCTTCCCTCCCTGTCAGTGTGTCTCCCCCCTGTCAGTCTGTCTCCCTCTGTCTCCCTCCCTGTCAGTCTGTCTGTCTCCCTCCCTCCCAGTCAGTCTGTCTCCCTCCTTCCCTCCCTGTCAGTGTGTCTGTCTCCCTCCCGCTCTGTCAGTCTGACTGTCTGTCTGTCTCCCTCCTTCCCTCCCTGTCAGTCTGTCTCCCTCCCTGTCAGTCTGTCTCCCTCCCTATCAGTCTGTCTGTCTGTCTCCCTACCTCCCCCCTGTCAGTCTGTCAGTCTCCCTCCCTTCCTGTCAGTCTGTCTCCCTCTGTCTCCCTCCCTGTCAGTCTGTCTGTCTGTCTCCCTACCTCCCCCCTGTCAGTATGTCAGTCTCCCTACCTGTCAGTCTGTCTGTCTGTCTCACTCCCTCCCCCCTGTCAGTCTGTCTGTCTCCCTCCTTCCCTCCCTGTCAGTCTGTCTGTCTCCCTCCCTCCCAGTCAATCTGTCTCCCTCCCTGTCAGTCTGTCTCCCTGCCTCCCTCCCTCTCTGTCAATCTGTCTCCCTCCCTCCCTGTCAGTCTCCCTCCCTTCCTGTCAGTCTGTCTCCCTCCTTCCCTCCCTGTCAGTCTGTCTCCCTCCCTGTCAGTCTGTCTCCCTCCCTGTCAGTCTGTCTCCCTGCCTCCCTCCCTCCCTGTCAGTGTGTCTGTCTCCCTCCTTCCCTCCCTGTCAGTCTGTGTGTCTCCCTCCTTCCCTGTCTGTCTCCCTCCCAGTCAGTCTGTCTCTCTCCCTGTCAGTCTGTCTCCCTCCCTGTCAGTCTGTCTCCCTGCCTCCCTCCCTCCCTGTCAGTGTGTCTGTCTCTCTCCCTCTCTGTCAGTCTGTCTCCCTCCTTCCCTCCCTGTCTGTCTCCTTCCCTCCCTGTCAGTCTGTCTCCCTCCATCCCTGTCAGTTTGTCTGTCTCCCTCCCTCTGTCAGTCTGACTGTCTGTCTCCCTCCTTCCCTCCCTGTCAATCTGTGTGTCTCCCTCCTTCCCTGTCTGTCTCCCTCCCTCCCAGTCAGTCTGTCTCTCTCCCTGTCTGTCTGTCTCCCTCCCTCCCAGTCAGTCTGTCTCCCTCCTTCCCTCCCTGTCAGTGTGTCTCCCCCCTGTCAGTCTGTCTCCCTCTGTCTCCCTCCCTGTCAGTCTGTCTGTCTGTCTCCCTACCTCCCCCCTGTCAGTCTGTCAGTCTCCCTCCTTCCCTCCCTGTCAGTCTGTCTCCCTACCTGTCAGTCTGTCTGTCTGTCTCCCTCCCTCCCCCCGTCAGTCTGTGTCCCTGCCTCCCTCCCTCCCTGTCAATCTGTCTCCCTCCCTCCCTGTCAGTGTATCTGTGTCCCTCCCTCTCTGTCAGTCTGTCTCCCTCCTTCCCTCCCTGTCAGTCTGTCTGTCTCCCTCCCTCCCAGTCAGTCTGTCTCCCTCCCTGTCAGTCTGTCTCCCTGCCTCCCTCCCTCTCTGTCAATCTGTCTCCCTCCCTCCCTGTCAGTCTGTCTCCCTCCTTCCCTCCCTGTCTGTCTCCCTCCCTCCCTGTCAGTCTGTCTCCCTCCCTCTCTGTCTGTCTGTCTCCCTCCCTCTCTGTCAATCTGCCCCCCCCCCCCTGTCAGTCTCTCTCCCTCTGTCTCCCTCTCTGTCAGTCTGTCTCTCTCTCTCTCTCTGGGGTTTTTAAACAGTATTATATGATGTATTCTATTATGTATTCTATTATGTATTATATTATGTATTCTATTATGTATTTTGGGGGTGGTGGGTTTTAGGGGGAGGTGGGTGGGGGGAGGGTGGTTTAGGTCCCATCCCTGATCTGACACCTTGCCGTGGTGGATGGGCTTGTGTCCTTTAATGATCCCTAGAGTTAACCCAGCGGGAGTGTACACTCCTGAGAGGTCGAGGGGGAGAAGGCCGACAAAGAGCAGATCAAACTGTGACTAAAGTAACAAAACCTCTAAAGATGATGAAATGGGATTATTAAAACTGATAAATAATAATGTTAACTGTTACACATTCACGTGTATATAACTTAACCTTTCAATTTTTGTCTTTTTTTAGGATGCCAAGGCCTGTGGTCCGACCGAACTGTCATTGTTTTATTCATAATAAACAAAATGAGCAATAAAGAAAAGCAACTGTTTTTGTTTATTTCTTTTGTGTTTAAAACTGACTGTATGTATTTTGTGGTAATTTCTAATAAATTAGCAGATACAAGTACTGTGAGAATGTGTTATTCTTTTACATTCATTGCCAGTATAACTCCGTACAAAGTTGAGCCATTAATTGTCTTTGTCATTACGAATGTAGATACTGTATCGGTATAAGTACGCTTAATAAAATTATCTTTAAAATGGGATTACATGCTTAAACTCTGCTCATAAACCATTGCTAAAGCTAACTACCCATAGGTAACCGTACCTAAACTGGGGAGTGCCCAAAAATTAAAGGGAGCAGTGTTTGGATGTTTTCAAAGCAATGTGATTGTCTTCAAACATTTATCCAAGCCCCTATTGGCACAAAACTGTTGAATCTCCTATCAATCAGAATGAGATTTACCTTTTGCCATCCCTAAAGGGAGATTATTTTTATTACAGACATGCAACCAACCAAGGACATATTTTGCTACAGTTACTTTTTTGAGCTTTTAACCTTAAACATACCGGGAGTTGCATTCAGCTTTATTCACTGTGTTAAGGAATGTTCAGTAGGAAATGCTCTCTTGCCAAGCATCCAAAACACTTCCTGCTGACACCCTCAATCTGGGATGTAATTTTAATTAATCTATGTCACTTATCTAACTATCTTCTGCTGTTTTATGTCTTTAAATCATAGCCAGACTTGTTCTGAGCATATCTGCAGTCTAAACATGATAACTGATGCTGCTTGCTTGATAATAGTGTGTCGCAAATTGTCTTAAAGACATAATATAACTAAATTCTGTATCACTTGCATTGCACAGAGTTGAGAAAAGCTGTAATTATTGCTCAATGAGCCACAGGGAGCCGAGCTCAGACCATGTTAACGTACAAATGTTTTTATCATGGTACCCACATATTTAATCATTTTCAATAAACCTTTTATCATATTACATTCACAACAGTTGATCACAATGTAAAGCAATCATTAGACTTAACTTTCTAAGCATCATCCTTTTTCAAAGTGCGTTTCTTGAAGTTGAGTGAAATTAGAAAATGCCACTCTCCATTTTCAACTTGAATAATGAAAAAAAAAAAAACTACTTCACAGACCAGGATTAGAGAGACTTTTCAGCACAAGTGAGCTGGATGAATGGAATGATAAGTAAAGGTTTTATGTTTTTTTTTTTTTTTTTTTTCCTTTTTAATAATGGGCTTGTAATTTACCTTCAGTTACTTTTATAGGATAGTATCTGCGTTATTTAGCATGTATGCTTCAATAAAAAAAAATATATTTTTTTTTTATCAATGTATTAATCATAAAGGCAGGGGTATTTGCACACAGAGGCTATTTTTACAGACTGTAGAGCTAAACAAAATATTAGTTATTTATTAATTATTTATTTCGGGTTGAACCTTGAGATGAATCATGTCCTTTTCAAGGGGTCTTTATTTCCACATTCCACACAACTGATAAATGGCTCTTAAAATGATTGACAAAAGAATGATTATGATTTCCCTAAACTGACCCTGGTTTAAATGATGGTTTGCTTGGGTTTGTCTGTCTGTTGCTTAAACAGATAATATAGGTACGCGCTTGGTGCCACCTACTGACTGGATGCACTAATTAAGTGTCTTTCCAGACTCCTGACAAAAATTCTTTGCAGTTAACATTAATCAGTTAGTGACGGTAATACACCTTTAAGTTGTTAGCCATCAATAAAAATACACCAGAACAGAAAACCTTGAATTATTATTATTTTTTTTTTATTGTTTCAAAACCTGAGATGGCAAATTAAAGGTACTGAAGGGCATATTTAAAGGCTAAAAATAATACCAATAATGTGTAATATTTGCCTTTAACTATGTTTTGTTTGCCTTACTTTTCATAATGTGAGATATATTGGTAATTGATGACACAAAAAAGGTTGACAAACGTCTGTTGCAGTATATGAGGGCTTTTTCCATTATCTTCAACCTCCAGAATCCACTAAACCATTCAGGTCAGAGGTGGCTGTTGTGAAAGTGAATAAAATCTTTTAAAGTAAGTACATTTTTTACTCCTCTGTTGAAAAGGTTTTTTCACTCTCTGACTCTGTCATGAGCTTAGTGCCTCCTCCCTCCTGTGTGTGTGTGTGTTTCCTCCTCCCCTCCTGTGGTGTCCTTGTTTGGAGCTTCCTGGGCATGACTGATTGGCACACCTGGAACCCATCTGCAATCAAGCATACACCCTCTGCAGTACAAAAGCTTGGCTCATTCATCCACACCCTGCCAGATCGTTCAGTCTACTTCCGTGGTGAACTCCTTGGCTTTTTTGTATCTCTCGTTAGTTGTCTCTTGTGGATTTTTGCTTACCAAGGACTTTTTTCCCTCCAGCCTGCTCCTGCCTGCTATCCTGGTTCTCACCTGTGCTCCTCGGTCCTTCCTGCTCCTGCCTGCTGTCCTGGTACTCACCTGTGCTCCTCGGTCCAGCCTGCTCCTGCCTGCTATCCCGGTACTCACCTGTGCTCCTCGGTCCAGCCTGCTCCCGCCTGCCGTCCCGGTCCTCACCCGTGCTTCCTGGTCCAGCCTACTCCCCCTCAGCCAACTCTCAATAAATAATTCTGTATTGATCCATATCTCTGGTCTGCTTCATTGGGTCCGCCTGTCGTTACCTCCTAACAGAACGATCTGGCCAAACAATGGACCCTATGACTGTGCAATAGACCTCCTTCCAGGCGCCACTCTTCCTCCTGCTCGCCTCTACAACCTGTCCCGACCTGAGAGGGAGGCCATGGAGACATATATAAAGAACTCTCTCGCAGCAGGTATAATCCGCCCATCTTCCTCTCCTGTCGGTGCCGGGTTTTTCTTTGTTTCTAAGAAAGACATGACTTTAAGACCATGCATAGATTACAGAGGTTTGAACAATATTACAGTTAAGAACAAATACCCCTTGCCTCTGATCTCCTCTGCCTTTGAGCCATTGCAGGGTGCCACCATCTTCACCAAACTTGATTTGCGAAATGCGTACCATCTTGTCAGAATCAAGGAAGGTGACGAATGGAAGACGGCATTCAACACGCCCTTGGGACATTTTGAATACTGTGTCATGCCATTTGGACTCACCAATGCTCCTGCAGTGTTCCAAGCTCTGGTAAACGACGTCCTTCGGGACTTTCTTAATCGTTTTGTTTTTGTCTACCTGGACGATATCCTTATATTCTCCAGAGACTCGCTTGAACATCGCCTTCATGTCCGCCTAGTCCTGCAAAGACTGTTAGAAAATAAACTGTTTGTGAAGGCAGAGAAATGTGAATTCCACGTCAGCTCCATCTCCTTTCTGGGTTTTATCATTGAGAGTGGACAAGTTAAAGCAGATCCCGTGAAGATCAAGGCTGTCTCTGATTGGCCCCCTCCTTCCAATAGGAAACAACTGCAAAGATTCCTTGGTTTTGCCAACTTTTACAGACGGTTCATTAGAGATTACAGCAAGGTTGCCCTACCCCTCACCAGACTCACATCTGCAAAACTCCCTTTTCAGTGGACTGCCGAAGCAGATTTTGCTTTTAATAAGCTCAAGAGGTTATTCACTACAGCACCGGTATTGACCCAACCTGATCCGTCCAAACAGTTTATTGTTGAGGTTGATGCCTCCGATGTAGGAGTTGGCGCAGTTCTCTCCCAGCGTTCTGACACAGATTCTCGTCTCCACCCTTGTGCCTTCTTTTTCCAGGAGGTTGGCTCCTGCCGAGTGCAACTACGATGTGGGCAATAGAGAACTTCTGGCAGTAAAGCTTGCACTAGAGGAGTGGAGGCATTGGCTAGAAGGAGCAGAACAACCCTTCGTGGTATGGACGGACCACAAGAATCTAGCCTATATTCAATCAGCAAAGAGATTAAACTCTCGGCAAGCCAGGTGGGCCTTGTTCTTTGGGAGGTTCCAGTTTACCATCACTTACCGTCCAGGTTCAAAGAACGTTAAGCCTGATGCACTGTCCCGTCAGTTTGACCCATCTGAGCAGTCAAATTCAGAGACTATACTTCCTAGTAACTGTGTCCTTGGTTCTCTCCACTGGCAGGTAGAAGCAAATGTAAAGAGAGCGCAGGAGGCTGAGCCTGATCCGGGAGGTGGGCCGTCCAATAGACTCTATGTTCCATCATCTGTACGCAGTGAGGTCTTACAATGGTCACACAACTCCAAATTTGCATGCCATCCAGGTATAAATCGCACCTTGTCTAGTCTCCGGCGTAATTTCTGGTGGCCAACTATGGAGGCAGACACTCGGAGTTTCGTGTCTGCCTGCACAGTATGTTCCCAGAATAAATCCTCCCATGCTTCCCCCTCTGGTCATCTGAGACCTTTACCCATTGCCAACCGCCCCTGGTCACACATTGCAGTAGATTTTGTGACCGGCCTTCCCCTCTCAAATGGGCAATCTGTCATTCTGACCATCGTTGACAGATTTTCTAAGGCTGCTCACTTTGTAGCCCTCCCTAAATTACCCTCAGCTCGTGAAACCGCAGACCTCATGGTGGAACATGTTTTTCGTCTCCATGGCATCCCAGCTGATATCGTTTCTGACCGAGGCCCCCAATTCATCTCCCAAGTTTGGAAAGCATTCTGTCAATCTCTGGGTACCACTGTCAGTCTATCTTCAGGTTTCCATCCACAGACAAACGGTCAGACTGAAAGAACCAACCAAGACCTGGAGTCTGCTCTCCGCTGTGTGGCCGGTCGCAACCCCTCTTCCTGGAGTTCACACTTACCTTGGGTGAAATGCGCACATAACTCTCTAACCTCCTCCGCTACGGGTCTCTCCCCTTTTCAGTCCTCCCTGGGCTACCAACCGCCACTCCTTTCTATGGAGGAGATTGAGGTCTCCGTGCCTTCGGTCCAGGTCCATATGCGGAGGTGTCGTAAGATCTGGAGGAGACCAGGAAGGCCCTGTTACGGACTTCTTCCCAGTGCAAGACCCTTGCTGACCGCCATCGCCGTCCAGCACCAAAGTACGCCCCAGGTCAGAAAGTCTGGTTATCTTCCAAAAATATCCCTTTGAAGGCTGTTTCTAAAAAACTGTCACCTCGTTTCATTGGACCATATGAAATCGAAAGAATCATTAATCCGGTTTCTGTCCGTCTCAAACTTCCTCAAGCTCTCCGTGTCCATCCTACTTTTCACGTATCCCAAGTTAAGCCGGTCCGATCCAGTTCTCTGTGCCCTCCATCCGAGCCCCCACCACCCCCCCAAATTGTTGACGGCCATCCAGCTTATACTGTGCGGCGGATCTTGGATGTCCGTAGGCGTGGGCGTGGGCTCCAGTACCTTGTTGATTGGGAGGGGTATGGTCCTGAGGAGCGGTCGTGGATTGGTCGTGCCCTGATCCTGGACCCTGACCTGTTGCGGGAGTTTCATCGTGCTCACCCTGAGAAGCCTGGTGGTGCGCCAAGGGGCGCCCGTTGAGGGGGGGGTACTGTCATGAGCTTAGTGCCTCCTCCCTCCTGTGTGTGTGTGTGTTTCCTCCTCCCCTCCTGTGGTGTCCTTGTTTGGAGCTTCCTGGGCATGACTGATTGGCACACCTGGAACCCATCTGCAATCAAGCATACACCCTCTGCAGTACAAAAGCTTGGCTCATTCATCCACACCCTGCCAGATCGTTCAGTCTACTTCCGTGGTGAACTCCTTGGCTTTTTTGTATCTCTCGTTAGTTGTCTCTTGTGGATTTTTGCTTACCAAGGACTTTTTTCCCTCCAGCCTGCTCCTGCCTGCTATCCTGGTTCTCACCTGTGCTCCTCGGTCCTTCCTGCTCCTGCCTGCTGTCCTGGTACTCACCTGTGCTCCTCGGTCCAGCCTGCTCCTGCCTGCTATCCCGGTACTCACCTGTGCTCCTCGGTCCAGCCTGCTCCCGCCTGCCGTCCCGGTCCTCACCCGTGCTTCCTGGTCCAGCCTACTCCCCCTCAGCCAACTCTCAATAAATAATTCTGTATTGATCCATATCTCTGGTCTGCTTCATTGGGTCCGCCTGTCGTTACCTCCTAACAGACTCACTGACTTTCCACAATAAGCAGGTCCAGGCAGGAATTTTTTTTTTTTTTTTTTTTTTTGTGCAAAATCAGCCTCATTATGTCAAAATAAGAGAAATTGTATAAATTTGAAAATTTCAATTAAAGTTCGACTTGAGCAAAAACACTGACTCAGCATTTCGGAAGATGGCAGCCATACGGTGGGTCAGGGGTGTGGCCGTAATAATGTATTAGTTTTGTCCTCAGGAGAGAGAATTTCGTTGCTGTAGGACAAACTTCAGGTTTGGCCGTCTCCCACAGGCACAATGTATTTTGTTTTGGTAGGTGTCTTTGCCACAATGAGAGCTTAATACATATAGAAAAAATGTTGATAACTTTTGGTACCCCACTCCTCAGGATGATAGTCACCAAGTTTTAGGTTGATCGGGCTTACACCCGAGGAGGAGTTCGTTAAAGTACAAAGTTTAATTTGAGAGATTTTGAGATCTCCCCATAGGAATAACATGGGATGTTTCTGTCATTTGTTCAAGTTTGGGCAATTTTTGCAGCTTCGCCACACAGAGACCATAATACTTATCCCAACAATTTGGATAACTTTTGGTGTCACACTCCTCAGGAAGATGTCCACCAAATTTCAGGTTGGTCGGGCTTACGCCCGAGGAGGAGTTCGTTAAAGTACAAAGTTTAATTTGAGCGATTTTGAGATTTTCCCATAGGAATAACATGGGGTTTTTCTGTCTTTTGTAAAATGTTGGCAAAATTTGCGGCTTCGCCGCACAGAGACCGTGATACCTATCCCAATAATTTGGATAACTTTTGGTGCCTCACTCCTCAGGAAGATGTCAACCAAATTTCAGGTTGGTCGGGCTTGCGCCCGAGGAGGAGTTCTGCAAAGTTTCATTTGAGTGATTTTGCATTGTCCCCATAGGAATAACATGGGATGTTTGTGTCATTTGTACAAGTTTGGGCAATTTGAGCGGCTTCGCCGCGCGGGGACCGTAATACTTATCTTAATAATTGGGATAAGTTTTGGTGCCCCACTCCTCAAGATGATTGTCACCAAGTTTCAGGTTGATCGGGCTTACGCCCGAGGAGGAGTTTGGTAAAGTACAAAGTTTAATTTGAGATATTTTGAGATTTTCCCATAGGAATAACATGGGATGTTTCTGTCATTTGTTCAAGTTTGGGCAATGTTTTCGGCTTCACCGCACGGAGACCGTAATAGTTATCGTAACAATTTGGATAATTTTTGGTGCCCCACTCCTCAGGAAGATGTTCACCAAATTTCAGGTTGGTCGGGCTTGCGCCCGAGGAGGAGTGCGTTAGAGTACAAAGTTTAATTCAAGCGATTTTGAGATTTTCCTATAGGAATAACATGGGCTTTTTCTGTCTTTTGTTAAATGTTGGCAAAATTAGCGGCGTTGCCACACAGAGACCGTAATACCTATCCCAATAATTTGGATAACTTTTGGTGCCTCACTCCTCAGGAAGATGTCAACCAAATTTCAGGTTGGTCGGGCTTGCGCCCGAGGAGGAGTTCTGCAAAGTTTCATTTGAGTGATTTTGCATTGTCCCCATAGGAATAACATGGGATGTTTGTGTCATTTGTACAAGTTTGGGCAAAAATTTCAGGTTGGTCAGGCTTGCGCCCGAGGAGGAGTGCGTTAAAATGCGTAGTAAAAAAATATCCAAATTTGAGACATTTTTTGCCATGATTTTCCCATAGGAATAACATGGGGTTTTTCTGTCTTTTCTAAAATGTTTGCGAAATGTGCGGCTTCGCCGCACGGAGACCGTAATACCTATCCTGATAATTTGGATAACTTTTGGTGCCCCACTCCTCAGGAAGATGTCCACCAAATTTCAGGTCGATCGGGCTTGCGCCCGAGGAGGAGTTCGTTAAAATGTGTAGTCAAAAAATATCCAGATTTGAGACAATTTTCGATTTTCTCATAGGAATAACATGGGATATTTTGGTCATTGGTACGGCTTCGCCGTACAAAATACGACATGGGTCTGATTGGCTTTTTTGATCGGTAGGCCAAAATGGAATTTTGTGCAAAATTTGAAAAAATTGTAAAAAACTAAATTTTTTGCTCCCCATACAAAAAGTTTTTTCACTCTGTAGGGGGCGCTATCGCGCCAAAAGAAAAAATTCCACCTAAAGTAGGTCCAGGCAAGAAAGTTAAACAACCTATTAAAATTTGGGCATAATCGGACTCGTTTTGCCAAAACGGGAGCATTTTTTAAAAATTGAGAATTCCAAAAATCGTTGGTGAACTTTGGGGCTGCGCCGCGCAGAGACGGTAAAAGTTATTTGAACAATTTGGATAACTTTAGATGCCCCACTTGTCTAGAGCATGTGCAGCGATTTTGAGCACGGTGGGCAAAACGCCCTAGGAGAAGTTCGTTAAAATTCGACGTGAGCAAAAACGCTGACTCAGCGTTTCGGAACTTTAAATCCAATATGGCGGCCATACGGTGAGTCAGGGGGCGTGGCCATAATAATTTTTTTTTTTTGTCCTCAGGAGAGGAATGCGTGTTCCGAATTTCGTGGCTGTGCGACAAACTTGACGTCCGGACGCCTCCCATAGGCGCAATGTATTTTGACTTTTGTAGGTGGCGCTGTCGCGCCATTATTTTTTCCCCAAACATGACACCTATAAAAAACAAAATTTTTCGCCGATTCTGAATTTTGGGCAAAGTTTGGTGAGTTTTTGAGCATGTTCAGGGGGTCAAATTAGAGCTCAAAGAGCAGAAGAACAAAGAATAAATAAAAATAAAAATAATAATATTTTTAGCAAAAACAATATATCCGTTTTACTGAGAACGACATATTATACGTTTTTTGAAAGCTCTGACCCTTCCCCACGTCACCATGTGGTCAAATTTGGATTACGAGCGCTTACGCGCTCGTCACTCACCTCCCAGTCGGGCCCCCCCATGGGCTCCCCATTGGTTTCCATGTATTTTAGCAGGAACAAGTATGGTTACTGAGTGGGGCTTGATACCAGGGGTGTGGGACAGTTCACTGTCAATGTTTGGGGCGTTGGGGGGGGCCGCAGCGCGAAAGTTCGCCAAGACAGTTGAAAGGGTTATTTCGCATAGCAGGAGTAAATATGCGGGTCCCATGCCTTCGGCATGGGCTATTTCACTGTCCGACCATAGAACCGACTAGGCTGCCAAACTTTCGTGCGGCGCGCGCAAGGTTGGCGAGACAGGTGCAACGATGCCTTCGGCCTCGTTGCGAAAGCTATAGGCCCTACGCCCTGTAGGGGCTCGGGCCTAATAATATTCGATCTGAAAACAATGTTTCCGCTTTTTAGTTCACAAACTATACATTTTCGGAAAGCGCACGCGGCGCTTTCCTACGTTTTGGTATGGGTCCCTGGTCACTGGGAGACACTTTCGAGATTTTTAGTAGGCTCCGCCCACTTTCTGTTATTGGCCCTATTTACAATAGTAATGTTCCATTTTTACATTACATTGTTATATGCACGAACGTGCATGAGTTGGGAAACGACATTACTGGGCGACTCAGCGCACGCAGCGCTTTCGTGGGGATGACGACGCGCCATCCCGTCATCCCCACATAAAGCGCTTCGTTTAGTGCGCACTTCGTGCACTTTTCGCGGGCTTCGCCCGTTTACAGCGATAATGTTCAATTTTCCCACTACTAATGAGTTTGGGAATGCGTTAGTGAGTGTTTGAAGCGGGCGAGCGCTTGGCTGATTTCGCGTGCGCCGTGCGCACTTTTCGCAGCCGCCGCACGGCACTGCGAACTAATAGGCCTCTCGCAAGATTGTGACGCTCGGGCCTCAATATTGTGTCAAAATGTTAGGCATAATCCTCAATTATAAATATTTTCTGTAAACATCTCTAAATATAAACTGTTGAATTCAAATCTAAATTAAATAAATAAATAAATATTTATAAATGAAATTTTCTTAGATGATTTGCAAATGATGCTGTCGTCAAATTTGGCGTCACTGAAACTGAAAAAGGGATTATTTTCTACATGTCGTCACAATTACATCACATCATCAGTACAATATAAGTAAAGGCTAAGAGAATAAAACATCAATGTACTTGCCATTTTGTAGATAGGTCACCTAAATTATATATATAGATCAAATGATAAAAGATTGTGAGCACATGATAAGGCGCAATGATAATCAAGGTACATTTGACAAAACTGTGGTGTCTTTTGACCCATTTCCAACATAAAGCAATGAGCTCTGCAGAGCTAATGCATCAGAAGAACCTCATTTTTGTAACAACAAAAGTGTGCTTAAAACAAGTATTATTATTATTATCATAAGCAATTATTGTACATAAATAATTACAGAAACAAGGATTATAAATATTTACTGTTTCTAGCCTTTCATGCAATCCTCCGACTGTTAGCTAACCTTTGTAATATGATCCAAAAGATGATCCTCCAATAGAATCAGCAGGAAATCAGGTAAAGTAAACCAGCAGGTCTCGAGGAAAAAAATGTCATCAAGTTTCATTTGAAAAGTTTAAATTTGTTTTTGACAAACTATCCTTGACGCTAAACCTCGGTTTGTTTATCTTCCTGGTTGTTCGTATCATTCAGCCGAGGTCAGCTGAGAGGCGGGACCCTGGACAGCCCATTCATTTGCATATTAACTAAATATACACAGAAAAAAATGACAGTTATTTATTTGTCTCATTATGAATGTAATAGAACGTTCAGCCAAGTACCAGGCTGTGCAGATGTTCTAAACGCATCACTCCTGGAAGGGTCTTTTATTAAAACACACCTTGCAAATCCAGTCTTTTCACAGTACAGGCCATCGTACAGCCCTGATATTAACCTACAACGTTATTAATACAATTATCTGTAACCCCAACCCATATGAGTTTAAGTTGTAATATATTTTAAATACTACCTCTTACCCGCGGCACATTTGCCCTGCCTCCCACAGACAGAGTTCCATGGAACCAAAGTGTTCTATAGTGATCCATCAAACTGTGCTTTCACGCATCAGTCCCAAGTCCATTCAAGTCCTAAAGCGGAGACTGTGGGGTCCAGTCACCAAGTACGTCTCGGGGATCCTGGATGCACTCACCCTGCACCGCTCTGATGCTGCAGGTGTGCATGTGTTAGCATAAATCATCTCACAAATGTTTCTGTAGGTTCAGTCGACTCAGTGAGAACGACAGCTGTGAGATGGACCGCACTGGACATCTACCTTTTGCTACAGCAGCTGAAGCCATAATCTCTGTGGTGGGTGGGGCCTTGATGTTCAAACATAGTGCAGTGGCCCAATAGTTCCTGGAGGGATGGTCAGGAGAGAGTCAACTGAAAGGATTTAGGTCTTTGAAGTGCTGACCGAGTGCCCTTTGCTCACCTCTGAACCAGACCAAGGGGTGATGAGAAGACACCAAAACAAGTAACTCCAGACAGCAGACTCAGGCTGTTTTACCAGTCTTGTTATAGCAATTTTTGATCTTGTTGAGTCATTTTAAGCTGGTAAAATGAACTTAAAAGTGTGACATTCTGTATGTATGAGCAGACATCCAGGAGCCCTTCTGGTTCAGAGATAACCAATGGCATAAAAAGTATTTTGATGTATTGTATTCCTATCTTTTGGTGTCCTGCATAAACAACTGACCACTTGTTTTAAGCCAGGTGTCAACCGCACGATTTTTTTTTTTTTTTTTGTCTTATCAGATTTATGGATGTCACACTGTAAGACGTGATGAATTAAAAGTCGTTAAACAGAACGCAGCCACATCAATCAACAAAGCACAATCTTTTAATTCATCATCACAAGTAATAAACCTGGGTGTTATTTTTGACTCTGAGCTGACATTTATTCCACACATCAAGAAAAAAGGTTTAAATCACTTAAAGAACAGCCAGAGTCAGAGCCAGAGTCGGCCCCATTCTCTCTCGGGCCAAAGACACTGATGCTTTTATCTCCAGTCGTATGGACTACTGTAATGCCCTGCTCTCTGGTCTGCACAAAAAGAGTATTTCAGGTTTGCAATTATTACAAAACTCAGCAGCACGTGTCCTGACTAAGACCAGGGGGCGGGGCCACATTACACCAGTTTTAAAATCACTGCATTGGCCCCGTGTGTTTCAGGATTGATTTTAAGGTTCTTTTATTGGTTTATAAATGTCTTAATGGTCTTGGGCCTTCTTATCTTTCAGAACTGCTTTTACCATATGAACCCTCGCGGCCCCCGCGCTCCTCCTCAGGCACCCGCACTCCTCCTTGGGCCCCTGCGCTCCTCCTCGGGCCCCCGCGCTCCTCCTTGGGCCCCTGCACTCCTCTTTGGGCCCCCGTGCTCCTCCTTGGGCCCCTGCACTCCTCCTTGGGCCCCTGCGCTCCTCTTTGGGCCCCTGCGCTCCTCCTCGGGCTTCCGCGCTCCTCCTTGGACCCCTGCACTCCTCCTTGGGCCCCTGCGCTCCTCCGGCAGCCGGCTCCTCATTCCCAAAGTCAGGACACACACTCACGGTGAGGCGTCCTTCCAGTCCTACGGCCCTCGTCTGTGGAACGGCCTGAGGAGGAGCTCAGGGCCGCAGAGAACGTTCAGGTTTATAAGAGCAGGCTCAAGACCTTTTAGCTTAGCTTTTGACTAATATTTATTTGATGTATGTATTATATTTATCCATCCTATTCATTGAGTTTACTTATTTTAGGCTTACTATTTTATATGTATTTATTTCCAAGTTTTACTCTTTCTATTTATTCTATTTCTATTTATTTATTTCCCCACATTTATTTATCTATTATTTTATTCATTTCTTTCTTTTTTGTATTTTGGTATTTTTATTGAGCAAGTTACCTGTGAAATGTAAACTGTACAACTTTTCTTTTCAAAATTGAAAAAACAAAACAAAACATAAAAAGAAAAAAAAAGAAAATTAATTTTTCCACCCTGAAACAATAGTTGTGGGTCCCTCAAAAAAGTCTATATTCTATAGAATTTGTTCTCTGATCCCTGAACCGTGTACCTCATTTTTTCCAAGTCTATACAGGACAGTAAATCTTTTATCCACTGCGTATGAGAAGGAGATGCAGTGTCTTTCCACTTAAATAATATAGCTCACCTAACAATTAAAGTGAGAAAGACATAACTTTAAGCTTGGAATGAGACAAACTAAGGCCAGACCAAAAATGGCACAGAGAGGATCAGGTTTAATTTGGCATTGCAGGACTTCTGAAGTGGCCTGAAATTAACCAATGCAGAGCAAGACCAGTACATGTGGAGCAATGTGCGCTTTTACACTTTGTACAGGTTCCACATCAGGGTAGATGTGCGCTAGCTTAGCCTTGGACAGATGCACTCTGTGGACAATCTGAATGAGTGCATGTCGTGCACACATTGACATAGTATGAACCTGGTTAAGAATGGAGCCCAACACATCGTCTGTGAGAGGAAAATGGAGATCTGTAACAGCCACTACAGGCAGGCAACTTAGATCAGAAATAGATTTATAAAGAGCTGAGATTATGCCCTTTGAAGCAGGTTTGACTAATAAAAAACGATCAATAGGATTATCTACAGGTTTTTGGGGGAACTGTGCTGTCATTCCCTGAATATAATTTCTGACCTGCAGGATGATTTGGGAATCAAGACAGGAAGGCATTGGAACAGGTAAAGAAATTTCAGAAATATGTACATTTGAATAGAGTTAATCCTGTCCACTAGGGACAGGGAAAGTGTCTCAAACAGCGTTTGCTTACATTGATCAAAAAGGGAATAAAGTTACAAGTTGTTGAATTGTTTAGTAACACATATCCCGAGATACTTGGAGCTATTTGAGACCACTTTGAAAGGGAAAACATTTAGTACAACAGGTAGAGAAGTAGTCAGATTGGAAAGAAACAAAAGATTGTCAGCACAAAGTGAGACTTTGTGCTCCATACCGCCTCTCCGAATACCTTGTATTTCCCCACAGCCCCAGAATGTAATTGCAAGTGGTTCAATTGCTAAAGGAAAAAGCAAAGGGCTCAAAGGACAGCCCTGCCTCGTTCCACGGTATAAATGAAAGAACTGTGAATAACGACCATTGGTTAGCACTGAAGCTGTTGGACTCTTGTACAGAAGTTTACCCAGGAACAGAATGAAGGACCGAAGCCAAACCTTTTTAAAGCAAAAAATAAATAAAAATAAATAATTCCTCTCAACCCTATCTTCCTTTGTGATGGGGGCTTCAAGAGTTTGTCTACTGTTTGGGGAAAGTGAAGGCATGTCAATAGAGTAAAACAAAAAACATTTGTCTTCTTCCGCTTATCCGGGGCCGGGTCGCGGGGTCAGCAGTCTAAGCAGGGACTCACAGACTTCTCTCACCCCAGCACCCAAGACACTTCCTCCTGCTCCTCCGGGGGGATCCCAAGGCGTTCCCAGGCCAGCCGAGAGACATAGTCCCTCCAGCATGTCCTGTGTCAACCCCAGGGCCACCTCCCGGTGGGACATGTCCAGAACACCTCCCAAGGGAGGCGTCGAGGAGGCTCCGGAACAGATGCCCGAGCCACCTCAGCTGGCTCCTCTCGACGTGGAGGAGCAGTGGCTCCTCCCGTGTGACTGAGCTCCTCACCTTATCTCTAAGGGAGCGCCCAGCCACCCGGCGGATGAAGCTGATTTCGACCGCTTGTATCCGTGATCTTGTCCTTTCAGTCATTACCCAGAGCTCAAGACCAGGTCTCGTCTTTCAACTCAGCTCTTTCTGTACCACAACGGTCCGATCCGCCTGTCAATCTCACGCTCCATCCTTCCCTCACTCGTGAACAAGACCCCGATATACTTGAACTCCTCCACATGAGACAAGGACTCTCCTCCCGGAGAGGGCAAGCCACCTTTTTCTGGTCGAGAACCTTGGCCTCAAATTTGGAGGAGCTGATCCTCATCCCAGCTGATTCACACTCTGCTGGAAACCATCCTAGTGCTGCAGGTCCTGGTTTGAAGAAGCTGTCAGGACGACATCATCTGCAAACAGCAGAGATGATCCTGTGGTTCCCAAACTGGACGCCCTCCGGGCTTTGATTGCACCTAGAAATTCTGTCCATAAATGTATTAACAGAACCGGTGACAAAGGGCAGCCCTGGCGGAGTCCAACACTGGGAACAGGTCTGACTTACTGCAATGCGAACACAGCTCCTGCTCCGGTCATACATCGTCCCGGTCGTAGAAAAAAAACGATCCATTTCATCTAAATTTGCTGTATATTCAGACTTGTGCAACTTAGAATAAAATGACTTAAACGTATCATTAACTACATTCGGATCAGAAACCTTACATCACAGACAGCCAAAATCGTCTGGAAACTTCGTCTGGATTGAGTCTGGAAACTTGAGAATATCCTGTTCTGTTGCTGAATGTGACAGAATTCACACCTAGTACCTTTTGTAGTCCCATCCAGGTCTATACAATGCTGAAGTTTGTCTGGGGGGGACCGTCAACCAGGGAGAGATCACTTTGTCAGGGACAGGTGGCATTCACTTGGTACCAGAGAATAAACGCTTACTGATCCAGACTCTTTGCATTTTTATGGTTTAACTGGTTTTAAAAATCCACAACAGAATTTTTCCATAGCAGTGTCAACTTGTTATACTTCAGTGAGTGGCACAGCAATTTTGACACCACTCAACATATCTTTTGAATGGTATTGTTGCACTACAAAGGTTAAATTTCTGTCCTTATCTAATATATTGAATAAAGAATATGGGGCATGGCATCATCCGACCTCAAAGATGTGATCAGACTATCATCCAAACAGAGCACTTCTCTCTCAAATGCTGGACTATTGTTGGTCCTAGAGTCTCTAAAAGCACAGCAGGAGGTCGAGCATTTATACCAAGCGCCCGTGTTTAGGAAACTGTGGTAGTGATTTGGGGTTTTACAAAAGTAAACTGAATTGAATTAGTATGATTTGATGAGGATATATTGAATTACTGATGTGATGTGGAATATTTCATGGTTTCAAAACATTTCTGACTGAATAAAGAAAGAAATGTATCTGACAGAAACATCTGAAATAATGTAGGCTTTGCTGTGCAGTTTTCTTACAAGACTGAAATATCCATGTTGTGGGACAAATACAGTCTCTCCTTTATCTTTCACAAACACTACATCAAAATTAAAACAAAATTGGGAATAAACCCAGCACAAAACCAGGACTAGATCAGGACTAAACAAGGATTAGAACAAGAATAAATACAAATCCAGACCAAAACCAGACCAGGGAAAGCAGCCTTATCTTTCTACCTCAAATCCTTTTAAAATATAGTATCTTCTAATCTTTCTTCTAAGTGGAGAAACCTTGGTCCAATTAGTGCTGTCTACATGTGTGACCTATACACCGAGGAAATGGATAGTCTGCGCGAGATTCTGCTATTGATTCCTGATGATCACATCTGTGTATGGATGTGTAAATGTGAGATCCATGGTGCGCCTCTGTAATCACCACACTACTGCTTTCATCCATCACACTGCAGGAGATGTATCACTTTGTGTCCTGGTTTTGCCCAGCGGAAAAGCTCTCTTCAATACGCTGCATATAGTTTTGAAGCTCACAAATGGACATTGTTTGTCAGAGTCTACACAATTTTGGATATTTCAAAGTGCATCAGAGGAGCAGAGACGTGACTTATTCTTTAAAATGGTTTTGAAAAATAATCGTCATCTGAACAGCCGCGTCAGTGTTGTCAGGTGTAAGAGCAGTTTTGTAAGTATTTCGGGCTGTTTTTGACAAAGATATTTGCAGTTGAAGCGAGCAGAGTGTAGAGTTGTCACAGTGTTGACAAGTCTGCAGCACATCAATACCTGAAAAACACCTGCGCTGCGTTCAGGGACTTCAAAAGAGCAGGAAACGTCACCGTTGAAAACCCACAGGGCTTTGATGAACAAATAGTTTGTGTAGAGAGACCGATTAGGTGCGAGTGGAGGCTAAGGGATGTTTAGACATCTAGTAATTTAAGATTAGTAATAAAACTTTGTAGTTGTAATATCTAAAAAAAACAGCTATCATACACATAACCAGACTTTTGGCAAACATAGATAAGTGACATCTCATTCGATTTTCAGACATGAGGAACTGCGTTGATCACAAGTTATTTGCTCTCTGGAGCTCAAACAAACACATCAAAGCTTTGGTACAATTTTACTTACATCACGCAGCAGATCAAAACAAAACCACACGTCCACAGTGGAGGGCCGTAGGGTGCCATCTCTGCTGATCCAACACGAGTGAGTCCACGTTCAAACACGTGCAATATTTCACTGTCTGTTTCTTCCAGGAGCAGTTGAATGCCTCTCTCTGCTCCTGTTTGATGGGACTGTTCATGCAGCTGGAACACACATGCACTTCTACACGTGTGTTAGTGGGACCTTTGAAACTACAGTTAAGACATCTCAAATGTACCATACAGGTTTACATGCATTTTGGAAATAGTTGGATTATGCCATTTGGTGCATGATAAATACATGGAGGTCTATGCTTGTCTCAGTACTTATCCACTTTGGAGCGCTGGGTCTCCCCCTCTGTCCCGGTGAAGTGTGACCGCAGGCACCACACAGCCACATGCCCAGATCTCAAATGCATTCACTTTTTAGACGCGTTGTATAATTTAACACCAAAGTCATCCTGGCGCTCCACAGTCACAAATGAGCTGCACTTTACAAACATGAACCTTTGTAGAGCAAGCTTGGCCCAAGAATAATAAGAATAATAACAATATCAATGTAATCCTTGGGACAACGTCTGCCACATTTTTGGTTAGCATAGGCATGTAAGCAATAGCATAGGATCTGGCAAATTTGATGCAAAAAATTTCTTTTTTGATCTTTTATCCATGTTCTAACATTGTTCCGTCATCAAAAACATACCCGGAGTAGCATTTAGTCTGATTCACTTTTGTTTGATGATGCTGGTTTGTAAATCCTCTGTCCAACACTGCGTTCTGAGCTCTCATGTGTGATGTAGATGATGCTGACGTCACTTTTCCCAGAGTCTTTTGCTGTTTTAAGTCCTTAAATCGTGGCCAGACTCGCTCTGAACATTTCTTCGGTCTAATCACGATAACTACAACTTCGTCAGATCCACTCTTTACTGTAAAGCATTGTGGGTATATATTTATGTGTGTAATTACCTCTACAACCAGTAGATGGAGCCACAGCTAAGTCAAAATGGCATCTCCCAATGCAGAGATAAAGTTATATTTTAATTTGTAAAAGCATTTTATTTTTAGTTCTAAAACATAACATGTCAAACCGAACCCACTCGAGCAGGTTAAAGGCTAAAACAATACAAATAATGCATAATATTTATCCTTTAACAACATCTTCTAAATATGTTCTGTTACTTATTCAACATTGTGTTCACTATAACTGTTTCTGTCCGTCTGCCCCAGGGCAGCTGTGGCTTTAGTGTGGAGTGAATGACTACAGTGTAGAGGTGTCAGAGGGTGGTCAAGCCTGTAAAGCATCACAAAGCTCTACAAACACATAAATCAATTTTTTTTACCAGATGAAAAGCAGGTGCACAACTTGCTCCTGGCCACCTGCTCCGCCTGCTCCTGTCCGCCCCTGTCCGCCTGCTCCTGTCCGCCCCTGTCCGCCTGCTCCCCCTGCACCGCCTGCTCCTGTCCGCCTGCTCCCCCTGCACTGCCTGCTCCTGTCCGCCCCTGTCCGCCCCTGCACCGCCTGCTCCTGTCCGCCCCTGTCCGCCTGCTCCTGTCCACTCCTGTCCGCCTGCTCCCCCTGCACCACCTGCTCCTGTCCGCCTGCTCCTGTCCGCCCCTGTCCGCCCCTGCACCGCCTGCTCCTGTCCGCCCCTGTCCGCCTGCTCCTGTCCACTCCTGTCCGCCTGCTCCCCCTGCACCACCTGCTCCTGTCCGCCTGCTCCACCTGCACCGCCTGCTGCTGTCCGCCCCGTTCACCTGCTCCACCTGCACCACCTGCTCCTGTCCGCCCCTGTCCGCCTGCTCCTGTCCGCCCCTGTCCACCTGCTCCACCTGCACCGCCTGCTCCTGTCCGCCCCTGTCCACCTGCTCCTGTCCGCCTGCCCCTGCACCACCTGCTCCTGTCCGCCTGCTCCACCTGCACCGCCTGCTCCTGTCCGCCCCTGTCCACCTGCTCCACCTGCACCGCCTGCTCCTGTCCGCCCCTGTCCGCCTGCTCCTGTCCGCCCCTGTCCGCCTGCTCCACCTGCAACGCCACCACTTTTTTTATTTTTTTCAAGCCATTTTGAACAGTGGACACTACTTACTAGCCCTTTATAAACAGCACACACAGGGGCGTTCCTCTTCCTCCGTGCAGTACAAACATGTTAATAAGGTCTGCAGAATTTTTGTGTTTTATATTTGCAGGAGGAGTGTGTCCATGTGACGTGCGGGGAGTGGATGGTGTGGTGGCTATCAGCTCAAAGCCAACAGAGAAAAGAAACTTTCTCACGCTGGCGGCCAAATAAACAGTGGCATTTTCACCAGCAGGAGTGTTTTCTTTGCATGTGTCAGATAAGGCCTGTCTCTTCTCCTAACAGTGTAGTGTAAGTCATATTTGTCCTCACAGACAGAGCACAGCCGTGTTTGACTTTGCCGCTGTGTCTTCATGGATCCCCTGTAGACTCCTCTCTCCTCGCTGTATTCTGCTCCACACCTGAACGATCTGAAGTGCACTGGAGAAGGTGACTTTACTGTAAGTGTGGAGCTGAGTGCTAAACGTTTACAACAAGAGAAGCTCCTTAAGTTCCTTAAAGGAGTTATGTGATGGTAAAATGTACCATTCTTTTAACGGTTCTTCGTCATTATTCAAAACTCAAACTGCAGTTCAAACACAAATGTTCAAACATGTTTTTCTGCATGCTATTGACATTTTTGAAAAGGAAAGAAGGATTTTTGACCAGTCATCCTGTTGTGTTAGATTAAATGACACATATTCATTGACTTGTGTGTGTGATGTGTGTGTGTTTCACCATAATACTTGTTAATTATTGAATCTAAACTTTAGTGTTCTGTTTTTGATTGTTAATGCTAGCATTAGTAATATGTACTGTCTTGTAGTATTTTAAATTGTGAAATTGGACCCATAGTCTCTGCTGCTATAGAGACCAATGGGGATCCTTAAATAAACTAAATAAACAAAGAATCTGCGTTATTAGGGCCTATTGCTTCAACTGTTGGCGTGCATGTTGGTGCCCTTTGCCCCTGGCATTAAGCAGGAAAAGAGCCCGCGGCAAAGACATGGGATATGCATATTTACACATGCTATGAGATAATGGTCAACAAAGAAGTCAGACTTTGCCTACATTTGCACTGGTTGTTTAACTTTCCTGCCTGGACCTGCTCCTTGTGGAAAAATTGAATTTGAATCAGCAAAAAATGTGTTGTTTTTTTTATTTCCTTAAGTGAAGCCATACTGATGACAGAACCTTCCCATGTTACAAAGTTTGCACTTGTATTTTAACAAACTCTTCCTCAGGCGTTAAATTTGTTGGAAATCATCCTGAGGAGTGGGACATCACAAGCACAGCTAGTACAGTCTCTGTGCGGCGGAGCTGCAAAGTAGACTATTTGGTCATTTATTATAACATGCGTGCAAGCACTTCCAATATGTTTGGAATGTTTCCAATATGCTTCTGTTTAGGGACAAAACTTAAATTCACCACAAAGCTCCTAAAACATTAAGATTGAGCGCGTCAGCATCATCCTTCATGATCTAGGCTTGTAAGGCCCTCGAGGGTTGTTCAGAACCGATTGTGGCTTTGTCCTTTTAAACGTGCTCACTACCTTTGCTTTGGTAAACTTAAAATAAAGTTTATACTGAAAGCACACATTGTTTTACGTCTGTGAGGTGTTCTCTGATAAGGATATGTGTTAGAAACCCATCTACTGGAAGCAAAGAGAATTATCATGGGCAAATAAACAAAAGCTTGCTTGCACCAACATGCTAATGTAAGCATGCAAATGCTCAGAACAAGTCTGGTGATGATTTATGGACTTAAAAACAGCACAGACCTCAGGATCTCTACCTTTGACGTCACAAATGTGGGTAAAGCGAGTGTTTGTGAGGGTCAGAGAAGACGGATCAATGAAACAAGTGTGAATGAAGCTAAATACAACTCCAGCTGTGTTTGTGATGGGCGATGTCTGAACAGGCCGTCTGGAGACAGTGACTGGGCCAAATTAAGCCGTGTTTGTTTGTTGTCGTCAGTGGCCGCTCCTCCAGCTCTCGGACACTCTCTCCTCCACACTCACTGTGGATTTGTGCTGCTTCATAATTCATGTCCGCTCCGCTGTCCTGTCCACACAAAGCCCAGTCATCTAAACCAGAGGCCCCTGGAGGCTCTGGGCCCCACCACAGGGCACATGAGGAGATGGACAGGACACCTACAGCAAACTGCACTTACCCTGGTCCTGTCTGCCCAAAGCAACGCCCACAGCGCCATCGCACCATGAACCCAAACACTCACTAAATCAGGTCAGAAAACTTTGGAAGTGAAAATTAAACTAAGAAGAAGAGATGTTTAAATGGTGTATTATGTAACTTTTCGAATGGACATTATTTGTTTGTGATCGGCTCCAAAAAGTTGTCACATTAATCTTACGACTTAAAGGACACGTATTCTGCTATAGTGACTTTTTGAGCTTTTAACCATGTTCTAACAATGTTCTTTCCTTCAAAAACATACCTGGAGTTGGATTCAGCTGCATTCACGTTGTTGTGAGGAATGTTTATTAGTTAATCCTCCCCCTCCAAGCGTCAAAAGCACTTCCTGCTGAACCTCCTTGTTCTGGAACATATTTTCAGTTTGCATATGTCATTTATCCAAGATTCTTCCACGGGTTTTAGGTCCATAAATCATCACCAAACTTGCTCTTAGCATTTCTGCCATCTAAACACGATAACTGCTTCTGCTAACCCACACCATAGCGTCTGTTCAGTGCTAACTTCACTAGATTGTGCAAGCGCTAAGGCGCTATCTGCTGGCTGGATGTACTCAGTGTCAAGTGTCATTTCAAAGTAATTTAAGCAATAATGCACTTTTTTGTTTCAAAACATGAGATGGCAAATTTAAGGCACTGAAGAGCATGTTTAAAAGCTAATAACAATATGAAAAATGCATAGTATTTTTCAAGTCCTTTCAATTAACAACAATCACATCTTTAGAGTTGAATAATGGCACCCATTTCTAAGGCTGCTGAGGAAACACAACTCCACTTAGGTGTATTTGTGCTGCAAGAGAAGATGCTGTAGTGTCACTTGATAAGCTCAACAGCCTTGAGTGTGGTGACTGAGAAATGTTTATGTTTGTATTTAGAGTTATTTTTACAATGTAATGTTACACAACTTAGGCCCAGATTTACTAACAGGTGCAAAAAAGGTTGTGCAATTGAGATTTGCGTCTCTCTCAGGCCGCAGTGCAAATTTAGCACACAGGACCTTACGAATATGCAAGACAGGGCAATTTTGCCCCAACAAAGAAAATCAGAGGCAGAGAAAATGCAAATGATAATGATGATAATGATAATTTGCGAGTGCTGTTTGATTTGGTCATGAAAATGAGGAGGAATGAAAATTTAGTACGTCCGAAAAGCGGGTGTTAAACTTTTGTGCAGAACAGACTATTGCAGTTTACACGTCAGTGTGGTGTTAAAATGATTTAAAATGGTTGTGTTTGGCTCATTTACAAATACAAACAGGCCTACTACAGAAGTAATAGTGTTCTGATGTGTGTGTGTTCTAATAGTTCTGATGGAGGGGATCGCTTATAAACACACCTTACCTGGTGTCACGAGCTGGATTCTCATCTGTGTCACTTTGAACTGGAACAGTTACAGAAACTGTCCCTCAAGTGGATTTCAGTTCGTGTCAGATCCTTTTAATGTCCTTAAACCATGTGCTCTGTGATCGGGGTACTGATGACACCGGAGAAGACACGACTCGTCCACCTGTTCCTCGTCTCTCTCTCATCCCGGGGTGTCTCCCATGCCACGCGTGGCCGTACTGACCTGTTATCCCTAGGCTGTAAAAGAAATCCTGCGACCTGCGGTCCCAAATTCAACATGCAGTACTGGCAAATGCCTGCAGGCTTTCCATCATATGCCTCTGTCTGTGCGTGGTACAGCGCGCATCTCAACTCTGAATAAACGCGCAGAAGGACTGGCTTTTTCTGCCTAAACGCTCACAAACAGGTTCAAATGTTCACCAATCACATGAAGGTCTCATTAAAAAAAAAAAAAAACATTGATGTTCTATATAATTAAAATAATGTATATCATTTGTAATAAAGTTGTTGGCCTATGACGCTAGTGAATATCATTTATCATCATAACTCCACTGATAATACACACAGTCTGATGGTAAACAAGGTGCAACACGCCAAAAAATAGTGCAGATCTGAAGTAGTAATTGCAATTGTGCACCTGCCTTAGTAAATCTGGGCTGTGTTGATTGTGCTGCTGCTGCTCTTGTCCAGGTTAAATAAAGTTGTTTTTGTTTTTTGTTTTAAATTGAACTTTGTGCCAGTTTTTGTTTCATATGGGTAGGTCTGATAATTACAGAGGTATGAATCGTGAACCAGGCTGTGTCTGAATGTCCCCCCCGGCCCCCACACAGTCCTGCACAGGGATGAGTGAGAGCCAAAAAATGTATTTCACAATTTTCTATGAGTCTGGTGAAAATTTCGATTGTATCACAATTCATGTAAACATCATTTTATTGTCTTGAGGAGGTAACTAAAGTAATTTGCCTCTTCTAAAAGGTCACACTTTATTGCAATGCTAATTGCTAAATCCACCTGTCACTCATTTTTTTGTCACTCACAGAAAAGTGTCTTTATTTGAGCATAGAGCTGGATGAATGAGAAGATTAATAAATCACAGTCTGGTCTGGCAATTTTATATATATATAAAAAGAAGATTTTCAGTGAAATTAGATCACGTTTTGATCTTTACCACCACATCACCAGCTCTAGGCCTGCACTGTTTAGTGCCTCATTCACTACTTTTTCACCTGACTTTGGTGTCAGGGAAAAAGCCCACCAAACTCTGATGAAAATGGATTTCTGTAATAAATATTGAAGTTTGGACGAACCACATATTTATTGACTAGTAATTACCATACAAGTATTATTTAACATAAATCTCACGTTAAAATGTCAACGGACTGAATCAAGCTGTATACCTGCCATTCTGATCTTTGAACAGCCAGAGCTACGGAAAGTGGCTAATGCTAGCAACTTTACAGCACAACAGTTTATTTAAAAGGGGTTTGTTCATAATCACGGCTAACGTTAGCGACCTTGGTTTATTTCTTATCACAGATCGACAGTGCTTTGTTAAACAGCGATTCTGCTTCATTCAGTCGTGTTGTGTCCAGTTATAGTCTTGTCGCCGTCTGACCCCTACTGTCCAGCATTTGAACAGTACTTTTTATGGTGCATTTTGGTTACATTTTGAGTACACTACTTTTACAGCTGCTGGGTATAGGGTGTTGAGAATACTGTGATTTTTATTTGGGTCGGATTTTGTTCCCCACAAAAGTCTATGGGGAAAATGAATGAATGGACAAAATCATCCCCTGCAATTTGCTCCGGCATTAGCACGTCCTGCCTGTGTCCTCGGAGCTCGGATTTTCTGAGTTCTGATTTGTAAAATGACACTGAACACTCTCATATCTCAGAACTCTTACTTGGGAACTCGGACAGCCCAACATGGCTGCTCTCCCTGTAACAATGTAACATCCGCTAACACCAAACCTGATGAAGGAACGCCTGACTGAGAGAAAGTCATGTGTGGTAATCAGGACAAACATTATTTGAAGTTCCATGACATTGGCTGCCAACGCAAAGGAACAAGAGTAAGTTTAAAGGACAAGGAATATTCACTCAGATGTTGGTGTTGAAGTGGAATCAGGAGACATTAAAAGGACTCGCCACAGAACAAAGACTTTTTTACACATCTTTTTTTAGATTCTAAGCCTTAGATGGTAAAAACACAACAATGTCAGAGGCCAGATAAAGGCTTAAACGTGGTTTAAACTCTTGTAGCGAAGCCGGTCACGCTCCTCATGCTGCGCTGCCATCTTCTGCCTGCTGCTCCCACACTTCACTCACAGACCTCTTCATCTGCAGCACGGCCTCGTACCACTAATGACATCCCCCAGGAGCACGGAGCAAGAGAAGGAGGAGAGGAAGAGCTACAAAGAGGAGCAAAGAGAGAAGGGGGAGAGGAAGAGCTACAAA
Organism: Rhinogobius similis; assembly: GCA_019453435.1. Classification (NCBI taxonomy): domain Eukaryota; kingdom Metazoa; phylum Chordata; class Actinopteri; order Gobiiformes; family Gobiidae; genus Rhinogobius; species Rhinogobius similis. Next base: position 3,905,947 of record CM033622.1, read on the forward strand.
GAGGAGCAAAGAGAGAAGGGGGAGAGGAAGAGCTACAAAGAGGAGCAAAGAGAGAATGTGGAGAGGAAGAGCTACAAAGAGGAGCAAAGAGAGAAGGGGGAGAGGAAGAGCTACAAAGAGGAGCAAAGAGAGAAGGGGGAGAGGAAGAGCTACAAAGAGGAGCAAAGAGAGAAGGGGGAGAGGAAGAGCTACAAAGAGGAGCAAAGAGAGAAGGGGGAGAGGAGCAGGAAACAGGAGACAAAGAAGAGCAAAGAGAGGACGAACAGGCAGAGGAGCAGATAGAATGAGAAGCAGGAGAAAGAGACAAGAAAGAGGAGCACAGATGGGAGACAGAGAAAGAAAGGGGGCAAGAAAAGAGAAGAAAGAGGAACAGAGAGAGAGAGAAAATTTTGAGAGAGAGAAGGGGAAGGAAAAGAGAGAAAAAGAGGTGCAAAGAGAAGAGAGGGAAAGCAGGAGAAGCAAAGAGGAGTAATAGAAAGAGAAGCGAGAGGGGACGGTAGTAGATGTTGTACATGAGTTTGTGTGAAGTCCCAGAGAAGAGACGGAGCCGAGTCCATCACGGGCCAATCAAACGCTCTCACTGTTAGCCGCTAACACAGAACAGAAAAGCAAAGACGTTAAAGAATAAACATATTCTGCAAGATCAGCTTTAATGAGCCTCGTTACAACTGTGTTTCCACATTAGTTTACTCAGAGTTGTATTTTAAATCCTACATATTTGATCCTGTCATGTCCTAAAACTGAAGTCTGAGTGTTTTAACCTACACCCTAGCCCCACCCACATCCTGTACCTATGATTATTTAAAACATTCAGACTCTGAGTGACACTTGTAGTCACAAAGGTGACGTAGTCACTTTTCAAAAATAAAAACATGTAAATGATGATCTGCTGCTTGTTACAGTGAGTGTCTTCATGAGGAGGCGGGGCTTATCTGTTCTACAATGTTGAACAGGAAGTGAATAGAGCAATTTCCATTAGGTATAGTTTAATTCTATAAACCTGAAAAAAAACGTTAACAGAAAAAAACATGGGGCTTTTAATGGGACTATATTTCAACGCATCTGCCCTTTTTATGTTTATAAGCCACCCAGACATCTCTTTTTTCTGAACCATTCACAGACAGCGACTATTATAACCTGAAATTACTTATAATCTAAATGAAAACTACCACTATACCATCTTTTATTCTTCATTAAAAGATGCCACTCAATTTGAAACCAAGTGTTTGTGGCTCAGAGGAGGAGGACTCACACAATAACATTCAAACAACAGCATATGAAGAAATACAGCTCAGGTTTTTGATTGAACAATGGGACATGGGTAAAAGCCCAAAAAGTCCATTTAGCATTCACTCCAATACGCTCAATATCAGGATAATATTCAGATCAGTTGCGTCTGTGCTAGCATAGTGACCTGGGGCACTACGGTGTCCTGGGAGGACGGCTCATACACCGCTGCACATGGACACTGGAGGAAAGGTGTTTGGTGCTTCTTTTTCCTGCTGTCCGTCTCCCTCTCATCCTCCTCTATTTCCGGACACTGACCCGGTGCTGGCCGAGGTTCAAAGGGACACTGCGCTGGTGCGTGTGGTCGTGCGTGTACAGTACAGGCCTCAGTGTCAGATCAAAGTGCCTGAGAACACAGTGTGATCTCTACTGGAAGTCCCCACTCATCCACATCCTCCATCAGGTGTGTGCGCACATTCACACGCTCAGGGGGGACAGAGCGTCACACACATGGCCTGTTTCCAGTGATTCACTTTGGAGCAGATTGGTTTGGTCTGAAAGTGTCTTAAGTGAACTGTACAGCTATCCAAAGCGGACTTGCCAACATAAACAAAAAATAATAATAATCAATCAATTATAATCATTTATCACCAAATGCTGTATTGATGCTGTGATAAAGGGCCGTATTTCCAATTATCCGTTATCTAAAGCCAATGCATTACTTGCAGAGGCCTTACAGAGAAGGGAAATAAATGCCGAAAAATCTAAACTGGAAGAAGTGTCCTGTTTATAATAGCTTTAGCCACGTCTCAGCCATAAACTTGGAATTACTAAATATCTTTTTGTGAATTGCATAGGTCGGCCTTGATGATATAAAAGCATAATTCAATTGAGTTTTTATTTCTCAATGAATCTTTGTTATGTTTGAGTGATGTCAGTTGCTCAGAGCTCTGCCTCTGGACACAGAGCATTAAAAGAACTGTTCCAGAGCTTCCTAAAGTGAACTGGGGGATCAGGACCAGTCGAAACGTGGCTCGTCATGAGAAGACTTAAAGGTCCCATAAAATGCAAAATGGACTTTTCAGAGGTTCTAACCTTCCTCCAGTGCTATTTGTTCCTCGTATGTTGTGCCCAAAGTGTTTTTTGATTGATTCCCTCATGCTTTCACTAGAGAACTGTCTTTTCCGTCCCCCTCGGCTGAGCAGCAGACGGGGGCTCCTCACCAGGATGACGTGGCTTCACAAGGATGACGCGGCGCTCAAGCCACGCCTCCAGGAAGCGCGCAGCCGCAGAATAAAAACAGCTAATGCTAATGCTACACAGTAATTACACGATGGATACGACAGATCGAAGAGTTAGCTTGTTATTTACCAAACGGCAACGTCCATCGTTAAGGTACTGGAGCACGTCAAACTCCAGGTCAGATCCAGGACGTAGGACTCAGCACGACGCACCGTCAGGACGATAAAAGGTTTATTCAGTGTTTGTGTATCGCTGTTTACCGGAGCACACGGCGCAAGCACCATCTCCACTCTAGGTTTCGGCACGAGTTGGGCGGGGGAGGCGCGCGGGTTGGGCAGCCTGCTCTCTGTTCGGGGGGGTCAGATCTCAGAGTGAGCCGTTTGCTTTTGCAAGGAGGGGGGCCAGTCCAAGAAATGGGTGTTTTTTGGAAACTGTTATGTTATGGATATCGCACAACGCAAACATTTATCAACAAAGCCCTTAGAATAGACTGTGTGAAGGGGAAAATAGCAGAATATGGGACCTTTAAGTTAACCCCACCACATCACATGTTTTACAAGTTAAAAATGCATCTGATTTAGGTAGAAAATATTTCTAGTTTGACAATTATAGTTTATTATATTATTACCCTATAGGTGGCGCTCACAGCCAAAGAAACCCTGGTTTAGATGACATGTTGACCAAGCAGAGGACCATGGCTCTGAACAAGATAAGAGCGAGGAACAGTTAGCAGCTCAGTCAAGCATGCATAAGTGAGGGACTTTACCCACATGATTTAGGGATGTTTGGCTTTCTCATCCAGGAAGTTAAACTCCTCACGCTAACACCTTGTGTACACAGCATGGGTTAATTAAAAAACCTGGATAGGGTCCTGAGTAGCCTCCAGTGGCCAAAGGACTGGGCTCCGGGACCGAGCGAGGCTCAGAGGGATGAAGGCCTGGTGTGCGCTTTGTGGATGTGGCTGTGGTGTTGCTGTTGTCTTCCTGTGGAAATAACTAAGCCTGGTCACTTTTCACAATCTCAGTATTTGGATCCCAAGCAGATCCCAGGCTCGTGGCACAGCACGACACATGCAGCGCCTCCTGGACCTAGATTAAAGTCCTGGTAAGGTTGACTGGGACGAACAGGGACAGGAAACATGCACTCCAATCGTCAAGTGCAACAAGTGCTATAGAGCTGCCACTGGTTAAAGGGACTGTACCTGATTTTTATTGTTTTGAAACATGAAAAACAGAACTAGTTCATGTGCAGGATTTTTTGCATATAATAAAGTACAGATTTACTAAACTTACTCACTTCATTCCAGGTGAAAATGAGGCCACAGCGCTTTCTCTGCATCTATTTATAAACCCTTTTATTCTACAAGAATATTCTACAATGTTAGCGCGTGTAGAACCTAATGAGCCGGACTATTGCTGACCTCAAGAAATCTTACCCATGATGCCCTGCAGTCGAATGCCCCTGAACATCTAAGTCACTAACTGACTCTTATAGGATGAATTTACAATGTTGTGTTATTTTGTGAATGTTCTTTTGTTGATTCAGATGTTTTATGACTCGTCTTGTGAACATTTCAGTGTCATAATATGCATTTCAACAGACAATGAAAATCGCCTCTAACTTGGTTAATGGTCACACAGTGGAGGTCTGGCTAATATCCAACCCGAACCCTTAGGTCACACGTCCTTCCACACACACACTTGTGTCCCTATTAAGTCCCTGATTGGCTGGAAGTTAGCGCCAAAGCCTGAGGTGCAGACTGATAAAAAGCCTATGAACTCTTTTTCGGAGCAGACAGGAAGAAAGCAACTGAGTTCGGAGCAATTTGGAGCCCCCGCCGGGCGCGGCCAGGCCCAGCCTCATCCCAGGACGAGTCCCAACAGGAGGAACTGCACCATCAAGCCTGAGTCTGAGAGCACCTCGTGCTTATCAGCTCAGCTCTGGGGAACAAAGGCCCAAGGAGCTCGCTCCTCTCAGCCCCAGATCTGACGCTCTGCAGCATCTGACCCTCAGGTCACGACATGGACACAGGGCTGGAGAAGTGCACAGACAAAAACTGGCCTTAATACGTTTTAATTGTTAAATTGAACTCCAACTCATAACTAGATAGATCCAGAACAAACTTGTCTAGTTTTACATCTTTTAATGACGTGAGTATCATCTCTTCACAATTAGGCAAGTTTTTTGTTAGTTAATATGCGTAGAGTTGTATGTACGCGATGTCGATTCACTACAAATATGTTGCAGGCTAAATTATGCAAATGTTGGTGGCGAAAAGGGACTAATATTTTGAAAACTTCACTTAGCTTAATAAATGTCATCGGCTTCTTTTGCGCAAATAAAATCCAAATTGTTCCTGAAGAATTCCAAACTTTATGCTCTTGCTGCAGTGTAATATACTATAATTATATATATAAGTTGCAGTTAACCAATAATAAAAGTAGCAGTGCTCTTGGTTCAAATTAGATTTTTTTACAGCTGTGCTACACATCAAACTATGCTTTTGCTGTAATAGCAAATATACAATCCTCTATTATGGGCATTAAATAGTAAGAAATTAATACAAAAGCATAGACATGCTCTCAGGGTATCATTAAAACACGTCGTGCCATTGGCTCCAGATATTCCTGGTATGGCATGAGTGTTGATACTGACAGATGGGTATGTGTTTATATATACTATAAATAATACTATAAATCAATCAGAAAGCACTTCATAACATTTTTTTCAGGTTCAAGAATGTGACAAGTGCCAACATCAGGGTAAGCCTTTGGTGGCTGCACTTCCCCTTCAGAACATACACCGCGTTAAGAATTATTACGCACATTGTGTTTACGTGTCATGAAGGGATTTTTTTTCCGTTTGTTTTTGTTTTCCAGTGAAACTCATGGATGGTATCGTGTCTCAGGGTCAGTGAAGTAAATCTCACACACCTGAGCCAATTAGTTTGTCAGGTAAGTCCAATTAAAGGAAAACTATTTAAGAAGGACGTTCCTCATTATTAAGCAGACCACCATTTTCAAACAATATGGCAAAGAAAAAGCACCTCTCTTTTGCTGAAAAGTGTGAAATAGTTGAAAGCCTTGGACAAGGTATGAAAACCTTAGATATTTCACAAAAATGTAAGCATGATCATTGTACTATTTGTACTATAATCATAACATTAAGCAGTAAGTTATTTCATCTAATTACCAAACAAATCAGTCTAATGATCAAACAATCTTGCAATGTCCTATACATGTACAGCTACACCTAAGTAATCATTTTGCACAATAACTATTCACCTTCCCACCAGTAGCGATTTTTTTGGTTTTTTAGGGGCGCTGACAGAGTTGGTAAACGAAAAACAAAAGAACTGGGACACATATTTGGAGGCCACTTTGTTTTAATTGAGATCCAAAGTACGTCCACAAAGCACACTCCATTCTCCTCATGTGTGGAGGAGGCTGTTTCCCTCCCAAGTACCTGTGGATGTAACATATTTGACCTCATTGAGACAGATTTGAGGTACATTTGCAATATCATAACTGGTTGTATCGTTCAGTAAAGTATAAGGCATATAAGTTGCTAATATAATCATCTTAGCCACATATTCTAGTCACACATGTCTTTCTCATGTCCATAGTTCTGTCCATAGTTCCATAGTAAATGTCCATAGTTCTTCCTCAAGAAGACACCCTTGAGGACTTTGTGAAGAAGAGAGCAGAGGACATGGAGAAACATACACCAGTGTCCAGAACAAGATCACTGGCACATCAACAGAGGCTTTCGTACGAAAAGAAAACACAACAAAAAATACAAAAATGTCACATACATTGTTGGGCAGAAGGTGCTTCTCTTCAGTATGAGGAAGCAGGGAAGAAAAGGGGATAAGCAGAATTGTACTGTCTTAAAAGATAAGTCGTACAGTCATATCATAAAACTGGATACTCTTGCGGGACGTTTTGAACCAAACTTAAGTGGACCCTATAAGATAAATGAAATAAATGGAAGAACTGTTTCATTTTTTAATAAAGAGGGTGATATTCTGTAAAAACAAGTCCAGTCCTGATCACCTAAAGCCTCATGAGCAGAGCAAAGACACGCCACACACAGTTCCAACAAAAAGGTAGATATTGTACAGTTGCAGCAGCTGTGTAGTAGCACACATGTATACTGTACCACTGTAGAAGAGAGTTTGTGCCTAAAACATGACCAACAACAACTGGATGAAACTACTAAGTGAACTTTGTTTTTAGTTGAAAAGGCTATGGTTTGTATCAGCTGTTTGGTTTTTGTTTTTCTCCTTTTAGCTCGCGCTTAGAAGAGATCACTGAGGACCTGCCTGTCAGGCCTTCTGGAGCGGTGTGCCCCACAACTGTTTCATGAGGTGTTCATAACTGATCCCTCCATCATTGTGCCTTACCCATCATAGTTCACATTGTTCATGGTCTTTTGTAACTCTTTGTGTAAAAACCATACTGCAGCATTCACACGATGCAGACACTAAAAGCGAAAACATAGAAGAAAGAGGTTTGAATGTTGTAACAAAATTTTGACCTTCGCTTTAAGGGTTAGGCCAGTTCAGACTTCCTGTTTTATTTTATGTATTTATTTTTAATTTCACATTGCTTTTCCTTGTTCATATTGCTGTACTGCTTTCATCATTGTAAATATTTTTCTACCATTCTTTCATATATCTTTCTATTTCTGAAAACCCAAGTAAAAAGGAGGTTTATCAAACTCGATGTAATTGTTCATTAACACAAACAAGCCTTATTTAATGTGTAACAGCTGATTATCAAACATAATTGATTGTGGTTATAATTGTATGAACATGATAGTAATTATAGTTGCTAAAAGGTATGAACCTGTTCTTTGCAAAATGAGCTCTTTTGCACAATTTCAATTTTATGGTTGGCTTGCCAATCTATTCCTTTTTTTGATGAGTGTCTTTTTGCTTTCAGATAAATCTCAGTGGGCTTCAGATGATGTTGGGCCGGTGGAAGCTGCTGTCAGCCCATACAAGGTGTGACTCGTGGTGTAGAACACTTGAGGGGGCGTGGCTGGCACATAAATCAAGACAATATTCATTAAGTTATTATTATCAATTACAGTATGTCTCATCATGGACTGGGTTTTGGTGGTATGTTACCTTGCAATGTCAGAATGCTTTGGGCATTTGAGCGAGCCATTTTCAATCTGATACATTAACATTCACTATAAATTGTTTAGGTTGTGGAAATGCTGGAATCTCCTTCTGATTGACCCTCTGTCGAGTGAGACATCTTATCAAAACTGGAGGTTTTAATCTCCTCTCAAGCATCTTCCATTTGTAATACTAATTCATTCTGTCATTAAGTCATTTTAGGAACTTCTAGAGGAGGACAGATCAGAAGGATGCAGAGTGAAGTGGTCTGAGCACAGGCGACAGCAAGATTCCTCCAATTGTGGAGTTTTGGTTTAAGGGTAAACTCGACACAAATTATATCTAATTACTCTCATTAATCATGCTTTTTTTTTTCTTCAGTCTGCAGAAGCCTACCTCCACCATGCACACTGAGGCAGCTCCCAAAGAAATGGAAAAGGCTTGTTGAACATGAATGTAAAACACACTGGAAAATGGAATTTATCTTATTGGTCATTTAGACTCTTATTTTATTATTTGGGCCACAATGGGGGAAATAAAAGTACAGTCCAGGTTTGATGTGATGGACTACTGCAGTGAAATGAATGGATTGCACGGCTACATTTAAATATTGTGACATAGTGGAGGGTCGCCAGTGCTAAAACACATCATCACCACTGGCACCTGTGCACCCTTCAGTACCTCCGCCCTGCCCCCTTGAGGCTAAACAAAATACAGCGAGGGTGTAGAATGATTCAAATTGGATTAATAAGGGCAGGATGGAGAGGATGAAAGGTGTCTGTAAATGTGGCTCATTTTGTTTGGGGAAAAAATGACGGGAAGGAGGTCCATTTTTCTGTGTTGAACGACGGTGTCCAGGGGGAGGAGTTTGCTAATGGTGGTGAAAAGTGTTTTTGGGTGCTCCTTCTGCTCTTCCATATAATCCACCTCATCCATAGATTTCTGTGGGACATTATAACTTCAGAGGCCGTTTTCTTAAAATGCATTTTTCTCCCTTCGGGACATAAAGATCACCAATAAAAGTCTAGCTCCCACACCAAACTGTACAATCTTGGACTCAACAAGATTTTGACGAAACGTACAAAAGAATATTTTGATATCAAATTCTAAAACTGATTAATTGGAGTTTTAAGTTTAAAAAAAAAAACAGAGGATTTTTTTGGACAATTTTCAGTCCAATCTAGTTCACTTAAAAACTAAATAAGAAATCCAGAACCTCCTCTGTACATTTTTTTGTTACTTATATGTGTACAATATGAACCAAGAATTTTAAGCCTGGTCCTGTCCATTTTACAGATCTATATGTTCCAAATATGTGTATTTTTAGCCATTTTTACACACAAAATGTCTTACTTCTACATAAAAACATTACATGATGAAAAACTTGTACTTGAGTTTTTTCGTACCTTAATGTGAGAAAACTACAGTGTCAAATTGATATGTAGTGTCTCACCTTAATGCCTTTATGCTTAGCTTTTCAAAATAAAGTCTATTACAGTTCCATGTGGCTGAGGAGAAGAGTGCACCAAAGGGCAGAGGGATTGAGACAGTTTGGTTTTATGATCCAGACAGGACAAAAGTTGGTCGTAGGAAGTGGTGAGTTCTATTGCGGATCGGGCATCAGTGGTGGATGACTTTTCAGCACAGGTGAGTGTGGAGGATAGATTTGGGTTAGGTTTGTGTAAACATGCGTCTCTGGTTTGGAGATGGGGATGTCTGTGGTGAAAGTGAAGCAGACGTGGTCAAACATGGAAAGGTCAGAGCTGGAGAAGTTGGTTAAGGAGAGGGTGGGGATCTTTACTATTTCCACTGATGTGGAAGCAGTTTAATAATTCCATAAAGTGGGTTGTTGCAGTGGAGGCAGAAGAGTCCCAAGAGGAAATTAAAATGACACAGAGCAGGAAGGAAGGAGAAATCAAGAAAGGTTGGGTCAGTAATGTGGAGAAATCAGACATGAAGCGTTGGATTTAGGGGGACAGTAACAGCGTCGGTGACAGTGGTTCAGTGTGTTAGGCCAGCTGTTCAAATGATGGCACAAAAGGCATGGAAATGGGGCTGACGACAAAGTCCTGTTGAAGCACCTCTGCAGAGCCACCTCCACGGCCTGCAGAGCGGGCTTTGATCTGATAATGGTATCCATGGGTGTGGTCAGGTGCCAGCAGGTGCCACGTGGTCTTGTTGCTGCTGCAGGTTTCAGTTAGACATAGAAAGTCCAGCTTTGTATATCATGTATTTCTTTGAAAATGTCACTTTTATTATTTAGGGAGTGAGTGTTGAGTAGAGAGAAATGAACTGTTCAGGCAAAACACATCATTTTATGTGTCAAATACACAATACAGTTCAATAAGTGTCAAAACATTCAAGAGTTAAACGTGGAAAGGTTTACCTGTGTCATTAAAACAATCTAGTAAGACTATAACAGAAATGAATAACATTTTTGGAGGGTCTTACAAAACACCTTTTTATATTGTAGGAGACGAGGTGACTACTGTACAGTGTTCATATTTCATTCATTTGTGTCTAATAGTTTTGTTTTTTCTGTGCAAAAAGTCTGCTCATTCCATCTGTGCCCAAAGTCAACATAGTCAACAACAGTCAGCCTAATCAGCCGTACATTCTTTAATTATAATTAATTAATTAAATTTGAATCAATATTCAGTAACGGTTTACCGCAGAGTTCAAATGCTGGAGAAACTAAATGGACTATTGTTTGTATAAATAGCAATGACACAAAGTGTGTCTCGTTTGTGTTCATGAAATATTGAAAACAAGGTAAACATTTATGTTTCTCTTTCTCTTCATGTAATATTTTACTATGAAATCAACACAATAGTCACATTTGAATTGAATTGAGCTGTATTTTACAAAATACACTCCCTTTAGAAAGTAGACATAGGCTTTGAATAAATTCAATCAAAACAATGTCTGGTATTAATGTGTGAACATATGTGAATACTTTCTTCTTTCCTTTCTTTCCTTTATTTGGAGCAGTAAGTATCAGTATCAATGCTTCGATAGATACTCCCATCCCTGTTGCTGGGTTTCACACAGAGGTTGCATTAATCAAAAATTCTCTGTCATTTTCTGGTTATTTTCAGCTTTGACAGAAAATTCTGAAGGTATTCTGTCGTTTTGTTTTGGTTTGTGTTTTCTTGGACATATTGGGCTAAGACTGAACTAAAACCCGCCTTGGCCTCCACAGCCACGGAGCGGCTTCATTTCTCTCTCCAGAACTGAGCCTTTCAGTGCCACAACAAATGTGCATCATAACGGGTAGAAAACGTGTTTACATCATAAAAACATAAAGAACAGAAGCGAGGAGTGCGGCTGGAAGTGGAACACTGAGCGTTCATGTGTCGTACACGTGTGAGCGCTGCAGATTCACACAGAAAGCACTGAAATACAGACGCTACAACCACTGAGTAACAAAAGAGGAAATACAAATAAATACTGGCATCTGTATCGTGTGTGTGCGTGTGTGTATGTGTGTGTGCGTGTGTGTGTGTGTGTGTGTGTGTGTGTGTGTGTGTGTGTGTGTGTGTGTGTGTGTGTGTGCGTGTGTGTGTGTCTGTGTGTGTGCGTGTGTGTGTGTGTGTGTGTGTGTGTGTGTGTGTGTGTGTGTGTGTGCGTGTGTGTGTGTGTCTGTGTGTGTGTGCGTGTGTGTGTGTATGTGTGTGTGTGTGTGTGTGTGTGTGTCTGTGTGTGTGTGTGTGTGTGCGTGTGTGTGTCTGTGTGTGTGTGTGTGTGCGTGTGTGTGTGTCTGTGTGTGTGTGTGTGTGTGTGTGCGTGTGTGTGTGTGTGTGTGTGTGTGTGTGTGTGTGTGTGTGTGTGTGCGTGTGTTTATGTGCGTGTGTGTGTGTGTTTATGTGAGTGTGTGTGTGTCTGTGTGTGCGTGTGCGTGTGTTGTGTGTGTGTGTGTGTGTGTGTGTGTGTGTGTGCGTGTGTGTGTGTGTGTGTGTGTGTGTGTGTGTGTGTGTGCGTGTGTGTGTCTGTGTGTGTGTGTGTTGTGTGTGTGTGTGTGCGTCTGTGTGTGCATGTGTGTGTGTGTGTATGTGTGAGTGTGCGTGTGTGTGTGCGTCTGTGTGTGTGTGTGCGTGTGTGTGTGCGTCTGTGTGTGCATGTGTGTGTGTGTGTGCGTCTGTGTGTGCATGTGTGTGTGTGAGTGTGTGCGTCTGTGTGTGCGTGTGTGTGTGAGTGTGCGTCTGTGTGTGCATGTGTGTGTGTGTGTGCGTCTGTGTGTGCATGTGTGTGTGTAGGTGTGTGTGTATGTGTGTGTGTGTGCGCGTGTGTGTGTGTGTGTGTGTGTGTGTGTGTGTGTGTGTGTGTGTGTCAAGGACATCTGCTGCTGTGTGAGTGCAGCCCTGGGCCCTGATCAGTGTCTCCTCTGGCACCAAACCTCACTGTAATCATAGGTTTGGGAGATGTTGAACCCAGATGCCCTTCCATGTCTTGAGCTGTCACATGTTGTTGTTCTGTAACACATTCTTCTTATAGTTAGTTTGCTTCACTAACTTCAGTTTTGTTGAGGGAGTGATGTTAAATGGTTAAACGAGAAAAAAATCTACTGTGCACAATCTGATCTGCACTCTTAAAAAAAAAAGTGTTTATAAAATAATGATTATTTATCATTTATGTTTTTATCTGTTTTGTGATTTTAAAGCCATGTTGCCTTATTCCCCTGTCATTTATGATAATAGCTTAGCTTTATGTAACTCACTATAGTCCTCTCTTGAATCGATGCACTGACCCTGAAACAGAAAAGGACAGGCTTGGGTTGCTGTCTGGGCTGCTTCAGATTCAACCTTACGACCGCCGCTTTGCATTAGTGGCTATGCTAGCAAAAGTTTGAGTTTTGCAGTCTGATTTTTCACAATTAGGGTAAGGTTCCGGTTTAAGATTAGGGTTAGGTTTAGGAACGGATAATATGGTTAAGTGTAGGTCTTTTGGGCAGGTAAGCAAAGTGGGTCCTGGCAGAAGTGGGTTGTAGACAAGAGGACAGGTCTGGGCCTCGCTCTGGTGTGGCATCTGCATGGAATGTTGGGGAAAAATAACTTCAAATCAAAGCCAAGTGTAATGACTGCGGTGTGGGCACATACGGTGTTCTGTTGGACTTCCACCACGTTGTGTCTCTTCAGTAGATTTTAATTCCACAAATATTGTACAAAACTATTGATGAGACAAGTGCATTTCTGAAGTAAATCTTGCTTATGCAGACCATAGAAGTATAATCAGATCTGGGCAGAGACGTAACACTTCCTGGAGGAGGAGGCCCCCGTTTACAAGGATTAAAGGAAATAGATGCACAGATGAAAGCAATAACCACTGTGGGGTTGCTTTGAGGTACAAGTAACACAGAAGGTTAAAAGCAAAACAAAAGTCCATTCTTCAGAATATGGAACCTTTAATGTCTTTATTCTTCTGTAAAGCACTTTGAATTGTGCTCTATAAATAAACTCGCCTTGCCATAAATTGTGTCCTTTAAGTTGAAATTGCCACAGATAGTCTCCAGTATCTCCTGGTGCACGGTAAAGTGAAGCAGTCTAAACCAGGCTAAAACAATAGCTGTCGCCTCAGAGACTATTCCATGGCTGAAATGATTCAAATGCCTCTGGTGAAGGTGTGTGGAGCACTTCCTGCACTTCATGATTAGGAACCAACATTATAACCCAGATGAGCGTGTTACAGACCTGTCCACCCTTCCCACATGCCTTTGAGCAAACTCCACTCTGGCCCACGTTGTGCTCCTGTGCTTCTTTGGCCTGTTTTGTCCTACTTCTGCTGGTCCAGTCAATCTGCCGCCTCAGCATTTCTATTCTGGGCTGTTCTTAATTACTGAGGCTTATCTGGCGAAGCGCATTGTTCTTGACGAGACTCCACCAACTCAAACCCTTCTCAGTGTGGTTTCCGCTCAATCCGGACTCCATAATCCATATCTGTGTTTCATAACTGGTCCGTGTAGTTGCTGTGTGTGGGATGATGCATTGTTAGCGAATGACAAACAGTATTGATTAAAGTGTGTGTATCGATCACACTGGACAATGCTTATTGGACATTTGAAACAAGTGCTGGTGGTTAGCTGCTGCGCTGGGCTAAAACGACACACATTCTGCTAAATAGAGTCTTTTTGAACGGTTAAATAACCAATATTGTTTGCACGTCAAAATAGCCAGAGTAGTTTCTTGTGATATTTTTGCTATTTTTGCACATTTCAGGAAGTATAGCTAATGTGTCACTATGTAATTTGAGGATACGAAACATAATAAAACCGGCAATCTACTGGACACAAGCCACAAACTATGTACATTTTTGGCAATAAAACGTTTATAAATGAAAGATTAAATACATTTTATATCATTCACTGAGAAAAGTGTTGCATTCACAATTTTGTTAGCTTCTTTAAAATGTTTATTATTAAAGTTAATAATGTGTTTTGGAGATTTAATGTTACAATATGCTTTGTATTTTCTATTTGTCAAAGTATTCAACTGTCATAGTTTTGTGTTTCCTCAACACAACTTCATGTCTCACCTCTCTTCCTGTAAACGGAAAGTAATACATTTGCTTTGAGGAAAAGCATAGTATTGTGGGCGGGTTCTATCTGTGGGCAGGCTCTGTCTGTGGGCGGGCTCTGTCTGTGGGCGGGCTCTGTCTGTGGGCGGGCTCTGTCTGTGGGCGGGTTCTATATGTGGGCGGGTTCTGTCTGTGGGCGGGCTCTACTGGTCTGTTACAGTTTGAAAAATAACAGTGACCTGCAGCAGACTTAGTACACTCTGCTGTCTCTGTTTGAGAAGATAAGATTCATTTTGGTGTTCACAGAGTCAAATAATGTTGATATTGAATGCTATTGTAGTGGTGCGGGTGATGTGCCCCCCCACTCCTCTGTATAAAGCGCCCTCACACTCTTGTTTGCCCCACCTGATATCTCCCGCCGCTGACGTCAGGAGTCAAGCCGCTCGGAGCCGGTGTAGCCCGCGTGGAACCAGCGCTTTATGCTTGTAAAATAACTAAAAGTCAAGTTGTCGTGTCAGAAGCATCAAGCTCCAACGACAGAAACGTTAAGCATTACTGGCGAGTGGCGTAAAGCTAAGCTGACTAGCTGCTGTTTTTAACTTGTGTACGGGTCGGCGTTGGGTGTTGGATCCCTCTGGTGCGTTGATTTTGGAACGGCAGGCACCAAAGGTCTCGGTATGTTTCCTTCTTCCCCCATCTTGTGCGTGTGTGCTTATGCTAGTTTAGCACCTCCACTAAATTGTGCGTTTATGTTTGTTTGTCATAGGCTCCTGTCGATGCCGGGTGCCTCCCCTTACTTTTCCTGTTCTTCTCCTGATATCATGTTCACGTATAAAATGGGATCTTCTGTGACATGCATGTTGGACACTACAGTTTATGTGCTCTTCAAGGAACAGCACATGGACCTGCAGTGAGAGGAGAAGTGTCCTCAAGCAGCTCCTCAGTGTGGTGCAGTAACATGTCCCTGTGAGTGACTTTACTGAGCTCAAGGTAAATCAAATGTGCTGCTGCGGAGGACATTCTATTCTGCCATTATGGACATTTCAACGTCGGGAGGGACTGTGCTTCTGTGAATTGAAAATGGGTCAGATGAACTGTTTCGATCCTGACCTCTGGGCGGAGCTTACAATCTGAGGTTAACTTAAAGACTGAATATTTATTAACAAATGTTACTTATATTTAACCTGTCTCTGTCCTGTCAGTTGTTGGGAATCTGCAGGGACCAGTTGTCCTAGTGAACAGTGATGGTGTTGGGATGGTGATGTTTGTTTTCCCAAAATTTCTGTATGTGCCTTCACATTTACAGTGCAAATGGTGCTAAATCCAGGCTGATTTAACTTATATTTAGTAACCTACGATGCATTCTTACATGTTCAGTTTGATGCTGTTTAGTGTTAGCCAGAGGTTAATACAGCAACATTACATGTAGCTTTTCGTCAATGTAAAAACACTTTGCACACCATGCTTTTCTACTCATCAATGTTTCGTGTATTTTCTCATGTTTATAGGCGGCTGATCTAATGTGTTTGATGCTACAGAGCTGCAGACACAGTGGACCTTCACTCTGCTGCTCCATGATGTGTGGTAAGTCCAAACTGCTTCATGAGCTCCTCACTAATGTGACGTTCACATAAACTCCATTTAAAAGCCTATCATGTGAATCCTACAACATACAAACAACATGTTACAAGAGCACCAAAACACAGTCTTACCACTGGACCAAATAAAACATTGAGCCAAAAGTCTTACCATAAATCAGTATAGTTAGTATCATATTCAGATCTGCTTACCCACAGTGTGTTTCTTTATTTATTTATTTTTAAACAAGTCAGTAAGTTTTTGGCAGGCCTAATACAAACAGACAGTGTGAAGCCGACAGAGTGGTTATGCCAATGTACAGTGTAATTGTACATATATATTTTTAACATAACAGCGGCTGACATGTGACACGTCCATAGACAGTAAATCACTGGACGTCCGGAGTGTGATGTCACCCACAGCATTTGGCTGAGAAGGGGAAGACGGCAACCATAGCTGAAGTGAAAACCAGCCTCTGGAAAAGGAAGCACCTGATTGATCAGTAATTATTGGTAATAACTTGATTTTTGAACAACCTAATGGGGAAAAAAACATAACAAAACACCAGAATCATGTAGACTGAGTTTGGAGCATTCTTTCAAAATAAAAAGTGTAAAAAGGCAACAGTAGATGTTCTCGTGGGTCACTGCTTTGGGCACTAAAAGGGCTATCCAGAGATCCTGGTTTAAACAGCCTTCATGAAGCACCACCACACATTTTCTGTAAATGCTACATTGCACATTCCTAGTTTGTGAAGATAAGCATTGAAAGCCTGAAAATTCAATTAGTTTTTTCAGCTAGAGATACAGATGTGCATAAAACATGATTATACAAATATGTTTTTGATAACCTTAAGATAAAGATTCTTTGCTCTTTTTCCTTCAGAGTGAGGATCAAGTCTAATAGACTAAACGACATATTCTGTTAAATCAACCACAGGTTTACCGTGCTTTAACTCCGAAACTCACAAGTGCTCCTTTTTGGACTAGACATGTCTTCTCTATGATTCGTCCACTTGTTAGCATCATGTTGACCATAGCTATGTTGCTAATCTTTAATTTTAAAATCCCTTTAATGCAGATATAAAACATAGGCAACTAAAGACAAAATTGTGACAAAAAAATCAAATCATATATTCTTGTTTTGAAAAACACTCGGACTGAATGTAGTGTTTACGCCCAAGGGAGGATTGTCTTCTCTGTAACAATTCAAGAAAGTCTTTTCATTATAGATTTTGGTATTGTGTATCATAATAGTTGTTTATATTTTTCCGGTGTGATGTTCCGCTGTGTTAGTGAGAGCACATGTCTCTGATGGAGAGGTAGCTCTTATTAATATTCATATGGTATATTCCCTGTGGGCCGTATCAGTAACAGCAGATGTCTGAGCGTCGCTGCCAACAGGCTGCAGTCTGGAGATACATCCTCATATACGTACAAACCAGATTATTTCACATAGATTTTTTGTGCTTTTACCCATTGTTTCTCCATAAAAAATAGAGCTGAAGTTGTATTTAGCTTGATTCACACTTTGATTCATCTTGTTTAAGAGCTTGTCCTGGTTTTAAGTCCATAAATCATCACCAGACCCACGATGAGACATTTCTGACTCCAATCACTCCAATCATTTCAACATGTGCTTATGGGTATGGGTTGGCGACCAGTAGATGGCCCCTACTATAAACATTCCCCTGACCACTTGTCTTTCTCCGTCTCCGACGCGCTCGTCTTCGGTTTGGTGGGCAGTGCCCACAGGTGGCGCTCGGTCACGCTCGTGTTCTGCTTGTCAGTGTCGCGGTGAGTCAAAGAGCCCCGTGGCGCGCTGCCGTCAGAGCGCCCCCTTACAAGGTGTGTTGGGGTCATTCACTGCACCGGTGGTCGGGTGGGTCATGTTCCCCACCAGGGTCCTCCATTGAAGCTGGTGACTGGGCTGGTGCGTCATAGGCGTCATGGCTTTGTTGTGGACCCGCGGCTCCGGGGTTCAACGCTATGGACACAACACCTGCCTTTAGTCTTGGTGTTGATCTTACCTTTGACCTTTACCTGTACTTTGTTTGTATTTCTTGAATTTTTGGATTTTTTTTAATTATTTGGATCTCAACTAAAGAACTGTGTGAAATGAAACCTGTAGACGTGTGTAAAATGATCCAAGCAACTGAGGTTCTCAAAGTGAACTGAAGGAAATTGTTAACACGAGACATCAAATGAAACCCTTGTAAAGTAAATAAATGTTAACTTATGAAAATGGAACTTAATGCCTCGCTTAATGTACTTATTTGTGTGCCTTAAGCTTGTAATATTCTCTAGGTGAAGTTCCTGGGGTGGAGTGGAGTTGTTGGATACATTTTAGTTAGTATCATTTATACATCCTAAGCACCACTTGACTGGACACACTTACAGTGCCTCTCGAAAGTATTCGGCCCCCTTGAACTTTGCAACCTTTTGCCACATTTCAGGCTTCAAACATAAAGATATAAAACTGTAATTTTTTGTGAAGAATCAACAACAAGTGGGACAGAATCATGAAGTGGAACGAAATTTATTGGATATTTCAAACTTTTTTAACAAATAAAAAACTGAAAAATTAGAGTTGCAAAATTATTCAGCCCCTTTACTTTCAGTGCAGCAAACTCTCTCCAGAAGTTCAGTGAGGATCTCTGAATAATCCAATGTTGACCTAAATGACTAATGACGATAAATGGTGATGATAAATCCACCTGTGTGTAATCAAGTCTCCGTATAAATGCATCTGCACTGTGATAGTCTCAGAGGTCCGTTTAAAGCGCAGAGAGCATCATGAAGAACAAGGAACACACCAGGCAAGTCCGAGATACTGTTGTGGAGAAGTTTAAAGCCGGATTTGGATAAGATTTCCCAAGCTTTAAACATCCCAAGGAGCACTGTGCAAGCGATAATATTGAAATGGAAGGAGTATCAGACCACTACAAATCTACCAAGACCTGGCCGTCCCTCTAAACTTTCAGCTCATACAAGGAGAAGACTGATCAGAGATGCAGCCAAGAGGCCCATGATCACTCTGGATGAACTGCAGAGATCTACAGCTGAGGTGGGAGACTCTGTCCATAGGACAACAATCAGTCGTATACTGCACAAATCTGGCCTGTATGGAAGAGTGGCAAGAAGAAAGCCATTTCTTAAAGATATCCATAAAAAGTGCCGTTTAAAGTTTAAAGTTTGCCACAAGCCACCTGGGAGACACACCAAACATGTGGAAGAAGGTGCTCTGGTCAGACAATGCAAAACGTTATGTTTGGGTAAAAGCAACACAGCTCATCACCCTCAACACACCATCCCCACTGTCAAACATGGTGGTGACAGCATCATGGTTTGGGCCTGCTTTTCTTCAGCAGGGACAGGGAAGATGGTTAAAATTGATGGGAAGATGGATGGAGCCAAATACAGGACCATTCTGGAAGAAAACCTGATGGAGTCTGCAAAAACCTGAGACTGGGGACGGAGATTTGTCTTCCAACAAGACAATGATCCAAAACATAAAGCAAAATCTACAATGGAATGGTTCACAAATAAACATATCCAGGTGTTAGAATGGCCAAGTCAAATTCCAGACCTGAATCCAATCGAGAATCTGTGGAAAGAACTGAAAACTGTTGTTCACAAATGCTCTCACTGAGCTCGAGCTGTTTTGCAAGGAGGAATGGGCAAAAATTTCAGTCTCTCGATGTGTAAAACTGATAGAGACATACCCCAAGCGACTTACAGCTGTAATCGCAGCAAAAGGTGGCGCTACAAAGTATTAACTTAAGGGGGCTGAATAATTTTGCCCAATTTTTATGTTTTTTATTTGTTAAAAAAGTTTGAAAAATCCAATAAATTTCGTTCCACTTCATGATTCTGTCCCACTTGTTGTTGATTTTTCACAAAAAATTACAGTTTTATATCTTTATGTTTGAAGCCTGAAATGTGGCAAAAGGTCGCAAAGTTCAAGGGGGCCGAATACTTTCGCAAGGCACTGTACATTGGCATGTCAGGGCAAGCTTTTGTTTATTTCCCCATGGTAGGCCTAATAGGTTGTGTTCACTTTCTAGAATTTGTGATGTTATAATCGCAGATGGAGGCGGGACCTACGGGAAATTTACTCCAAAATCTAAATCCACAAATGTTCGTCCTCGTCATTATTAGTTTGGGATCGGCTCCACAAATTTGTCAGATTATTAAGTCCTTTAACTGTCAACAGTCACGTCTTTGGAGTTGAATAATGGCACCACTTTCCTCAGCTGAAAAAATAATGCCACTTTAGTTTATGTGTTTTGACAGAGAAGACATTGAACTTTGTGATGGTTTGTATTCCATGTCCACAAGCCCAAAGTGGGCATAAAGCTGGTCATAAACCTGACATCTGACACCTACAGAGTTCTACCTGAGAATTGTGAACTAGAGAACTGGCCCCTAATATGTATAACATAATCAGATTTGTTGATTATTTTGTTTGAAACAAAAAATTTAAATTGTTGACCAAGTAGAGGCCCATGGCCCTGAACGAGCTAAGAGCGATAGCCCTCAAACCTGTTGTGATGTTTGTCGATGCGACTAGAAGGTCCTGGGTTCCACTGGGGCCTTTCTGTGTGAAGTTTGCCTGTTCTCCCCGTGTCTGCTCTGGGTGGTCCACTTTCCCCTACTGGGGCCAGCCCAGGACTCTCCTGAAAAAGAGATTCTGAATCTCAGTGGGACTTTCCTGGTCAAATAAAGGTCAATAAATAAAATTGTCACATAAATCAGCCGGTGAGGGTCAAACAGATCGACTTCAGTATGGCCTACCTCAAATCAGAGATGTGGACTGGAATGGCTGACTGGCCAATGGCCGACCAGGCTCCAGAGGTCACTCGGGACCTGCCTCTGTCTGAGGCCATAGACATGTGGCTACTGGACCTCCATCTGGTCAAACACAGACCTGAGGATTGTGACCAGCTCCAGCTCAGTTTCCCTCTGCTGCCAGAGTGATACCACCAGTCCTGAAGGATGACATACAGTCACATCCATGTTGGGATCTTTTCGGTTCTAGACACCACCACAATAGATTTCAAATGAAACAAACCAGATGTGCTTTAACCACAGACTTCCAGCTTTAATGAGAGTATGTAGATCCAGATCAGATGAATGGTGTAGGAGTAACAACAGTTTGAACATGTACCTCCCTCTTTTTGGAAAATTGTTCCATGTCTAATTTCAAATAGGTGATTTTCACAAAATATGTGTTGTCCTTTAGCTCTCACAAATGAGACGAGATTAAATACTGTATCATTGCACGGACACAGTGAGCAGGGGTCTCATTTTTGTCTCAAAGTGCTGCTTTTACAAGAGGCTAAATGTACTCGTTTACAGAAAAGAAAGAGGACTTCAGCCATAGATTCATCCTAGGACACTGTAACTTCCAAGGTCATTTTCTTAAAGCATTTCTCCCACAGAAACATAAAGATCAGCCTTAAAGTAGCTCCTACACACCCCAGACCGTACAATCTTGGACTCAACAAGATTTTCGGATTGTACGAAAGTATATTTTGATATGTAATTCTGAGCCTTATTTATTAAATTGTAACTCAAAAAAATAAATAATCACCAAGGCCTACTCAGATACTATATAAGACATCCAAAATTCCCTCTGTTTTCACTTTTGGTGTCATGTCAAACACAATTATGATGGAAATCTAAATATAACATTTTCAAACTTATTATATGTCCCAAATATGTGCAATTTTTTTTTCTCATAAAATGCCTTATTTCTATGAAAACATACATGATGAAAAGCTTGTAAGACATTTTTCAACAGAGGAAGTTTTTGTCATCTACAGTTTTATTCCACACATCAGTAAACCGCAGATTAAAAAAGAGGTCTTCTTTAATCCCATCTCCTGGTCCACTCTGCAGCAGAAGAAGTGGAACCGTTAGCTGCATCTCTGTCGTCCAGGAGCCGTGTGCAGACCAGACGGACGACGTGGACTAAATGTTCATGCACACGGAGCGGTCCATGAGCTGATGATACGTCCACAGGAGAGTAGACTGAACCAGAGGATGCAGCAGATGCCCAGGACAGAGCCTCTCATATGGGACACATCTCAGAGGACCAGGGCCCTCTGCTCTGTAACTACAACATGGAAACTCCACTGAAAAACAGACCCATGTTCTAGTTGAAGTATGTGCTGTGAGAGACAATTGCAGAGATAAGTGTTGATTCAATCACCCAACGTGGGGCCAAAAGGGGGAACCCTCTTTTTTTTTGTGGTCACACAATGAATAAAGAAACGACTAGGAGTGGGGAGTGAGTTCTAAAATATGAAAAGCCAAACCAAAGGTAAAAGACATGTTTGAGTTAATAATGCATGTGTCTTTTAAAGGGAATTCTGTTAGCCTCCTCAAAGTATCACAAAGAATATTGTACCATGAAATGAATATGGTGATAATATCACATGGTGAGATTTGCACATGATAAACTCAGAGCTCTGCAGGTGTGAGTGAGGCCTGTGCTGATCCAGAGAGTGAAAGCAGCACGTCCAGAACCTCAGAACACACCAGTATGAAGTGTAAGAGAACACGGACAACTCAGATGGACAAGTCATGTTCAGGCCATATTTGTGCTGTTTGTGTTTATGGAACATCATCGTCAAAAACTTCATCTGCTTCACTCACAAGTTTGAGCTATCTGCCTGTTCTCTCACCCTTTTTGGTGAATGTTTTTTAGACCTTACAGTTTTCACCCCAAAAGTGTACAAACTTTAACAAATGTATATCGTTAATCTACATTTAGTTCATAAATAGCTCCAGAAGCCCCGCCTTTACATAGTGATATTTCACTGCAACAAACAGATTGTCATTTACATGTTTTTATTTTTGAAAAGTGTCTGTGTGACATTTGAGAACCATACATGTGTGACCCAAAGTTTTACTTTTGAATTATTGCTAGTAAATGTATGGCGGTGGGTGGAGATAGGGGGAAGGTGAAAACAGGACGCTTCTGAGCACGTGAGCCTTGAATGTAGGGCAAGGCCAGATTATTCAAACAGCAGTGAGGGAACACTGTATAACTCATTAAAAAAGATCATTAAAGTCAATTTTGCATTTTGCAACACAACATGTCTCCCTATAAAACCCTCTCCACGACGGGCTATTTTTCCTAAACATCCGACTAAAATGAACCCCATTTCAAAGTGACGATGTCTCTCAACCCTTCGGAGCACAAACAAATGTCTGGACTTTAAGTGAAGCTGAGACTCTGTAGTTTTTCCTCCAGTGTCTGATTGACATCGGGGCATTTGTTGGTTTCCTCTCTTAAAGGTGAAGCTAATTTCACTAAAAGGTCATTTTGGGACTTGTAATTAAGTAAAACAGTCCAGTCTGATTCCATAAAGTCCAATATATTTTTTTATATTTTAAGTATATCGTAGAAAGGGTTTCAGGGGTTGTCATCTGGACGCTGTTTGAAGATCGAGATGTTTCGACGAAAAAACAATTTTCCAAACGTAGGCAGGCGCTCAGTGACTCCTCCCTGGGGGCAGGACTCCCAGTACTCAGAGTAGCATATAAGCCCAAGTTCCCATACCAGCTCTCTGATTGACAATGACTTTTGGATAAAAGTCGAAACGTCTCGATCTTCAACAGCGTCCGGATGACAACCCTTTCTACGATGGACCACACCTGGACGAATGAGGGGTTACATCGACGTATTTTAAGTATAATTTTGCGTGTTTGGAGAACAAACTGAGCCTGATTCATGCCAGAGCCATTGATTTGATTTGGAAAGAAGTTGATTACGGCTTTATTTTTGTGTTTAACGCCCAAGAGCTGAGAGTTTCCTTTTATCCGATGGTGAACAAAAAGGAATACATTAAGAAAAAGTCAGAGCGCCTGCCCCAGGGCTCTAAGGGGGTTGTTAAAGGCCACAATAATGTATGATATGTCCACTTTAAACACACAATCTCTTCTTGGCAGGGGTTCTTCAAATCAAATCAAATCAAATCAATTTATTTTTATAATGCCCAAAATCACAACAACAGTTGCCTCGATGGGCCACAGGTAAAGCAGTTCAGATAACTGTCCCAGAATGCCCCTGTCCTTTGACCCTCCTTCACGAGGAAAAACTACAAAAAACCCCATGGGAAAAAGTATAAACCTCGGGGAGAACCACAGTGAAGGAGAGATCCTACTCCCACGGACGGACAGGCTGCAGATTAACTAGGACTGACGCATCCACTTGGACTGTGGAGCCAGAACCACTCAAGAGGGAGGTGGCTTTAAAGAGTTCCTCCAGGCGGACGAGGAGCAGTCCACCAGTGTAGAGAGATCCTCCAGCAGGAGATGAGGAACAGTTCATCTAAAGTAGAAGGAGTTCGTCCAGGCAGACGAGGTGTGGCTAATCCAGCTGTCCAGGCGGGTGGCGCATAGATCGTCCAGACAGGTGGGGGTGGGGGGTCGTCACTGGAGCAGCCGCCGCAGTGTCTGAAACAGTCTCCACTCCCCGGGGGAAGTGGAGAGAAAGAGAAACATGTGAACAGCAATGAACAGACTACAGTTGAAGTAATATTAAATATTGTTGATAGATAAAGTAGGAAGAACCAGAGGATAGTGTTCAAGCTGCCATACTTCCCCAGCAGAATTGCTCCAAGGGCAGCGTAGCTAAAACTGTAGGTTTTTATTTCTGTTCCTAACTGGCCTGACCATAAGCTATTTCAAAGAGGAACGTTTTGAGCCTGGTCTTAAATGTAGAGACTGTGTCGGCCTCTTTTACATGAACAGGGAGCTGGTTCCATAACATAGGAGCTTGGTAGCTAAATGCTCGACCTCCTACTGTGCTTTTAGAGACTCTGGGGACTAACAATAGTCCAGCATTTTGAGAACGAAGAGCTCTGTTTGGATGGTACGCTACTATTGCATCTTTGAGGTAGGATGGGGCCATATTGTTTAAAGCTTTATAAGTCAGGAGGAGGATTTTAAATTTGATTCTAAACTCAACAGGAAGCCAGTGAAGAGACTCCAACACTGGTGAAATATGATCTCTTCTTCTAGTACCTGTTAATAATCTTGCTGCTGCATTTTGAACCAGTTGAAAGCTTCTTATAGAGCTTTTAGGACACGCTGTAAGCAGGGTTCTTCTGAATAAAGCTGTGCTGAGTGTGTTTGTGGCTGATTTACACAGAGCACATGTCGGCTCCTCCGCTCCGTGTCCGTCTCATGCATGACCAGCCGAGCACAGGCGTGTAATGTCCCCTCAAAAGCAGGTCAGGGTCGCATGACTTACCTCGGTGGGAGGGCACCTGTGGTAAATATTTATCATAGTTTTACATCAGTCAAGATGCAGCTTGTGAAGAAACATAAAAGATTAAATTGAATGCTGTAGTGTTTAGTGTTATCAGATATTATTTATTGTCAATTACTAACTATTGTATAATTTACATAGATTTTAGGCTTTATCAAAATGGTTGCTAGACAACAGTTTTGGAATTACCCCTAACTATGTCATGTTTGCTGCCCACGTCCAACCAGGAAGTACAGTTATAAACGTATAAACTGGGAACAAATAAGCAAAATGTTTAGTCATATCTTAAATATAATCATTTTCACAATGTTTTATTGAAATGTGTTTTCTAATCTGTCATGTAGACCTTAATCCAGAGTTCCCTTAACCAGGAGGAGCCTTAACCCACAGGTCAGAAGTACACACTGCACTGAACGAAAGAGTCGCAGTTTATAGAAAGATTGATAATACTGCAGGGTGAGGATTGTTTGGAAGAAATACCACATTATTGATATTTCTTTCATTAACAGTAAATCTCCCAAACATCTGATCCACAAAATTCTGAACCGCAAACGTTAAACCATGTGTTTGGTTGTTTGCCTTAGGGTTAGGGTTTGACAAATCACAATATTGAACATTATATTCAGAATACAAAATATACTGAACTGAAAAACTTTAAAGAAAGATTATATGATAACACTTTTTACACTATTACACTGTCATTCATCTTCATGACATTCACAAAAACCATAAGGCCGTCCGATCCACCACTTCCACAAAAAATGTCCACACGTCCTCCACACAACCAAAAATGAACCTAAAGGTCTCCAACACTTCCTCGTGTTCTTCAGTGCCCAATTCCAATCTCAATCATTATTGATGATGGATCTGCATCTGCAAATTCACAGAACAAAGCACTGAATGTGTCATTAACTGTTACCTTTACTGAGCCCTATATGTTCAAATGATGTTATTTAAAACTCCACCCCAACATCATTTACAAAAACACTTGTTCAGTCACTTGACATGATACATACGTTTCTTTACGCTCACAATTAGAACGTAAAGCGCATGTTTAAAAAAGAAAAGTGAAAAGATATACATATGGCGCTGTATTATCTAAATACTTGTACTTCACAACTCTTAACCAAATCATTACATTAACAAGATTCATCAGTAAACAGTGTCTATGTAGTTATAAATGAACAAAAAGAATGATGGAATGAAAAACTTACCGTGCCGTGCGTGTTGTGTTGATGTTGCTTCTTCTTCATGTGGTGCTGAAATGTTCAGATGGTTATTTCTGACATATCTGGGCCTTAGGGACCTCTGGATTAAGGTAGGTCCCATGGGCGCCTCCTGGTTGAGGTCTGCGGGGTAGGGGACTCTGGATTAAGGAAGGTCCCTCCTGGTTGAGGTCTGCGGGGTAGGGGACTCTGGATTAAGGTCTGTAGCCAAACCCCTCTCTTATCTTCTGGAACATTTGAAACCAATCGTTTTTGTAAGACTCAGCAGTGGAGCAGTGAAGACGAACTCGTAAACAGGATTTGATGAGGGGAAAAGTGCTAGAGCTTAAACATTCAAAAGATACATTTTGTATAATGTGTGTGTAAACCAACAATTAATCAGAATAACTGTGACACTCGACTATTAAAATAACATAAGCTTACTTTTATTTGGATTGAAATGATGAGCTTGAATGTTCCAGGCTCTATTCAAACTGTGGACTCTGGCGCCCTCTAGTGGTGTAATAACATGTAATAACAGGTGAAAATTCAACTCGAACTCAAAGTATGTGGAGTTGCATTGTTTCATATTAATGTTCTCTTAAATGTTTTGATATTTAGATTTTTTTAGATAAGTAGGCTTATTTTACCCAATGCTAACTTTTGCTTACTTTTCATAATACTAATATGACAAGATATCGAAATTTTTTTTTATTGTTTTACATAAAATTCTTCTTGTAGGCTTGTTCAGAGCTGTGTCTGGTAAAAATGGCCTGAGGGAAAAAAAATGAATCCATGATTTTTCTAGCCCTGTTTTTACATTATTTTCTGTCTGTTCTGTTTTGCTCTTCATTCTCTAAGATGGTTCTCTATTCTTACTTATACCTCATTGGCATAACGTCAACAACAATAAACTGATTGATAACTTTAGCCAAAATTGCGGTCATGAATCTTTGTGTAAATGATGGTGACCTGTAGCCCACAGTGGACTGGATTACACACTTCAATGGGCAATTAGCACAGCATTAACCACTAGGAGACAGAATGTACAAAATGTACAAACACAATTGTCTGTCAGAGGAACAATGGAATACACTGGCACAGCATCAGATACTCAGCCTGCAAAAAAAAAATAAAAAAAATCTAAATCTTATGCTTTTTTAATTGAGCTGAGCTGTTTGTTTTTACTGTAAATCGTGTCTGTCTTGGTTCTGTTGTATGTCATTACTCTGTTGTCAAAGGTTTAACGTTTACTGTCATAGGTTACTAGTCCGTTGTCTAGTCTGGGTCATGGTTTGGTCCTAGTCCTGAGTCTGTCCCGACAATTTTTTTCTTTTTTTTCTTTCTTTTTTTTTTTTTTTTTAAGTATAAAACATTATATACATATATGTAGATTGTATAGACAATTGATTTCAGTAGAACATTCTTTAGTCAAACATTATCAGGACAATAAAAAAAAAGGAAAAAAGAAAAAAAAATAGGTTAAGTGACAGTAGCCCATCAAATGAATAAGTTTATCTTTATAATTTATTTAAGTTCTTGATACACTGATAAAACGTTTATAGATTTTTTTGTTCGTTATGAGTTTGGAAGCATCCATGTCATTTTCAGTTTCAAGTAAATTAAACGCAGGTTTAAGAACATTTTTGAGAACATTTTGCTTTGTGTACATGATATTTGCCTAACAATATGAACAAATTGACAATTTTAGATATTTTTGAGAGTCTGTCCCGACCTTTTTTTTTATTGAAAGTAAAAACAAATTACTACTTTATATAACAGAGGAAACACACACACACACACGCACACGCACACGCACACACACACACACACACGCACACACACACACACACACACACACATACACACACACACACACACACTAAAACACAAAACCCAGACACACACACACACACGCACACGCACACACACACACACACACACACACACACACACACACACACACACACACACACACACTAAAACACAAAACCCAGACACACACACACACACACGCACACACACACACACACACACACATACACACACACACACACACACACTAAAACACAAAACCCAGACACACAAAAATGGACCAGGGAGTAAGAGGGATGCCAGGAGGTGTTTTTAAACAGATTTTAAAATGTTCTTTGTGTTTATTGATTTGGGTTGAGATGAGTGTTGAATTAATTGTCTGTATTGATCTATTTCGTTTTGGAAAATTAGGAATGATGTTTTTTTTTTTTTTTTTAGAAATGTTGCTTTCTGTATATGGAATTTGGCTAAGAGTACAAGAAGATTGATAATGGAAAATTGACCGTTTGTTTTATTGTAAAAACCAAAGAGCATATCTTGAAAACATTTAAACGTAACCATTTCAAACGTGTCTGCGGATGAATCTTACAACTGTTTCCAGAAGGTGGCAGTGACGGGACATGACCAAAACTGTCCCGACCATGGATCCGACTCCCACGTAAACGTGACGTAAACCCACGCGAGCACGTGACACATCCACCCCGGAAGTGTTTTTAAAAGCCAGCGGCGCTAGTGCTAGTTAGCTCTTAGCTCGTTTCCGTCAGTAGCAGCCGCAGCAGCAGCAGCAGGAGGAGCTCAGGAGCAGCTCAGGAGCTCAGGCAGCACGCACCGGGACCGGGAGGGTTGATCTTTGTGCTGCACGCTGCGGGATGGAGCTGACACGCAGGAGTGAGTATCTGCCGCGCACGAGCTCCAGCGCACAGACCGACGAGCGCGTGCCTCTCACCGAGCCGTGCGCACGAGCCGCTCTCACTGTTTGCTCTACCGTTAGCTGTTAGCTGTTAGCTTTAGCCGAGTCTGGCCACATTTAGGGTTTCCATGGAGCAAGAGACAACTCTGTCACACCTGGAGCTTCACCTCCCGCAGCACAGCAGACAATGGGTCCGAAATGTAGTATTTGCTTACATTTTCCAGAGGTCTGCTTTAAATCACCATTGGCTCTGTCTTGTACAGTTTTTCATCCATTTAACTAGTAGAGTACATAAAACTAGTTATAATGATTGTATCTGTCTGTTTTCTTGACCGCGGAATGACTGTAAGAATTTCAACAAGCCTGTAAGGCCACTAGTGTCTTGCTGAAGTTTGCATCAAACCCTGATCTTATCCTTTTGCATGTTTTTCAGATTTTAAGGAGAGTCTGGACACGGTGTATGAGGCCATAGACGAGGCAGATTTCCTGGCCATCGATGGGGAATTTTCAGGTGTTTATGATTTTCATTAAGGAGGACATTTCTTCCTAGATCCAGTATCTTGTTTTGTGGAGTGCCCTGGTTTGTTTCTATATAATGCTGTAGATGACCATAACCCGCTGTGTGTCTGTAGGCATCAGTGATGGTCCAAACGTGAGCGCGCTGACCAACGGGCTGGACACTCCCGAGGAGCGCTACGCCAAGCTCAAGAAGGTCCGTGCTCTGCCCCCCACTTACAGAAACAACAAAGGGGACATTTGATATTTGTGACAGTGTCCCCCTCTTCCTTTCACTGACTCCATAAAGTGAAGGCATTTTGAATTTAGTGCTCCAGCTGTAGACCGTCATACCTCATGTCTCTGTGTTTGAAAAGGAGCAATTTAAACGAGCTATAGCTGCTGATCATAGACCGAGAGGGAGAGCGCAAAGTTGATTGACACACAGTCACAGTTTTCCCTGTTCTGAGGCAGTGCGCTTTAATCTGACACAAGTAATTAATTTGTAGTCGTGATGAAATAGAGAAGTCTTAATTATAACACGTTTACAGATGGCCAGTCACAACCCTTTTTGTCATGGAATGAAATGAGAGGGGGGGTGTCATAAAAACCCACTCCTATTGGTCAGTTGCAGAAATGCTCTCAGTCACAGTTGTGTTTAACCAATGTAAGAAGTGTGCACTTTAAGAAGAAAGAGATGACTTTAATTACATCTTCAAGGCAATATAAAGATTCTGAGGGCAAAGCACATCTGACATGTGTCCGGTACACACAGTGAACGAGCAGGTTATGAGTTTAGTGAGAGACAAGAGGTTTCTGTGCTCGGAGCGAAGTGGGAAGCGTGCGGCTGCAGCTGCTCTAGTCTTTCTCGAAGTTTTAACGATGCTTCTGTCGGTCAGAGCAGGACTGTTTTAAGATGCTGCACTGCGTTCCAATCATGATGCAAGGTCTAGCCCGGTATGTGCATACTCAAAGAAAATAATGGAGGTGTATCATTTTTTTGCATGGCAAAGCCTCCCGATGTGTGTTGGCCTTAAGACTTCAGCTTCTTCTGGCTCCAAGAAATTAATTACACTTTTCATAAATCGCCCAAAGTCTGTGCTGAAAGTCTATTATACTAACACTAGTCTGCGCCTCTTCTACAGCATTCTATGGATTTCCTCCTCTTTCAGTTCGGCTTGTGCACATTTAAATATGATCAGTCAAAGTCCAAGTGAGTCAAAAAAATGCAAAACTCCAATGCTTCATAAGTACTGCAATACACATAATTATCTTGTCTTTTCCAGGTACATCATAAAGCCTTTTAATTTCTACGTATTCCCAAAGCCCTTCAACAGATCATCTCCTGACATCAAGTTTATTTGTCAGGTAAGATCTGCTATCTGTTGTATGGTAGAGCTGGAACATTCAACTAATTGTGACTAGTCAAACACAAAGTGTAAACGTAGTCGTATATCTCTAATGCTAATGTTTCTCTGGACTAAACGGATTCTAAAACACACATGAGAAGACAATAATTTACTTAATAAATATTCATATTTTACGGAAATTTGAACTGTCAGTGTGGTGTAAATGTTTTGTCTGGCTCATATCCATAAAACAATAGTTTTAACATAATACTAAAGCTCTAAAAAATATGTCTACTGATTCTATGTTTCTGTAAAATTTCAACCTTTTTATTTGGGCAAACATTTATTTTAAATGTACTAACAGTTTTTTTTCCTCACTGCAGAGTTCCAGTATAGACTTCTTGGCCAGTCAGGGTTTTGACTTTAATAAAGTCTTCTGCCATGGTACGTACGGGCTTTTCTCTTGACGGTCTTACTCCCAGCTAGTAGAACTGATCAACTCTCAGTGCCAACACATAAAAATAGTACTTTCTCTGTCACTGTTAAGTCTTATATAGGTGTTGGCGAGACTAACAAAAATGAATCTATTTATTTTTTTAATTTCCCAATAATAACATACAGACCATATTATATCAATCCAACAGAAATGTATTAAAACATGTCTTTAAACGCATTAGTTGAGATTAGGTTTTGAAATAAATGGGATATGTCTGTAAAATCAATCACAAAAGTGTGGAAATATTACCCTTATTTGAAAGTTTACTTTTTAGCAATTTTTTTATTAACTATAAACCAAGTACTCGATATTCAAATTGTATATATCTTCAAAACAACGTCCCTGCTGTGTTTCCCGCCTCTGATTGTGCTGTCATTGAAGGCATCCCATACCTGAACCAGGAGGAGGAGGTGCAGCTGAGGGAGCAGACTGAGGAGAGGAGGAATCAGCACGCTAATGGTGTGGGGACACCCTCTTTCCTCTCACCCTCCTCCAAGAGCCCGGCGCATGTACCCGAGGAGCACAAGGACTTCATCAGCAAAGTGGTGTAAGTGGCTCGTCCTGCTGCAGCCTGCTGTCCTGTGACTGTAATGTCAGTGTAACAGTGTGTTCTCTCAGACAAAAGGTGGAGGCTCTCCTCAGTAACTCGGACAAGTCTCTGGACTTTGAGCCATGCACAGGGTAAGAGCTCCTCTTTATTTTGTTCTTTTTTTACAAATAAAATTGCAGGTTTACTTGGCCATAATATGGGTCATGGCTAATTCTGATTGTGAAAACAAGAACAAATTGGTTGAAATGTCTTGAATGACTTGAATAAGAGGTAATCCAGCGTGATTGTTCCCCATAGGTTCCAGAGAAAGCTCATATACCAGACCCTGAACTGGAAGTGAGTGCTTTTAAATTTTGAGTTCTTGATATTTGTGAAAAAGAAGAACATTAACACGATGATGTGTGTAGGTTTCCGAAAGGACTTCATATAGAAACTGTGGAAACAGAAAAGGTAATGTGAATTCAAACCCTCAGAACAGCTGAAGGGCGTTTCTCTTGTGGGTGCTCACTCTGTTGAAGTAAAACAGTTGTGATGTCGAGGTTGATGTAAAGCTCTGCTTCCTGTGGCGTTTTGCAGAAGGAACGGTTTATCCAAGTGAGTAAGGTGGATGATGAGGAGAGGAGGAGACGAGAACAGCAGAAGCTGGAGAAGGAGCAGGTGAGAGCCTGTGCGCCACACTGTACACTCTGCTACTGCAGAGTCACGCAAATGTCAAATATCAGCAGCAAAATATGTGCGCACTAGTACCACCGCTTTGTCCATGCGCTACACGCAGCATCTAAACAAGAGAAACGTGTTGGCCATTTATTTAACCTCTGTGGAATGAAGCTGCTACTGCAATGTCCTAAATTGTAATTCTTTTTAAAATAAGTTAAAGTATAATAAGCATTTCTAACTAATACATTTAAAATAAATCAAGCATGAATGAGTGGAGACATAAATTATTGTAGATGAAATTAATTGGTAATTTTTTGGGTGTTAAAGCACCGATAAGAGAACTGTTAAAATACAGGATCAATAAGCAGTGTCGATAAACCTTTAACAATACCCATCCTGCATGTACATAGAGCCTCTCGTATCACACAGTTCTATGAATGCTGCCAGTGTATTTGACCAAATGCTTTCTGATGATGAGGTAATCTGTTTTCAGGAGGAGTTAAACGATGCCGTGGGTTTCTCCAGAGTGATCCATGCCATCTCTAAATCTGTGAGTGAACCTGCACCATCCCTCTAGGCTGTGTTTGAAGTGCGTCCTGTTGTAAATGTCACCTTTGTGTCAGGGCAAACTGGTGGTGGGTCACAACATGCTGCTGGACGTCATGCACACCATCCACCAATTCTACTGCCCACTGCCCGAGGTATGGCCTTTCACACTACGATCGAAGTGTCACTTTCTATTGTGAAGTTTTGCTTTTGCTATTCGATTTTTGGTTTATCGAAACATTTTGTTTTTGTTCATTTGAAAATGACTCAATAAAAATGTAAAAATGGCACGTTACACACATACACATTATAACACTGGACAACATCAAGCAGAACAAAAAATACAGCATTTACTATGGAATAAATCATGAATGTACAAGCCAGGACGTGTGTTCAGGGCAGGGGTGTCACAATATCACGTTTAATGTTACAATTGTGAAAGAAATGACATGATTCAAGGATTCATCCAAATTACTGAGCTGTAATTTGTCTTAAGTAGTTACTATTCCTCAAGTTTGCACACAGCTTTATATGAAATCAGACTTTCTGAATGACAAAATAAAGTTAATGTGACAAAAACATGTTCTTCAGCTATAGATGTATTATTTGGAATATAGATTCAATCAAAAGGACTTTGATCGCCCAACCACCGCAACACTGGCGAGCACATGTGGTTGTGCTGTCATGGATATGATTCAAGCCCCTGACCATAAACCCTTCATGCCAGAAGAAAATATTATCTTTTTAAAGGACTTAATTTAGCTTCTAGGTTTTTTTTGTTTTCTTGCTTAATCGTGATTATTCAAATCACAATATATTAACCAGATAATCTTGACATCTCAAGCTAATGCTAATGTCAAGTGTCCAGGAGAGAAAGGACTGGGATCTGAACTTGTTCTGAAATGTCCGTGCATTTCAGAACACATTTTTAGAGGTTTGACTACAACAGGATATTTAGATATTTACAGTGGACATTTTATTATTTCTTAATATATTTGCTATCTCAGCCGACTAAAACTTTGATTAATTGAAGTACAAGTAATGTAGGGCATAGTGCATATCAGACTATTTGAACACGTCATGTCTTGCTCTTTCAGGATCTGCAGGACTTTAAGGAGGTCACGATGTGTGTGTTTCCCAGGTAAAGTGATGGGCTAACTTGAATTTCCCCTTGTTGTTCATCTCATACTTGGCTCATCGAATGATTTATGTGTCTGCAGGCTTTTGGACACAAAGCTCATGTCTTCAACTCAGCCTTTTAAGGTAAGATGTCATTTTGTCATTCTTCTATGTGGGGTTTGAATGCACATGAGATGTGTTTTAAGTAGCGGTGATACATTCTTGCAAGTTTTCTTTGAGAAGGCACCTTTTGTGTGTACACACTTGTGTCCATGACTACCACAAGCCTGCCACCTTTAGGTTCACTTGGAATCATTTACACTCTTAAACAAATGTATCTGATTCAGGTTTTTTATTTAATTATATTTTGGGTAAATGGCCATTGTACAAGGGCAACACAAAGATGGAAGAAACATCATGCCTACAAACCTTTGTGTTAAAGGACACATGCCGTGTAACATGGACGTTTTCTCTCTTTAACCCTGTTCTGATCGTGTTTCCTCACCAACAACACTGCCGCAGTTGTATTTCACTTCATTCACACTTGTTAATCTTGTTTGCAAGCTCGTCTTCTCTGAGCCTCACAAACACTCGCTTGACGTCACAAATGTGTGAAATTGTAGAGATCAGGAAGTCTCCTGTTGTTTTTAAAGAACCCATATTCTGCTACAATGACTTTGAGCCTTTATCCATGTTCTCACAATGTTCCATCATCAAAAACACACCATACCATCTTCTTCCGCTTATCTGGGGCCGGGTCGCGGGGGCAGCAGTCTAAGCAGGGAAGCCCACACTTCCCTCTCCGCACACTTCCTTCCACTTCCAGTGGGATCCCAAGGTGTTCCGAAGCCAGCCAAGAGACATAGTCCCTCCAGCATGTCCTGGGTCTACCCCGGGGGCTGCCTCCCGGTGGGACATGCCCAGAACACCTCCTGAGGGAGGCGTCCAGGAGGCATCCTGAACAGAGGCCCGAGCCTCAGCTGCTCCTCTCGACGTGGAGGAACAGCGGCTCTACTCCGAGCTCCTCCCGTGTGACTGAGCTCTTCTCTATCTCTAAGGGGCGCCCAGCCACCCGGCGGAGGAAGCTCATTTCGACCGATTGTATCCGCGATCTCGTCCTTTTGGTCATTACCCAGAGCTCATGACAAAGTGAGAGAGGAATGTAGATTGACCAGTAAAGAGAGCTTTGTCTTTCGACTCAGCTCTTTCTTTACCACAACGGTCCGATACAGCGCCCTCATCACTGCAGACGCTGCACCGATCCGCCTGTCAATCTCACGCTCCATCCTTCCCTCACTCGTGAACAAGACCCCGAGATACTTGAACTCCTCCACTTGAGGCAAGGAGTCTACACCCGGAGAGGGCAAGCCACCTTTTTCCGGTCGAGAACCATGTCCTAGGATTTGGAGGAGCTGATCTTCATCCCAGCTGCTTCACACTCGGCTGCAAACCGTCCCAGAGCTGCAGGTCCTGGTTTGAAGAAGCATCAGGACGACATCATCTGCAAACAGCAGAGATGAGATTTTGTTTTTTATTTGATCACTATGAAACTTCCATGGGTGGTCCAAAACATCACATACAATATACAATTTATGCAAAGAAAATGTAAAAAGTATTTCTTTCCTGATATGAAAACTTATATTTGACAAATGTGCATTGCTCAAACGAAGAGAGCACAAGGGTTATCTTCATTACAACTGCATGCTTACATTAGCACGTCTGGTCAAGCTAGGTTTGTTTAAAGCCCATTTATAACTCTTTGCTGCCAGTAGATGGAGCGCTGACTCAATTCCTGATGTGGGAACGTCTAACTGAAAGTCATGTGTGCTTTCTTCAGATACATTGTTTTAAATTTTAAAACATATACCAACATAAATGTAGTGAAAAGCATGTTTAAAGGACAGTACAAATAATGCAGAATGTGTCGGCTGCCCTGGCAGGCTTGAACAGTCCCAGCACATACATTTCCTCTTCAATAAACTCTTTTTAGGAGCTGATCACAAACACATCCCTGGCAGAGCTGGAGAAGCAGCTGAAGGAAAGTCCCTTCAAATGTCCACAAGCCGGTGAGTTCAGCACAATACATCCTGGTGTTTGTCAAAAGGCCTCCTCTGACGCTCTGTTCTGTTCTATCAGAAACGGCAGAAGGCTTCCCCAGCTACGACACAGCCCAGGAGCAGCTGCACGAGGCCGGCTACGACGCCTACATCACCGGCCTCTGCTTCATCTCCATGACCAACTATCTGGGTAACACACACAGTCCAGAGCCTTACTGTTACTGCAGCACGGTCTGTCGTCATATGTGTGCTGTTTGCTCACCGTTTCACTCGACGGGACATGGCAACAAATTGACTGTAGCGCAATTCTCTTAAGAGACAATGTCTAGTTAAAAATGGATTTGAAAAAAAGCTGCAGAAAGAGCTGACAGAACCCTAATTTGGAAGATTACACTCATGTTCTCATGTATTTAAAGTCATTTTTAGGCTAATTTCTGTTAATTGTACAGCCCACTCACATTCTACGCTATACTTGGACCTCCACTAAACCCGGACCATAGTCATACTTACCTGGTATTAGTTTTACCCCATGTCTGTTCTTTTGTCTGCATTCACATAAAATAAGCAGTGTGGATTCTGAAATGATGCCTGTCAAACGCGCTGAAATATGACAAGAACCTTTTGAATTCATATCATTTCATCAGTTTTAGGACTGTTTTTAGTGTAAAGTGTGTCAGTCGTCCTATCCATTCACACTGACACAGCCCCTCCATCTTTGTACTGAAAACCTTCCCAAATCCTACATGCTGTACTTCAAGGTCACATCTTTACCACAGTTTTGTGTTTTTAACTTTTTAATTGTAGAAAAATCATATTAGTATTGGAGACGGGTGCATGGTAAATTGATAATCATTTAGTTCAAATCTGGATTTAAACTGGAGCTCCAGTGCAGCTCGACTTGGATATGAGCACCACACGGGACGAGATTTACCCGAGGAGCTGAGTTAGCTGAAAGACATTTTAAGACCAGGACGGTCCACACTGGACGCACACGATGTTCATAACCATTACAATTTAACCGAAATCCTGAGGTAAAACTAATCTAAAAATAATTTTTGTGGATTGCCTTATCATTTGAACAATATAATCAGGATAATCTAAAATGTGTGTTGTTGCCATCAATCCCCTCAAAAAGATATTTTCTAAAAACTATAATAAACCTTTTATCAGTCTGGTCATATTTTAAATTCAAAATGCGACTAAACCAGAGCTAAGCTAAGGCTTTTGGCATTATCCGGCCCGCAAAGCATTTAATAATTTTATGAGCAAATGTATGGCCCATTTTTCATTTTATAGTTGTCTGTAGTAGTAGTCTGAGAGGAGGGCGTAGTTTTTGACTGCTTGAGTCCAAAAGTTTTCCCATACCTGGACTAAAACCTTCAGTGTAGCTGACAGGGTTTACAGCAGTGTTTCCCAACCAGGGGTACGGGGACCCCAAGGGGTACTTGAGGAATTACCAGGGGGTACTTGGAATGGTTTTAAGTTTTAAAAGAAGATGAAATGTACTTTTATCTGTAAATATGTGTGATTAGTTGTAAATTTAGCATCTCTTTGGAGTGTCATGGACCATAAATATAATTAAAACAATACACACAATAGTAATAACTGACTTTATTCAACCAGTAAACCCATTTATTTGCGTGAAACTCAAATTAAGGGGGTACTCGGAGTGTGAAACAAGACTTAGGGGGTACTCGAGACAAAAAAGGTTGGGAACCACTGGTTTACAGAGTGAAGGCCTCTTGAACTCCTCTTCTGACTTTTCCAGGCTCGTTCCTGACTCCACCCAAAGGCCACATCTCTGCTCGCTCCAAACTCATCGAGCCCTTCTACAATAAGTAAGAGCTGAGGCCTGGTGCTTGGTTCATGTCTGCGCACTGTTGGTACCACACTCTGCTCTTCTGTTCTAGGCTGTTCCTGATGAGGATAATCGACATTCCCTACCTCAATATAACTGGACCCGACTGTAAGTAGAACATCTATATTTATTTAAAAGTTTGAGAGCGGGTTTAGTGGCAGCACTGTTTTAAAGACCAGTATTCATACAGCCCCATTAACAAATGACTGCTGGCTGGCTCAAAGAGAACACTCATTACCTCACCACCAGTTATAGTGTCTTGGACAATGTGTATGTTTTTATAACAAGTAACTTAAAGGAGATATGATGCTTTATAGGAGCTTTTCACCCGTGTTGGAGTTATTTTCCTCATTTATCAGAAGTTGAATTGAGTGATTTGTGACATTGCACACATTGTTCAGACTATGGCCATTTTCCTACTTTGTTTTTGTTTGTTTTTTTTAATCTGAGAACAAACATCTTTTGACAACCCTAGTCACTTATTGTCAAATCAGATAGTAATCGATACCAAATGTAGTATCTCAACCATCAAGTGTTGAGACAAAAATCACACACATTTGACAAAATGTGACCTAAAGGATCTTGAGCTTTATTAGACTTAGAATAACAAACTATTATTTTGTGTTAAATGTTAGTCTACTGTCTAAAACTTTGACCGCATCCAAAAAAGAGCACTTTATAATTGTGGTTCCTTTGTGTCGTGACAGCACAGTGTAGCTGCTCTTATACAACAGAGATCAGCGCCGCAGTTTTCCACAAGTCAGAAGACTTGTTTTCTTAAGTCATTTTTAGATCAATATTGGAATTTAAAATGTTCGAAATATAAAGATCGTCCAGTGTAATAGATTATAACTCTATAGCAGACAAAAGCATTGTCTTCTTTAAGATGAAAACAAATGAAGATAATTCAAGTAATCTGTGCTCAGCGACAGCAGTGAAAGCTGTGAAGGACATGACATTATTACTACAACGGATATGTGCAGCTTGTGCTTACTGGCCAAAAAATATACTGGAGGAACATTTTCTAGCTTTAAAAAATGTCATTGAACCGGCAGGAGGTGACTAAAGTGTGTGTGTGTGTGTGTGTGTGTGTACAGTGCAGCCCAAGAGAGATCATGTCCTGTACGTGACCTTTCCCAAGGAGTGGAAGACCAGTGACCTGTACCAGCTCTTCAGTGCCTTCGGTGAGTCGTGTGTGTGTCTGTGTGTATGTGTGTATGTGTATGTCTCTCTGTGTGTGTCTCTGTGTGTCTGCCTGGTCTGTGTTTCTGAATAGTCCTGAGAGTGTGTGTCTGTGCCCTCAGGAAACATTCAGGTGTCCTGGATCGACGACACCTCGGCCTTTGTGTCTCTGAGCCAGACAGACCAGGTGCAGATAGGTGAGTCACGGCTCCTTCTACTCTATTCAGTTTATTTTTGTAGTGCCCTAAATCACAGCAGCAGTTGCCTCAATGGGTGTTCAAATAAATTTAGCAAATGGATAACTGTCCCAGAGCGCCCCCTGTCCTTGACCCTCCTTCTCAGCAAGGAATAACTACAAAAAAACTCTGTTGGGGAAAAGTCTAAACCTTGGGGAGGACCACAGTGAAGGAGAGCTCCTCCTTCCACAGACGGACAGACTGTAGATGGACCAGGACTGACACATCCACTTGATCCACCTTCCTTCCTCTTGAGTGGTTCTGGTCCATCTAGGGTAGAGAGAGTCCTCCAGGCAGATGAGGACCATCTGGGTCTACAGAATTACACACTATATATTTTGTCCTTATTCTCAGGCCCTGGATGTAAATACCTTTCTTATTAAGAATTCCATCTGTCCACATAAACCTATGTTTTAAAAATGTCATCAGAATAAGCAAAGTGTGTGCCGTCATGTATTTTAAATCTGCAGCAAATGCAGTACAATCCTATATTAACTGTGTTTAAAGCAGATTTGAGACCATTCTCATGTTGAGTACAAAACGTTTTATGATATTCTGAGGTTGTTCCCGGTTTAAATTCCACTTCACTACATTCTGGGAGGTGTTTTTCACAAACTTTGAAATGATCTGTAGAGCTTTTTAATGACTACTTTTAGTTCATTGAAAAATGTTTGTTCGGTTGAATGCTTGACTGTTGAGTGCAGCGATGAACACGAGCCGCTACGCTGAGAGCTACAGGATCCAGACGTATGCAGAGTACGTCCAAGCGCGACGCCAGGAGAAGGACAAGCAGAAGCGGAGCCAGCCTAACAAGTCATGGGCTGAGGACGGCTGGACCAAGAGCCACTACAGCTCTAGCACCACCTCTTCCTTTGGATACACACGGTGGGTTTCAATCTGTGTCTGCGTGTGGGGCTGGTCCTGCTGCAAAGGAAGTACTGAGAAATGGTCCTTCAAATCAGAGCGAATGTGGATGTGTAAAGGCTGATTTATACTTCCGTCTAATCTACACACGAAGCACACAGCGGCCAATCAGAAAGCTCTTGCCATGCCGTGTACGTGCTGTGTTCGTGCTCTTACGAGCAAAAGTCACTTCGCGTCGTGGACGTAAGGACTGCGATTGGTTGACCCACACAGATTATGTGGTAAACTTATTAAAAACAATTTAGAACTGTGAGGTTTGGCACAGAAATGTTTGCACGAGTCCAATGTGATAATTTATTGTGCTAGTAAAAATATTTGACGTTTAATTCCCATGATGCACCTGGATCCTGATGAGCTCCGCAGAAGCTCGACTGGTTCAGGTCTGCGTGAGCTTGGGACCGTGTGACTGACGTGGGCTCCAGGGAGAACTATAAATCAGCCTTAATGCAGTGTGCTCTTTCGTCGTGTCTCACTCCTTGTCCAGATGGATGTGATGGAGGACAACACTGTTGTGTCCATCTGCAGTTCTTAACCATATATTCAATGTTCTTCTCTGGAACAGATATTCAGGTCAAAAGTCCCTTGTCTCAATCAGGGGGAAAACATGGGGCCAAAGGGAAACACTGCACTGGGTTTCTATCAATATGAGTTTTCTCATTGAAATTGTGCTATGGAGTCTGTTTTGAATCTGAGAGCATCAGCTAAGTTGAGGCAATAAAATCAGAACACAAGCAGAAGGCTCTGCACATAATCACCACAGGGTTGTGCTGTGACATGGGTTGTATCTGAAGTGTTTGTGTCTGTCCTGACAGAGGCCTGAGGAAGCGCAGCATGAGCCCCGTGCAGCCTGAGCAGGGAGCAGAGCAGACTGGAGAAGGCTGGTCTCACTTCTCCTACGCCGACGTCGCAGGAGGAAAGAAGCTCAAAACTGACGGTGAGTCTCTTGCATTCTTCAGATCCAGACTAAATCCATCACAGGCTCAGTCGTACACTGGGCTTTTCTGTCTGGAGTGCTGCATGACTTCACATGTTGTAGAGTTAAATGGTGTGAGGTTCACACACTGCTGTTGGTGATTTCAGGAGAGCCTAACTCTGAAGCCGTTGAAAGTAAGACGTCGGAAGGCTGGCTGAGAACGGGGTAAGTCTGAGCGCTCATTTGTCCTGATGGAGCTCACTCTGACCAACACCACCTCTGTCCTGCAGAGACGTGTCCGAGTCCTCCGGCTCTAGTCCGGACCAGGAGCAGAGCCAGGATCAGAGCAGTTCAGAGGCGCTGGACACTGAGGGCACAGGCGGCTGGCAGCAGGCTCCTGGAGCAAACAAGAAGGGACACAAGCACAAGAAGAAAAAGAAACATGAAGGTGAATGGAACTAGCAACTCTGAGCTGTGGGGGTCACCTCCTTACACAACCTCTGCAGCCCTTCGCAGCCCAATCGGTCTGTTCCCCCAAAACACAACCGTTAAAGACAATTTAATAATGCATTTATGTACTTTTTATTTTTCTGTCCAGTTCAGAAATGTAACCATAGAAATGGAGCTACAGTTGGGCCGTAAAATCATTGGCTGTCTGTGCTCTGGTTCAGCCTCCAGCTGTTTGCTCACTGTCAGTCCCTAATGGTGTGTTGTGCCTCTTTCTCAGGAGCGGCGTCCTCGTCCACGCTGTTTGAGGTGCCAGAGGTGTGGTAGCACTCTGCAGAGCCTCAGAGCTGCTGTCTGAGGCACGACACCCTCAAGCCATAGGAGCCACCGCTATCTGAGGTGAAGAGCAGGCACCTCTTCTGCTCCAGGGCATCTGCGGCTGCCTGTCCGTGTAATGAGAGTGAGTGAGTGTGTGCATGTGAGGAACAGTCTTATGTTTAGTAGTGCAGCTGATAGGTCCTAGTTTACAATGTCAGGGTCAGTTCATATTTTAACCAGTCTCCCCTTCCTTTTTAAAACTGCTCCAGTCCTCTCTTCCACTTTTATCAGACAAATGTGAGTGCAGCAGTGAAACATGTTATATTTATTGGTGGTATTATGACAAGTCTTGGAAAATGTTTGTTTTGTACAGATTTGTTTTCTGTTGAATGTTTTGTAATGTCCTCCCACAGCACTGTCTAATGTTCTAATGTAAACTGTGTGCCAACACACGCGTTTTGTATCAAATGTTTAAGAATTCTTAAATATATCCTTTTTAAAAGGGGAAAAAATTAAAGAATGTTTCTTAGTACTTGTTGTTGTTCCATTTCCCACCAGATACTCAGTTCTGCTTTTCAACTTCTAAACCACACTACCGTTTGCATTTTCAAAGATGGATCCTTGCCCATTAGCACTTCACCCTACAGACCCTTTAAACGGGTCACAAGAATTAGAAGAAATGTTCAGATTCTGGAATGGAGGCAACTGCAGGCAAAATTAAGTAGACCACAAAACATGGAGTAGTGTAGAAGTGTCACTGTTTTCTATTCTACAAAGAATGGAAAAAAATACTATTATCCAGCCTTAAATTGTTCTGGAGCCTTAAAGAAAGGGCCATTTGTGGTTAGGTATGTACAAAACTGTTTTTAATAACAATTTCCCTGTAAAATGCAGTAAAACCCAGTGTTGAATGTTTAAAGTCGCTCTGATGTCACGGAGTGCTTTTACTTTGATAAAACCACTTGGATGTTTAATTTTCTGAGGTTTCTCCAGTGAAATCACATTATGTTCCACTTCACTTTTGCCTCCATTCTGTAATTTAGAATGGATTGATTTGTAAACTTTACTGTAAATTCATGACTAGAAGGGTTCTAATGGGACGGTTTCATTTGAAAGGGTAAAAAGATCTTAGCTTTGACTTTAACAGAAGAATGACCAGACTTTGAAATCAAAATCTGAGGCTATAGGCTCTGTGTGCCCAGCAGCAGTGGACAAAGCTAACCGTTCCCTAAAACCCCACAGACTGAATTAGACAGGAAGCACTGATACTGAGTCTGAATAAACCCTGACCGATCCTGCAATGAACAGTGAGTTTGGACGTCTCTGAAACATGTTAGACTTTACAAAACCATGAATACCTCAAAGGAGTCTCAGTGCTAACACCAATGTTACAGTTGAGGTATAAAACATTTAAAAATAAAAGAAATGAATATACTGAAACTATTATTTGTATTCATTAGGTGAGAAACAACTGGCTTAGTCCAACCTGGGGGTCACGATCCCAAATGATTTTGGGGGGTCCTGAGGGGCCAGTATTTCAAAACTTTGAATCCTGATCAAAATGATCCTGATTTCCAAATCCCTGGATTCTGATCCATTGATCAGATATTTCTATCCCAGTATTTTATAACTGTTCAGGATCAGATCAAAATGATCTTTGATAGGAATGTCTAAATCCACCCCCACAGGATCAAGCACAGGAAACAGGAAATGATGAGCTGCAGTTGGAGTACGTCCATATGTATAACAGAAACAAATTTTGTTCATTTAGATGCATACAAGTTCTTTTGTCTATAATATGAGGATCCTGTGAAAAATGTTCAAACTCTGAGAAAAGTCGTGAAAGTCAGCCCTTCACACAGCAGTGTTCTGCCTTTGAAAGCCAGACTAAATGACTATAATATTAGCTCGTCAGCATCAACTCACAGACACCAGTTACTGGCTTTGGACTGAAATAGAACAAAAATCCACAACAAATAAATTGCAGAAATACTTGTTTGATTTAAAAATACTGTATTACAAACAGAACATTATTAAAAAGCAGAACATTTCCAGGCTTTTCATTGTCTTCAGCTTTCAGAGGTTCGA
This sequence comes from Rhinogobius similis, assembly GCA_019453435.1. Classification (NCBI taxonomy): domain Eukaryota; kingdom Metazoa; phylum Chordata; class Actinopteri; order Gobiiformes; family Gobiidae; genus Rhinogobius; species Rhinogobius similis. The sequence goes on from CM033622.1 coordinate 3,950,082, forward strand.
TAAGGGATTACAAGTAAATTGGTAAATGGTAAAATTGGAGGAATTTTAACTTCTCAAACTTATTTTTTCACTGTTAAGAATAAGAACTGGTTTTATAAAAGTTCAAACATTTTTCAATGGAACATATAACCTGCCCCCCACTCATGAGCTTCCATTAACAGAGTGAAAGGATAAAACATCTTAATGTTTTGCAGCTAGCTCCTTCTGAAAGTTGTGTAATGTATTGGAACTTTTGTCTCAGTGATGTCAGTCCAAACCATCCTCAAGGTCACTGTTCAACTTGGTTCTATATGTTTGACTTTGGAGAGTCTGGTTTGTCCCAAAGACATGACACTGAGCTCAGATGTGACTGATCAGTATCTGCTCACATTTAGAAGCGTGTCCTGGAGGCCTACAACGTCCTCCTCGTCCAGCCCTAGTTTGTGATCGTGAAGGTCACAATCTTTGTGTTTGCACCAGTCCAGGTTTATGTCCCTGTAGGGAAATGTTTCATCTGCATTTGACCCATCTCACAATTGTCTGAGAGCTTCTTGCTAACCAGCATCCACATCTGATGGGTTGGGAATTGAACCCAGGACCTTCTTGCTGTTATCAACCACTTTGTCAGTGCTCAGTCTTGTCAGGATGTTTTCTTGACCTCCACAAAGCACAGCCCCGGGGAGTCGTGGCTGCCCCTGAAAGAGAACCCACAAAGTAGTAGTAGAATGTAGAATGGGTCCTCACGGTGTCCTGGGAGCAGAGGGAAAGCACCCACCTGAGAACCACCACGGACAGCGTCCCGTCGGGCAGACACTTGAACACTTTACCCAGACGCCGGTCCAGTTTCCTCAACCTCTGAGCTGCCGCCTGACAAACACATGACAGATCAGGAGCTGCAGTAACGGACAGCGTCGTGTCCTCGTAACATTCAATATTAACAATTATTAGAGCAATAGTTGTGAGGAGTCTGAGTAAAAGTCTGGGTTAAAAACAGAAGAGAGAACGTACAAAACATGACTCCAGTGCGTCGTCTGTTCGGTCCTCTGGCCCGTCCACAGTGTCCGCACTGACAGGTGCAGGTGCAGACAGGTGCAGAGGCGTGAGGGCGGGGCACAGCAGGAGGTGGAGCTGGAGCAGGTCCTGGGAGGAGCTGAGAGCTGCCTGCCTGCTGGTCGCACTCTCAAACTCTACAAACACAGACACAACTCATCAGGAACAAACTCTACAAACACAGACACAACTCATCAGGAACAAACTCTACAAACACAGACATTGCTCTTGACATGTGAAACCTACTTTTAAAGCTCAGAACCTGCAGAACACTTATGTGTTCAATGTTTTGTTGTTGAGTTACTGTAATTGTTACAAATAATATTATTACCATATTATTATGGTATTAACAACTTTGAATCTTTTAGAAGTATGTTGGAGTACATTTAAGGAAAGTATCCTCCTGGTATTGGCAGATACTTTGAGCATCCTTATTTAAGAACAAAATACAAAAACGCCAGAATAAAAGGCAAGAAAAATATTTTTTTAATCCCCTATTGTACTTCTTTTTAAAATGCATTGTCCTGCACTGCTCTTTTGGGTTACACTGTGATATACAGCATGTCTCTGTAGCTTCAAATATTTTCTTCATTATATTGAATGGGAACAGAACCCTAAACTGCTGGGGGACTTTCGGTTCTTTAAACCTTTGTGCCTTTTTAGTATTTGTAAGGACGACTTGACAGCGTCTGGAGAGAGGACATACAGCGCCCGGGCGATAAAAGGCATCTGTGGGACTGACGTAGTGATGATTTAGAAAAGCTGCACGGCGCATTTAAGAACAACGGAAGACCTCCACGATCATCGTACGGCTTTGTTTTCTCAAGAACACCTTGAGTTGTTAGTTCAAATTGAAAGGCAGACGTACAAACGCTTCAAGAGGGCTTTAAGAAACTTAGCTCCTCTCCATGAACGTCTACGAGCTTCTGGTTTCGTACAACCTGCAAGATTACTAACTCATGGGAACGTTTTGGCTAAATTGTTCAAATAACAATTACTTTATATTGGAACTGATGAGTGCAATATAGAAATGGTACGGTTTGAGTTCACTGTAGGATTAGCACGTCAGAGGATCTTCTGTTTGATGGATTAGTATGGATTTTTGTCATTCTTGTGATGTAAAAAGTCAAGCTTTTTCCTTCGTATCAAACTGACCACGTCAGTCCACTCATACTCACCAACATAAGCCTGTGTGTCTGCTCCTGTGTGCGCTGGTGTAATCCTGTGCACTGGACCAAAGCGGCTGAACACGTCCACAAGTGAGTCTTCTCTGAGCCTGCGCTGGCCCTTCACCTGCACGGGGCTGTGGGTGCTCATGTGGGCGGAGCTGTGTAGGCCCGGGGAGACGGCGGTCACAAAGAGCAGGCGGCTGGTCACAGGGTCACACTGAAGGGCCTCCAGGATCACGTCCACATCCAGAGTGGAGTCGCTCACGGGCCGCTGCACCTGCCACGACACCAGCACAGACGTCACTGTGCTTGATGTCTCCAAAAGTTTATTAGTCCATTACGCAGGGCTGAAACTTATTTTAGTCACTGATTTCGAATTCCTTCTGCAGAACATACCACACCATACTGTCCCACTGACCCACAGACGCTGCTACACGCAGCTCCACGAGCCCCTGAACAGGTGCTGTGTTGTGGCACCAATAGCTCTATGAATGGTGAATGTGTGCACAGTTCAGAAGAGCAGAGACTCAGACATTAGGGGAGTGGATTGTTGGTGACAATGGCGCAGACTCCTTCACCTGCGGCTCTGGCTCAGACGTCCTGCTCACTGCCCACTGCACGCTCCACGTGCAGGTCATTTCCCAGCAGGACACGGGTCACTCCAGTGGGGAATTGAGTAATGTTTTAAAACATTATAAAGTTCGACATCTACTGGACTGTTCAACTTTTCCAGGCTGCATTTGCGTCCTGCAAAAGTGAATCTCTCTTCGGCGTCACTTTGGAAACACATTGACACCAGTCCCTATATCTTTAAACGTCAACTTTATTTTGAGTTAAAAATACGACTTTATTCTTGTAATATTATGACTTTAGCCTTGAAGAACTATGACTTTTAATTCTCGCGTACGACTTAATTCTCAGTTTTACGCCTTTATTCTCGTAAATGTAAGACTTCTCTGGCTTCGACTTTAATCTCCTAAAATTACGACTTTAATATCTAAATATTACGACTTTATTCTCGTTATATCCAAATATTTTTTATTTAGAGTGGCCCTTATGTTCCGTTGTAAAAACTCAACAGGGCACAAAAACTAAACAAAATACAGATTATGACCAGAAGGAGCTTATCTGTCATTTCTGCTCAAGGACAAACTCTGAGTTCAGTTTAAGACACAGGCTATGTACAAACGTGATTTTATACACAACATACAGCTAAATATGCACGCATTTTACTTTGGCATGCACATCTTTATTGACAGTGACCTCACCCCATACACACCCCGTGTGTGTCAGACTGTACCTTGATGGTGTGTCCCAGCAGCGTGAGGCCGTTCAGAGCAGACAGCGCCAGCAAAGCCGACTCTGCCAAAGCGAAGTGGAGCTCTGCGTGGACCTGGAACACACACACACTGTTCATGTCTATGTATGTGTAGAAATGTAAATGTCTGAGTGGTCGGTAGTGCAATTAAAATTAACAAAAGACGAACCACAATAGAACAGAAATACTGCAAGTTTTGTTCTTTTTCAATGGCATTAAACAGCTTTTTCACACTTTTCTTACTAATATACAATTATATACTTACAGATATTCTCTACTTATGCATGTCTTCAAAACAACTATTAATGATAGTGACTTGTAGTTGACACATCACTCACCTCTAACTACATTCTACTTTTACGTCTCTGTGAACAAAGGTATTAGTACATCAGGCAGTTTTCTAGGGTGCATTTCTATCAAAATGTGAGGATTAATGTGTTTCAGCTTCAGGTTTTTTTTTTTTTTTACATTTCAAATATTCACCATCCAAAACTACTTAAAAGCTTATGTTTCCTTTTCGACATAATGCCATCAGCCTTTCCTGAGGGTTCATACACAGCACAGCCGGGCCGAGGCATGAGTCTGTGCATGTCTCAGGGAGGAAATACAAACTTCACACAGAAAACAATAATGTGTCAGGAAAAAAGATCTTGGACATACCCTGAGCGCTGTGTGTATGATCCGGACCGAGCGCAGGGGCCCGCAGCAGCAGAACAGGCGCCTCACATCGTCCTCTGAAGTCTGAGGAGGGAAGGGCCCCGCAAACAGCACACACAGGGCCCTGAGAGGGGCAAGGGCCTGGGGAAAAAAGGTGGATTAATCAGATTAATGCAACTTTTTTTCGTGAAACGTTCAAAAAAGATTTTTAAAGCTCCAGCACACCTAAATTCAGTCTCAGTGCTTTAATATCAGGTCTGTATCGCACCAAAATGTTAGTTATTTAGGTCAGAATAGTAGAAAATCTGAAATGTGCTGTAAAAAGTATGTCTTAGGACAATGTGGGCCAATTCACCAGGAAGCTTGAGGGCCAAGAAAAATTGGTCTGCGGGCCGCTTTTGGCCCCCGGGCCTTAGTTTGGACATGCCTGCTCTACACGCATCGGGAAAACACTATTACAACATTTATTTCATATATCACTGTCATCACTGTCAGCGTTGTAGTGGTCGCAGTAAAATCATCACATTTCAGGAGGACTATTTACACCACCAGCTTGTCTCCTGGAAGAGCTCATTGCTTTACAGTAACAGGCTCGTCTCTCCACAGATCTGACCTGTAACTTTGACTGGAGATGGATATGTTTAATTTAACACTGTGTAGAACAGCTCTGCTCTTGTGTTACTTTCAGAAAAAGATACTGTGATTGTGTGATATGTACAAAGGAGTCCTGACCTGTGTTCTGGCTGCAGCCTGAGCGCCCCCCGTCTGTCCGGTGGAGAACTGCAACACTGAGAAAGTTGGACACTTGGGCTGGTCCCTGAAAGCCTGCAGCACCTGAGGACACACAGGAAACAGAGCGTTTCACACTCTGGTGCAAGCACTGTTGATATGTGGTCCAGCTGGCCTAATTTATAAAGTGATCATTAACAAAGAATATTTTGTTAAAATAAATTGATTCATGAACCCATCAAACACCAGCAGATATTCGATGGGAAGAACTGTTCTTTTGTCACCAAAAATCTTAAAATGGGCCATAGTTAAGACTTCAAGTAGAGTGACCCAAAACACACGTCAAAATGTCCTAAAAATGGCACCAATATAAAGTTTTTCAGGGAGGGCCTTATGAATATGAAGGATCTTGGATTCTATGTTAAGGAGGAGCACTTTTCCCCTTAAAACCCCAATACATAACTTTTAAAATCTAAAAATACAGACTAAAGTAAAGGAGGGTTTTTATTTTGGATGTTTTTATTGCCCTAAAAAGGGTATCCTTACTGTGAGCGAGCTGTTTGTTTAACTGTGTTTGAATTGTGCTCTACAAATAAACCTGCCTTGCATTAAAATGGACCCAATGATCACATCATGTTTGCTGATGCAACAAAGAAAAGAAGCCTTTCAGACCCGTGTGCTTCTGGTTTGCTCTAAAAGTGATGTAGAGAAATCCAATCTCCACATAACACAATGTCGCTCCATGTAAACACAGCTCAGTCTGACCTGTCTGTCGGAGCTGAGCCACTGCTGCTTGGACAAGTGCAGAGCCATGTCCGAGCGTCTGCCAAAGAAGACCACCGAGTGCCCACAGGTCTGCAGCAGGTCACTGAACCTGAGACAACACCATTTATTAATCACATTCATTTCAAAAGGGATGCAAAATCAATTTTAATGAGTGTGTTGTTACAACAGTGATACCTCATCATTAGCTCACTCAGAGTTGTATTTGGATTAATTCCTGAATGTTTGAGTAAAAGTGCTGTTTTCATGTACCCCCTATCCCCGCCCACTACCATGTACTTAATTTGCGTGTTGTTTAAAAGTTAAGACTCTGGGTCACACGCCACTATGAAGGCGAGGGGCTCGTCACTGTACATGTACTATACACATGTTTGGGCGTGTGTGGGAATGTTTTTGATTCACTGTATAGCACTTTGTGTTACATTTCTGTATGAAAAGCGCTTTATAAATAAAGTTTGATTGAAAATGTAAAATTATAATAAAAAGCATAATATGTCTGCTTTAATATTTGTGTTAAAAATTACCCATACTATCTTGTCCTATCTTGCTCTGACAGGAATGTTAACAGTGTGTAGATACAGTCCTAGTCCCACTTCTCTTGGACAGTTACCGTGAGCTCGTGTGCTCAGGTGGAGGTGGAGTGGCGTCCTCTTGTTCTTGTGTCAGTGTGATGCCCCACAGCTCCTCCAGGTGCTGCTCCACTGTCTGACACAGAAACATGCCATTGTATCAGGGTTTTCATTTACTTGGAAGACTCCTTTGCAGTGTTTAGTTTACTTTCAGGGTCATAACATGTGTGGGCTCCTTCTTTAAAGTTTATTAGTGCAAGTACGTTTATTGTTTATTAAGTTACACAGTCCGTCACTTGAGAGGTGATGCCCCGAGGTTTCTCCGCTGTGCACCGAGCCCGAGTCCCGCTCAAGTCCATGCAGTCACCTCGGACGCTGTTAAAGACAAGCGTTCTGTCCCACTGGCATATCTCCCCCCCTGCTGTGAGGCATGAGGCGTCCTGCCACAGACACTGCTGTGAACTTCTACCTATCCTTGTTCATTTCCATCATTGTGAAAACCACAGTAAAGCTTTATGGTTTGTATTTCCTTTAAAGACGTGTCATTAGTGCAGATACAAAACTCCTCATTGAAAGAAATACAACTATTATGTTTATTTTTATGATAGAGTTAAATAAAAAAGGCCTTCTCTTTGTCCACCTGACCCTACCAACCAAGACTAGAATGGATCACTTGAGCCAAGATGGGCAAGGAGGCTTACTAATAGGCCTGTCTATTTTTTTAAATTGTCATTTTCAAATATTTATATTATATTGTACAGTAGGACAGTAGATGTTCAGTCCTCTCCCAAATCCACTGTATCATTTTGGCTGCACTGTCCATTTACCCATCTCCCCACAAACACCTCAGCCTCCTGCTCTTAGGAGCTCTGGAACAGAACACACTGGTCCACTCTCAGGAGTTAATCAGACTGCACGCACACAGTGGCAGAGGCTGTGGAGCAGGACATCGGGCTGCACCACGATACAGAGCCGTTCTGCTGTGTGAGGCTGTAAAACCATGGAACAAACTACAAACAAACCTCTGGTCCAAAGACAGAAGGAAAGAAGGAGCTGTAAACCTTTTAGAGGAGAGTGAGGGAGCGATAAAGCAGAGAAGGACCTCAGAGCAACCTCTTTCTTCTTTTGTCTATGATCAGCAGTATACTGGGGCCACTATTCCAAACCTTGAGTCCAGATAAAAATGATCAGGATTTCCAAATCCATCCCACCCACAGGATAAAACACAGGAAACAGGAAGTGATGCAAGCATTGCACCGAAACAAGGAGGAGCTGAAGATTAGAATCACTAAAGATAGTTCACAAAACATTTCTGCTGGACAGACTCGATGTTCAGCCTACATTTTGTTGCTAACCAAACAACTTCTCCAGGATTCCGCTGTGGATTTGTTGATTGTGACTCCATCACGTGTGTCCATGACAGCCAGACATCCCTCACAGTCACCACCACAGTCTTTGACAATGAGAACTTAAAAGAATTATGAATTTGAACTAAATATGTAATTTATAAAATAATTTAAATAATCTCACATTTTAATTTTTTTATAAAATGTTGCTTCAAATTCATTTAGAAGAATAATATAATATGAGGATTCAATGAAAAAAGCAATTTAAAAAATAAGACTTTAAGACCTTGGATCAGCCTCAAAGCCACCTCTGAGGTGGATTTGAATCTTGTGGATCAAATCCTGTTTGAAATACCCGATTCCAAATCTGATTTGGGAAAATCCAATCCACCTGGATTAATTTTGGAGAATTAAGTTTGAAATACTGGCCCCTGATGACAGACAGTCCACAGGAGAGAGCTGGGACCAAAGGGAGCCGGGTCTGTCTTTATTTTCTTCTAAAATAAGCACCATACTTTCTACCATGTTAAATGCATGTTTCAAAATGACTTAGATTTATGGGGAATTAGTGAAAGGAAGATGGCCGCCGACTGTAGGCATTACCTTGAGCGGTCCATGTGCAATAAAGTATTGCACCAACTCCAGTGCAGCCGCAGCGTCCTCACAGGGGTCATGACCTCTCCTGACCTCAGTCTGGATCTGCTTTCTGTGGAGTACATGACACAGCTCAGCTCAAGCACCTCATTTAGGATTCATTCTGCACACAGGACTGTGACCAGTGCTTTTTACTTTATTCAGTTTCAAATTGTTCTTCTCACTCTAACAAACAATGTTCTTCACCTCTGATCTATGATGGATAAAAAAAAAGCAGAAGGAACTACTGCGACCATAATCCAAAACATGCCCTTTGTTGCCATATCGCCCACGTTACTTCATGTTGGTGCTGAGTGTGTTTTGGTTTAAACACATGTAAAGTGTAAATGTACAGAGCACTCACTGCAGCACCGTCTCTGCCAGGAGCTTGAGTTTAAACCTCTGTCCATAGAGTCGTCTGTAGAGGAGAGACGAGTCGATCACATGAGGGTGAACCATCTGCCACACAACAACACCACTTTAACACCATTTCCATGCTTTATTATTCATTAGGGGTTAGAGTTAGGGTTAGGTTGGGGGGGTGTTGGATCAAGTCAATCCTCTGTCAGTAAAAGCGTGACATTTGTAGCAGACTGGGAGAATATATACTTCATTTAAAGGTCTCCCTTGTCGTCATGAAGTAAATACAAGAACAACATTTTGATCTCTTCTTTTGCCATGTTGTCCAGGCCCACATGACATTCTTGACCAACCTTGAGAGCCCTGAGGTCGTTCTCCAGTGAGTGTCCCACTAGAACGGCGTCTTTGGGCAGGAGGGACTTGATTCTGGTCTGGACCTCACTCAGAGTTGTCTGAACTGACTTCAACATCTGCGCCGTCACCCCTGAGTACCTAAAGCACCACAGACACTTTAATACGGCTCACAGTATTTATGATACAATGGGAAGCAACCAACTGAGCACTTAAGTGTGTCATTAGGCTCAGTATGTGATGTAGTTTGGGATTTTTAAAACTAAAGAACATTGAGGATGCAAGGTCCTTCACAAACATTACATTACATCATTTCATAATTATTATCTTTAAATTGTATTTAGACATTTCAACTGTAATGTGAATGTGAATGTTTTCCATGTAAAAAACAAACCATACATTCCCTGATATGTCTCTCATATTAGTTTAATAATGTAACTGTCCAATACATTAAAACTATTTGAATGTATTTTTCTGTCACAACTGTCACATTAAACTAGTGCACGCTAAAGGTTTGTCAGAAAAGAAGGATTTTACAAAAAGAAAAATATAGTAATAACTTATTTTGACCTGAAGTTTAAACTCACATTTTTGTGCACTACTGAAGAAGAAAAACTGTGTTTAGACAGTTATTTAAAGTGATAAAGAAAAAAAAGGCGTCATGTCAGGTCCCCATGTCAGGTCTCTGTGTTTACGTCCCCATATCACGTCCCCATATCAGGGCCTCGTGCCAGGGCCCCATGTCTGGTCCCCATATCACGTCCCCATGTCCCGTCTCCATGTCCCGTCCCCATGTCCCGTCTCCATGTCCCATCCCCATGTCATGTCTCCATGTCCCGTCCCCATGTCCCGTCTCCATGTCCCGTCCCCATGTCATGTCTCCATGTCCCGTCCCCATGTCCCGTCTCCATGTCCAGTCTCCATGTCACGTCTCCATGTCCCGTCCCCATGTCCCGTCTCCATGTCCCGTCCCCATGTCATGTCTCCATGTCCCGTCCCCATGTCCCGTCTCCATGTCCAGTCTCCATGTCACGTCTCCATGTCCTGTCTCCATGTCCCGTCCCCATGTCCCGTCCCCATGTCCCGTCCCCATGTCCCGTCTCCATGTCCCGTCCCCATGTCCCGTCTCCATGTCCCGTCACCATGTCACGTCACCATGTCCCGTCACCATGTCCAGTCCCCATGTCCCGTCCCCATGTCCCGTCTCCATGTCCCGTCCCCATGTCCCGTCCCCATGTCATGTCTCCATGTCCCGTCCCCATGTCATGTCTCCATGTCCCGTCCCCATGTCCCGTCCCCATGTCCCGTCCCCATGTCATGTCTCCATGTCCCGTCCCCATGTCCCGTCTCCATGTCCCGTCTCCATGTCCCGTCCCCATGTCATGTCTCCATGTCCCGTCTCCATGTCCCGTCCCCATGTCCCGTCCCCATGTCCCGTCTCCATGTCACGTCTCCATGTCACGTCTCCATGTCACGTCTCCATGTCCCGTCCCCATGTCCCTTCCCCATGTCATGTCTCCATGTCCCGTCTCCATGTCCCGTCCCCATGTCCCGTCCCCATGTCATGTCTCCATGTCCCGTCTCCATGTCCCGTCCCCATGTCCCATCCCCATGTCATGTCTCCATGTCCCGTCCCCATGTCCCGTCTCCATGTCCCGTCTCCATGTAAGGTCTCCATGTACTGTCTCCATGTCCCGTCTCCATGTCCCGTCTCCATGTCCCGTCCCCATGTCCCATCCCCATGTCATGTCTCCATGTCCCGTCTCCATGTCCCGTCCCCATGTCCCGTCCCCATGTCCCGTCCCCATGTCCCGTCTCCATGTCCCGTCTCCATGTACTGTCTCCATGTCCCGTCCCCATGTCCCGTCTCCATGTCCCGTCCCCATGTCACGTCTCCATGTCCCGTCCCCATGTCCCGTCTCCATGTCCCGTCTCCATGTCACGTCTCCATGTCCCGTCCCCATGTCACGTCTCCATGTACTGTCTCCATGTCCCGTCCCCATGTCCCGTCTCCATGTCCCGTCTCCATGTCCCGTCTCCATGTCACGTCTCCATGTCCTGTCTCCATGTCACGTCTCCATGTACTGTCTCCATGTCCCGTCCCCATGTCCCGTCTCCATGTCCCGTCCCCATGTCCCGTCTCCATGTCCCGTCCCCATGTCCCGTCTCCATGTCCCGTCTCCATGTCCCGTCCCCATGTCCCGTCCCCATGTCACGTCCCCATGTCCCGTCCCCATGTCCCGTCCCCATGTCCCGTCCCCATGTCCCGTCTCCATGTCCCGTCTCCATGTCACGTCTCCATGTCACGTCTCCATGTCACGTCCCCATGTCCTGTCCCCATGTCCCTTCCCCATGTCCTGTCCCCATGTCCCTTCCCCATGTCCCGTCCCCATGTCCCATCCCCATGTCATGTCTCCATGTCCCGTCTCCATGTACTGTCTCCATGTCCCGTCTCCATGTCCTGTCTCCATGTCCCATCCCCATGTCATGTCTCCATGTCCCGTCTCCATGTACTGTCTCCATGTCACGTCTCCATGTCCCGTCTCCATGTCCCGTCTCCATGTCACGTCTCCATGTCACGTCCCCATGTCCTGTCCCCATGTCCCTTCCCCATGTCCCGTCCCCATGTCCCATCCCCATGTCATGTCTCCATGTCCCGTCTCCATGTACTGTCTCCATGTCCCGTCTCCATGTCCTGTCTCCATGTCCCGTCCCCATGTCCCATCCCCATGTCATGTCTCCATGTCCCGTCTCCATGTCCCGTCTCCATGTCCTGTCTCCATGTCCCGTCCCCATGTCCCATCCCCATGTCATGTCTCCATGTCTCGTCCCCATGTCCCATCCCCATGTCATGTCTCCATGTCCCGTCTCCATGTCCCGTCCCCATGTCATGTCTCCATGTCCCGTCTCCATGTACTGTCTCCATGTCCCGTCTCCATGTCCTGTCTCCATGTCCCGTCCCCATGTCCCGTCCCCATGTCCCGTCTCCATGTCCCGTCTCCATGTCACGTCTCCATGTCACGTCTCCATGTCACGTCTCCATGTCCCGTCTCCATGTCACGTCTCCATGTCACGTCCCCATGTCCTGTCCCCATGTCCCTTCCCCATGTCCCGTCCCCATGTCCCATCCCCATGTCATGTCTCCATGTCCCGTCTCCATGTACTGTCTCCATGTCCCGTCTCCATGTCCTGTCTCCATGTCCCGTCCCCATGTCCCATCCCCATGTCATGTCTCCATGTCCCGTCTCCATGTCCTGTCTCCATGTCCCGTCCCCATGTCCCATCCCCATGTCATGTCTCCATGTCCCGTCCCCATGTCCCATCCCCATGTCATGTCTCCATGTCCCGTCTCCATGTCCCGTCCCCATGTCATGTCTCCATGTCCCGTCTCCATGTACTGTCTCCATGTCCCGTCTCCATGTCCTGTCTCCATGTCCCGTCCCCATGTCCCGTCCCCATGTCCCGTCTCCATGTCCCGTCTCCATGTCACGTCTCCATGTACTGTCTCCATGTCCCGTCTCCATGTCCTGTCTCCATGTCCCGTCCCCATGTCCCATCCCCATGTCATGTCTCCATGTCCCGTCTCCATGTCCCGTCCCCATGTCCCGTCCCCATGTCCCGTCTCCATGTCCCGTCCCCATGTCCCGTCCCCATGTCCCGTCCCCATGTCCCGTCCCCATGTCCCGTCTCCATGTCCCGTCTCCATGTCCCGTCTCCATGTCCCGTCCCCATGTCCCGTCCCCATGTCCCGTCCCCATGTCACGTCTCCATGTCACGTCTCCATGTACTGTCTCCATGTCCCGTCTCCATGTCCCGTCTCCATGTCCCGTCTCCATGTCACGTCTCCATGTCACGTCTCCATGTCACGTCTCCATGTACTGTCTCCATGTCCCGTCTCCATGTCCTGTCTCCATGTCCCGTCCCCATGTCCCATCCCCATGTCATGTCTCCATGTCCCGTCTCCATGTCCCGTCCCCATGTCCCGTCCCCATGTCCCGTCTCCATGTCCCGTCTCCATGTCCCGTCTCCATGTCCTGTCTCCATGTCCCGTCCCCATGTCCCATCCCCATGTCATGTCTCCATGTCCCGTCTCCATGTCCCGTCCCCATGTCCCGTCCCCATGTCCCGTCTCCATGTCCCGTCTCCATGTCCCGTCCCCATGTCCCGTCTCCATGTCCCGTCTCCATGTCATGTCTCCATGTCCCGTCCCCATGTCCCGTCTCCATGTCCCGTCTCCATGTCACGTCTCCATGTACTGTCTCCATGTCCCGTCTCCATGTCCCGTCCCCATGTCATGTCTCCATGTCCCGTCCCCATGTCCCGTCTCCATGTCCAGTCTCCATGTCCCGTCTCCATGTCACGTCTCCATGTCATGTCTCCATGTCCCGTCTCCATGTAAGGTCTCCATGTACTGTCTCCATGTCCCGTCTCCATGTCCCGTCCCCATGTCATGTCTCCATGTCCCGTCCCCATGTCCCGTCTCCATGTCCCGTCTCCATGTCCCGTCTCCATGTCCCGTCTCCATGTCCCGTCTCCATGTCCTGTCTCCATGTCCCGTCCCCATGTCCCGTCTCCATGTCCCGTCCCCATGTCCCGTCCCCATGTCCCGTCCCCATGTCCCGTCCCCATGTCCCGTCCCCATGTCCCGTCTCCATGTCACGTCTCCATGTCACGTCTCCATGTACTGTCTCCATGTCCCGTCTCCATGTCCCGTCTCCATGTCCCGTCCCCATGTCCCGTCTCCATGTCCCGTCTCCATGTCACGTCTCCATGTACTGTCTCCATGTCCCGTCTCCATGTCCCGTCCCCATGTCCCGTCCCCATGTCCCGTCCCCATGTCCCGTCCCCATGTCCCGTCTCCATGTCCCGTCTCCATGTCACGTCTCCATGTCACGTCTCCATGTACTGTCTCCATGTCCCGTCTCCATGTCCCGTCTCCATGTCCCGTCCCCATGTCCCGTCCCCATGTACGGTCTCCATGTCACGTCTCCATGTCCTGTCTCCAGGTCCGTCCCCATGTCCCGTCCCCATGTCCCGTCTCCATGTCCCGTCCCCATGTCACGTCTCCATGTCACGTCTCCATGTACTGTCTCCATGTCCCGTCTCCATGTCCTGTCTCCATGTCCCATCCCCATGTCATGTCTCCATGTCCCGTCTCCATGTCCCGTCCCCATGTCCCGTCCCCATGTCCCGTCCCCATGTCCCGTCTCCATGTCCCGTCTCCATGTCACGTCTCCATGTCCCGTCTCCATGTCACGTCTCCATGTACTGTCTCCATGTCCCGTCCCCATGTCCCGTCTCCATGTCACTTCACCATGTCATGTCTCCATGTCACGTCTCCATGTCCCTTCTCCATGTCCCGTCCCCATGTCCCGTCTCCATGTCCCGTCCCCATGTCATGTCTCCATGTCCCGTCCCCATGTCCCGTCTCCATGTCCCGTCCCCATGTCATGTCTCCATGTCCCGACACCATGACCAGTCACCATGTCCCGTCACCATGTCCGTCCCCATGTCCGTCCCCATGTCCGTCCCCATGTCCCGTCCCGTGTCCCGTCCCCATGTCCCGTCTCCATGTCCCGTCCCCATGTCATGTCTCCATGTCCCGTCCCCATGTCATGTCTCCATGTCCCATCCCCATGTCCCGTCCCCATGTCCCGTCTCCATGTCCGTCTCCATGTCCGTCCCCATGTCCGTCTCCATGTCCCGTCTCCATGTCACGTCTCCATGTACTGTCTCCATGTCCGTCTCCATGTCCTGTCTCCATGTCCCGTCCCATGTCCCCTCCCCCTGTCATGTCTCCCTGTCCCGTCCCCATGTCCCGTCCCAATGTCCCGTCTATATGTCACGTCGCCATGTCCCGTCACCATGTCCCGTCGCCATGTACTGTCTCCATGTCCCGTCTCCATGTCCTGTCTCCATGTCCCGTCCCCATGTCCCGTCTCCATGTCCCGTCCCCATGTCCCGTCTCCATGTCCCGTCCCCATGTCCCGTCTCCATGTCCGTCTCCATGTCCGCTCTCCATGTACTGTCTCCATGTCCCGTCTCCAGGTCCGTCCCCATGTCCCATCCCCATGTCAAGTCTCCATGTCACGTCTCCATGTCCCGTCCCCATGTCCCATCCCCATGTCCAGTCACCATGTCCCGTCTCCATGTCCCGTCTCCATGTCACGTCTCCATGTACTGTCTCCATGTCCGTCCCCATGTCCCGTCTCCATGTCCGTCCCCATGTCCGTCCCCATGTCCGTCCCATGTCACGTCCCCATGTCCCGTCCCCATGTCCGTCCCCATGTCCGTCCTCCATGTCCCGTCTCCATGTCCGTCCCATGTCACGCCCCATGTCCTGTCCCCATGTCCCTTCCCCATGTCCGTCTCCATGTCCGTCCCATGTCCGTCCCCATGTCCGTCCCCATGTCCGTCTCCATGTCCGTCCCATGTCCCGTCCCCATGTCACGTCCCCATGTCCCGTCCCCATGTCCCGTCCCCATGTCCCGTCCCCATGTCCCGTCTCCATGTCCCGTCCCCATGTCCCTTCCCCATGTCCCGTCTCCATGTCCCGTCCCCATGTCCCGTCTCCATGTCCCGTCCCCATGTCCCTTCCCCATGTCCCGTCCCCATGTCCCGTCTCCATGTCCCGTCTCCATGTCCCGTCCCCATGTCCCGTCTCCATGTCACGTCCCCATGTCCCGTCCCCATGTCCCGTCTCCATGTCCCGTCCCCATGTCCCGTCCCCATGTCCCGTCTCCATGTCCCGTCTCCATGTCACGTCCCCATGTCCCGTCCCCATGTCCCGTCTCCATGTCCCGTCCCCATGTCCCTTCCCCATGTCCCGTCCCATGTAGAGTAGGTGTGAGGATTTACTGTGTGAGGTAGTTGCGGATCCTGTTGTGGGGTTTGACCAGCTGGTCCAGGACACAGGCTCCAGAGCTGTCCACCAGGGACACACGGGTCAGCTCAGTCCCCTGGTCCGTGAGGCACTGGAGGACAGGAGCACAAGCCTCGTCAGACACAATCATCAGAGAAGAGCACCTTTCTCAACTTTAACCACACATATTACATTTGGTTAACCTCATACTGTATGTGATCAAAAAAGACCAGTCAGTTGACTTCCATTTCCAACTTCTGTTCCACAAGGCCTTGAGTCTTGGCACCACTATGTCATGGGAGGTGAGCAATACATTTTCATTTACGCGGTTATTTGTAAAGAAAAAAAGGCACATGTATGATTACAGACAAAGATAGTCATCTGGGCAATGTTTTCATGAATCATGTTTCAGCTTCCATCCGAAAGTCATTTTCAACTTGTCTGAGAAACTCTACTATACTGCTCTGAGCTGACTAAGCCCCGCCTTTGTATACCAGACTATCCAGTCAATACAGTAAATCTGACTGCATTTTCTTCACTGTTTAGCATTTGATTGTCTGGTTTTCTCACTCGACCCAGGTGAGAGCACACTGCTGTAACCTTAAACCATCAATTCTCTTTTTCACATCTTTAAAACTATCTCTTCTGCTTAAAATCTACACCTCACGATCTTCAAACGAGTGGACTGTGGCTTTGAGATGAAGATGCACAGCCAACTGCCATCCAGAGTTTGAGCGCCCTCTGAGTTGATAAAGTCTTTAGTGTAGCGGCTGTTTAGTCTCACACTACAATGTAGAAAATAAAGTACATTGCTCTGTTTTTCTGTGAGCATCTTGTCCTTTAAATGGACCAGTTTCTGTCTTAAGGTGCGAAGACATTTGCTGAGCGCTACAGCCTATTCAAACATGCAGGAATCAGAATACAACTCTAAGAAAGATGATGGTGAGGGAAAACCGTTATAATATGGTTAAAAGTTAAGCTACATCCACATATTAGGTTAAATAAAACAAATACTAGCCTGAAGACAGTGTTAATGATGTAAGGAAGGCGAGCGTACCATCTCACAGTCGAGGCCGAAGAGCGGGCTGCTGTCGGTCACCACAGAGTCTGAGTCTGTGCACACAAAGCCCTTACAGCTGGGACATCCTGCAACACACGGGATTCAAGTGAGAGGAGGGCAGAGCAGCCAAGTGCTCAAGTAAGAGTACCACTACTTCAAAATGGTCAATACTCAAGTAGAAGTGGTACTTTATATATGGTATATGGGGAAACTACAAATCAAGAGGAACTTAAAGAGAAACTGTCTGGACATAACCTGGCTTATAAATCCAAGTTTAAGGGTATCTGACAGGTTAGACCACACACGTCACTCAAACCTGGTGAACATGATCATATTTTTTAAAACATTTGTCTATTTTTGCCCAATTTGCCCATTTTGTTGAAGTTTATAATGTTACTTCCTGGTTGAACATGGGCAGCAGATGTGACAAAGGTAGAGGTCATTCTACAACCTAGAAACCAAACAAGGGCCAAAATGTATATAAATGACACAATAGTTATAATTTGACAAGTAATAACACTGGATAACACTTTTATTTTGTTGAATGATGGTTTAAACTGACAGAAAAATGTGTCAGTGCATTTTCATGGATGACATCACAGAGGGACTTAGAACTCAGCTCAGTTTTCACTTTGTATTTTTCAAATGTTCTTCTCAAACTGACACTTGACTTATGTAAGACAATGATAAATATTTACCACAAGTGCACATATGCACTTTAAATTAATGTAATTAGATGGACAAAGCACTAAATAATGCATACGATCTGCTATTTTAAAAGGATAGACACAAAAATTGTAGAAAAAAATAAACATATCTGAAGGAGTAATAAAACAAACAAATGTTCAGATCATTTGATTTTGTCCACACGTTTTTTTATAAGTCTGGGCTCTGACTCATTTGCATTCATGTGCTTTTTATCCCAGAAGGTCGGGATTTTGATGTCACCGATAATAATACAAATAAATAATTAAAAAAACTCAGTAGGAGAGTAAGATTTGTTGTTAATGTTCTTCTCAAAAGCAAAACTGCATTTGTTTTGAAAAACATCCTACTGTCTCTCTGTGGCTCTGATATGGACTCCTGAAAGTAAAGCTGATGTTGAAGTCGGGCAGAACTCTTTGACCTGACCTCTTTTCCCGACTTGTGCTGGTGTTCATGAGCAATTTTCGGCTCAAAACTTTTTTTCCTGAGTTCCGAAGAGCACATAAACACAGAATAACTCTAGGATGATAGTTACTCGAGTAAATATCTGTGTATGTGTGTGTGTATGTGCCTGTGTGTGTGTATGTGCGTGCCTGTGTGTGTGCGTGTGTGTGTATATATGAGTGTGTATGTGAGTGTGTGTGTGTGTGTATGTGCCTGTGTGTGTGTGTATGTGCGTGCATGTGCATGTGCATGTGTGTGTGTGCGTGTGTGTGTGTGCGTGTGTATGTGCGTGCATGTGTGTGTATGTGTGTGTGTGAGTGTGTGTGTATGTATGTGTGTGTGTATGTATGAGTGTGTATGTGCGCATGTGTGTGTATGTGCGCATGTGTGTGTGTGTGTGTATGCGTGCGTGTGTGTATATGTGTGTGTATGTATGTGTGTGTGCGTGCATGTGTGTGCATGTGTATGTGTGCGTGCGTGTGTGTGTGCATGTGTGTGTGTGTATGTGTATGTGTGTGCGTATGTGTGTGTGCGTGTGTGTGTGTGCGTGCGTATGTGTGTGTGTGTATGTGTGTGCGTGTGTGTATGTATGCGTGCGTGCGTGTGTGTATGTGTGTGTGTGTATGTGTGCGTGCGTGTATGTGTGCGTGCGTCTGTGTGTGTATGTGTGTGTGTGTGTGCGTGTGTATGTGCGCGTGTGCGTGTATGTGTGCGTGTGTGTGTGTGTATGTGTGTGTATGCGTGTGCGTGTGTGTCTGTGTGTGTGTGTGCGTGCATGTGTGTGCATGTGTATGTGCGCGTGCGTGTGTGTATGTGTGTGTGTATGTGTGTGTGCGTGCGTGTGTGTATGCGTGCGTGCGTGTATGCGTGTGTGTGTGTGCGCGTGTGTGTGTGAGTGTGTCTGTGTGTGTGTGTGCGTGTCTGTGTGTGTGTGTATCTGTGTGTGTGTGTGTCTGTGTGTGTGCGTGCGTGCGTGCGTGCGTGCGTGTGTGTGTGTCTGTGTGTGCGTGCGTGCGTGTGTGTGTGTGTGTGTGTGTGTGCGTGCGTGCGTGCGTGTGTGTGTGTGTGTGCGTGCGTGCGTGTGTGTGTCTGTGTGTGTGCGTGCGTGCGTGTGTGTGTGTGTCTGTGTGTGTGTCTGTGTGTGTGTGTGCGTGCGTGCGTGCGTGCGTGCGTGTGTGTGTGTGTGTGTGTGTGCGTGTGTGTGTGTGTCAGACCTTTGAGGGGGAAGTTCCTCTTGCTCATGTCCTCTGCACTCAGGAGGTACGCTGTTAAGCCCCTCCTCTCGGTGCCAAACTTAGCGATGACTGGATGACTTCTCAGAGCTTCAGAACCACATGGAAGTATTCACAGAGACAGACAGAGAGACAGAGAACATCCAAGGAGGCGGGCAGAATGGATATGAAATAATAATGATAATGTTTATAGTAACTCACAATAACACATTTTGAAGCACTAAATATTGCTATGATACGTGAGAATATTGAAAATACTTAAACTGTTACACTATTGACACAATTACTCTAAAGTCACAGAATCCAGATAAACCCTTTCCATAAATGTACAATATCTTTGAAAAATATGTGCTGCAACAAATATAAAGTAAAAGGAAACAATTAAGTCATGAGTGACTATCTACAACTTAATAATAACATGTCCCACTGGTGCAAAGAAAATGTACAAAATTGAGCCCCAAAAATACTGTTCCAGGTTGCTATAATTTATTGAAAGTTAAGTCAAAAGTTCCGTCGATAGTAGTTAATATGGCAGGCTTACATATCATAGGAAAAAATAATAGTGCTAATGCTAAGATATTCCATTTCAGAGATTATTTTTCCTTATAAATAAATATCTTTGACTTAAACTATACAACACGCCCAGCTCAAGTCATATTCTTCTGAAGGCCTGTTTTTGTTTTTTTGTTTTTGGTCCTGGTTTAGTCTGGTTGGTGATTTTAGACATCACAGCAGTGACTTGTGCGAGTGTCAGTGGTAATAATGAAATGTTCTCCTGTAAGAACTCAAACACATGTCAAATGTGAAAGAGCTGCTACAGTCTGGTAACAAATATGAAAGTCTACAACTCGTTTGTATAAAAGCATAAAAACAACATCCCACTGCAGCTACGCTCACATTTTTGGGATCACAAAACACTTACCTTTATGTAAGTGAGGATTCCTCTCCTGTTTTCTCTGTGGAACATGGACTACAGAGACCTCTGAGCTGAAGATCTCAGACACCAGGTTTGTGGAAGACGAGCTCAAAGTCACCCTCTACAGCAGGAGGACACAACAGACAACACAAAGCACAACACATGTTTCTACAGATGGAACACTAGGCTGGAGAGCAGAGGTAGAGTGGGGCCTTGGGGCTCAGTTCAAGTCTGCAAAATCAGTGCCTTTTCAAGCAACGCTTAATTCTAATAGATTAAACAATAACGTTTTGAAATCAGATTTGTCTCGGTTATTTGAAATAAGCATGTGACGCCTGGATAGAAACCTTAGCAGCGATGATGAGGACAGAGCAGAGCGGAGTTGAGTTCCCAGGGCAGACCAAGTGGTTTTTATTTAGATATTTACAAAAAAAGGTCAGCAGCATGTCTCACAGCACCGCTCTCTCAGGGACTGGGACCAGAGACCTTTTATAGGGCCTCAAGCCAACTGGACAAACACATTTAATAATCCCAGGTAAGAATCAAAAACAAGACTGTGTAGACAAAACAGTGCTTAATCATTACTCAATCAAAAACATTCATACAAAAATAAAGTTCTTTATAAATTAGCAGTGTTTTAGTTTACCCCAGTCTACATTATTCAGTTTAAAACTTTGGACACCCCCGCTCCTCTCCACCCCATGGTCTGCCCCGGAACCTTCTTAAGGCGGAACACATAAGATGGCACATATCAATGTTCAAATATCAGAAAAATGTTAAGGTCCATCTCAAACCTATTTTCTCTTTTTTCTGCATGAGATTGTGCACTTTGGTAACAATAACAGGAGTGACATGTTCAGAGTACAGTATTTTATCTTGTTAGCTCATGGTTGCGAGTACGGAGCCATAACGACGTTAAGTCCTTTTGAGATGAGTGCTTACTTACAGTGTTGTACTTGGTTCGGAGGTTGGGCAGTGACAGGTAGTGTTCATAAAAGTCCCTCTGACTCACATGATCCACCACAGCCACACTCACAGCCTTCAGCATCTTCTGTCTGTGCAGGCGGCACCAGCTGAGGGACACAACACTTCCATTCTATCAGAGTGAAACATCACCAGAGTCCAGAACAGTCACAGCAGAGTGCCTTTTAACTAATACCTTGGTCCAATGTTCTGAATTGGGCATGAGCAAAACATTACTTATTATTTTCCTTTTAAATACAAAATGTATTTTTCTCCTTCTGGCCCTCTCCTCTGCTCCTCTGCTCCTCTCCTCTGCTCCTCTGGCCCTCTCCTCTGCTCCTCTGACCCTCTCCTCTGCTCCTCTGGCCCTCTCCTCTGCTCCTCTGGCCCTCTCCTCTGCTCCTCTGACCCTCTCCTCTGCTCCTCTGACCCTCTCCTCTGCTCCTCTGGCCCTCTCCTCTGCTCCTCTGGCCCTCTCCTCTGCTCCTCTGGCCCTCTCCTCTGCTCCTCTGGCCCTCTCCTCTGCTCCTCTGGCCCTCTCCTCTGCTCCTCTGGCCCTCTCCTCTGCTCCTCTGGCCCTCTCCTCTGCTCCTCTGGCCCTCTCCTCTGCTCCTCTGACCCTCTCCTCTGCTCCTCTGCTACTCTCCTCTGCTCCTCTGGCCCTCTCCTCTGCTCCTCTGGCCCTCTCCTCTGCTCCTCTGGCCCTCTCCTCTGCTCCTCTGGCCCTCTCCTCTGCTCCTCTGGCCCTCTCCTCTGCTCCTCTGGCCCTCTCCTCTGCTCCTCTGGCCCTCTCCTCTGCTCCTCTGGCCCTCTCCTCTGCTCCTCTGGCCCTCTCCTCTGCTCCTCTGGCCCTCTCCTCTGCTCCTCTGGCCCTCTCCTCTGCTCCTCTGGCCCTCTCCTCTGCTCCTCTGGCCCTCTCCTCTGCTCCTCTGGCCCTCTCCTCTGCTCCTCTGGCCCTCTCCTCTGCTCCTCTGGCCCTCTCCTCTGCTCCTCTGACCCTCTCCTCTGCTCCTCTGACCCTCTGCTCCTTTGGCCCTCTCCTCTGCTCCTCTGGCCCTCTCCTCTGCTCCTCTGTCCCTCTCCTCTGCTCCTCTGACCCTCTGCTCCTTTGGCCCTCTCCTCTGCTCCTCTGACCCTCTCCTCTGCTCCTCTGGCCCTCTCCTCTGCTCCTCTGGCCCTCTCCTCTGCTCCTCTGGCCCTCTCCTCTGCTCCCTCTGACCCTCTCCTCTGCTCCTCTGACCCTCTCCTCTGCTCCTCTGGCCCTCTCCTCTGCTCCTCTGGCCCTCTCCTCTGCTCCTCTGGCCCTCTCCTCTGCTCCTCTGGCCCTCTCCTCTGCTCCTCTGGCCCTCTCCTCTGCTCCTCTGACCCTCTCCTCTGCTCCTCTGGCCCTCTCCTCTGCTCCTCTGGCCCTCTCCTCTGCTCCTCTGGCCCTCTCCTCTGCTCCTCTGGCCCTCTCCTCTGCTCCTCTGACCCTCTCCTCTGCTCCTCTGACCCTCTCCTCTGCTCCTCTGGCCCTCTCCTCTGCTCCTCTGGCCCTCTCCTCTGCTCCTCTGGCCCTCTCCTCTGCTCCTCTGGCCCTCTCCTCTGCTCCTCTGACCCTCTCCTCTGCTCCTCTGGCCCTCTCCTCTGCTCCTCTGGCCCTCTCCTCTGCTCCTCTGGCCCTCTCCTCTGCTCCTCTGGCCCTCTCCTCTGCTCCTCTGGCCCTCTCCTCTGCTCCTCTGGCCCTCTCCTCTGCTCCTCTGGCCCTCTCCTCTGCTCCTCTGGCCCTCTCCTCTGCTCCTCTGGCCCTCTCCTCTGCTCCTCTGGCCCTCTCCTCTGCTCCTCTGGCCCTTTCCTCTGCTTATTATTATTATAATATATAGTTTAATGACATCTTGTATATGATAAAGTTGTTATAGTGACATGAATTTTACAGAACAAGAGACAGAACTAACTCAATCTGCCAAACACTATGACACGATCAAATATAGTAAAATTTACTTTCATGTGATTTTATGTTCCATGCACATATGTCAAGTCAAGTCAAATTTATTTCTAGAGCACATTTCATGTACACAGACAACTGAAAGTGCTTTGCACGGAATTCTACTACAACATTCACATAGTTCACAAATTTAGAGTATATTCAGAAAATACTTTAAAATAATGAAAGTATGTTTTCATGCATTTCATATTAAGTTACACAATATTAAAAAGATGAGTCTTTAATTTAGCTTTTAAAATACTGTGCCTCATTTCAAAACGTAGACCTTCTAGACATCTGGGAGGAAGGCATCGCCATGTTTGGTTTGAACTTCAGGCACCACCAGGTCACCAGCACCAGTTGATCTCAGGGGACGACAGCAGGTCTGTCAGATACTTTGAACCGCTCTCATTTAGTGATTTGTGTCCCAGTCCATTTGTATGTCATTAAGGACTTTAATAAGAGCTGTCTCAGTGCTGTGATTGGCTCTTCATGAACACGGGATCCTAAATCCCATATGTGTTTGTGAAGTTACACACATAGCCAGTCTTGGGATCAGTGTTGTTAATAACAGCTTTTCTGAATGAAGTGACTTTGCAATCATTTCATTTTCATGTTGGAAATTGACTAAAATGCATTCTAGACATTCAAGAGGGTTAGGATACTATTTTTAGTTTTTAGTTTGCGTTTTGTTTTGCTATTTGAATAATGATAATGTCATGATGTCATATTAACTCTGCGTCTTTAAAATTCACAACTGATGCTGAAATAAATAAATACATTTGTATGTCTAAGTGCAATTACATATCATTGTCCCAAATAGTCTAAATAGAAAGTGAGCAGCTGTCAGTGTCAGTGTGTTACCTGGGCCTCCTGACACGCCCTGGTGCCCTGCCCAGAGCAGAGTAGTGCAGAAGCTCCAGCAGCTGCTCCTCACTGATCGGCTTCTTAAGGTTCTCCGACTTCACACTGATCCAAGAAGAACGGAGCAGGTGGCCATTCTGTCTGAGCCCTTCACAGCCCGGGTCAGGCTTCAGTCTTTTGGACCCATGGTCTTCAGCTTCATCTTCTGCTTTTCTTTTACGGCAAGATGGTGTTGTTATAGAATCCATATCCAAGGATGAGAATTACAGAATGACTGTAAATAAAAAGAAAATCCCCCATGAGTTGGTTTAAATTATGCAATCCTGAATGACTGTGATGTGTGATCACTTAAACGTTTAGCCAAATCAAATCGAGGAAAAAAAACAGTAGAACTCAGGAGTATGTTTAATGGTGAAAGTAAGAGCATTTCCACCGCACAAAAAAGGCTTCAGTTTGCTAGAGAACATAAAGATTGGACTCTGGAGGAATGGAAGAAGGTGATGTGGTCTGATGGGTCCAGATTTACCCTGTTCCAGAGTGATGGGGGAGGGGCTATGATCTGGGGTTGCTTCAGTTGGTCAGGTCTAGGTTCAGCAAAATTATGGGCCCAAAGAATGAGGTCAGCTAACTATCTGAATATAGTGAATGACCAGGGGCCAGTATTTCAAAACTTTAAATCCAGATCAAAACAATCCGGATTTCCAAATCCATGGATCTGAGATTTCTATCCTGGTACTTCAAAACATTTATTTTAACATTTATGTTACAATTCTACTTATAAAAAGTGCCACTTGGACAATGAGAAGTTAATGAAATGTATATTTCAATTAGAATTATAAAAGAAATGTAATAATTTGACTTAATAATAATTACACTGAACTATTTGCTTAAATCAGCTGTTGCTCTCTGTTCCTTTCGCCCGCACAGAGCTGGAGAAGAAGGCCATTGTCCACTCAGCTCCTTCTGCTTGGAACATTTTGCAGAAAGACATAGACAGTAAGAAATTGAGTTCTTGTCCTTAAATGAGTTTAAAACTATGTTGAAAGCAATAGCGGCTGCCTCAACAATGTGTAACTGTTTTTCATAACTTTTAATGTTGATGTCATTTGATGTCATTTTAATGTTGATTGTTGTAACTACTTTATTTTGCTGCCTCTTGGCCAGGGGTCCCTTGGAAAAGAGGTTTTGAAACTCAATAGGACTCTCTTGGTTAAATAAAGGTTAAATAAAAAAATCTTAGTTTATTTAGATGAATACAATTTGTTTTTGTTTTTTTTGGTAACATTTTCAAACTCTGTGAGAAAATCTATGATACTTTTAAACCTTGGATCAGCCTCAGATCCACCCCTGAGGATTTATAATCTTGGTTTTCAGGATGAAAATGATCCTGATTTGTCTCTCAAGTAGACAAATAATCAAAAAGGTTGGATCAAAGACTGGATGTACAAATCTGGATTTGAATCTTGTGGAGAAAATTTCAAGTTTGAAATACCCAATTTCGGATCAGATTTGGAAAAAATCCAATCCACCTGGATAAATCCTGGAGGGTTATGTTTGAAATACTGACCCCTGGTTATTTCATCAATGTATTCCATGGGGCTCAAATGAGACACAATTTTCACACATGGATTGGGCACCACAGAGTCCATATGTAAACCCCATTGTTGGAGAAGGCTTTGTGCAGTGATCAGACTCTCTCATCAGCAATACAAGATCTTGGTGAAAAATTTATGTAACACTGGATGGAAATAAATCTTGTGAAATTGCAAAAGGTTATCGTAACAAAGAGATCAAGCCTGGTTTGAGCTGAAGTCGGCCTAATGAAGCCTCGAAATGACGTTCTGATGGCAAAGGCAAAAAAAAAAAAAAACCCTGGTCAGGTTGTTGAGCTGCATAAGCAGCGCCTGCCTCCATCACTGCTGAGGTGGGACGCAGTAAGACAGTCATTTGGAATTTCTTAAGAGATCCTGAGGGTTATGGAACAAAAAAGTCAAGTGGAAGACCCAAAAAAATGACACCAGAACTGACTGACCCGGGAGAACTGATTGGACGATCCTCGACCGAAATGAAGGCTGTTACTGGTGCAA
This sequence comes from Rhinogobius similis, assembly GCA_019453435.1. Lineage (NCBI taxonomy): Eukaryota > Metazoa > Chordata > Actinopteri > Gobiiformes > Gobiidae > Rhinogobius > Rhinogobius similis. The sequence goes on from CM033622.1 coordinate 3,976,122, forward strand.
CTGCAGCCCAGTAACATCAGACACATCTGACACTGAAGGGCTTCAAACACAAACGCCACAGAACTGCAGCTTGGACTTTACAAGAGGCACAAACATGGGACACGGAAAGTGGAAGAAAGTTTGATTCTGATGAGAAAAAATGTGACCTTGATGGTCCTGATGGTTTAAACATTACTGGCACGACAAGCAGATCCACCTGAGATGTTTTCTACACTCCACAGGGAGGGGGCGCCATAATGATCTGGGAGGCTTTTTCCTTCAGTGGAACAATGGAGCTCCAGGTGGTGCAGGGGCCCTTGGCCTCATCTGTGGAACCACTGGGTTTTTCATCAGGACAACACTACAGTTCACAAAGCCCCAGGACAAAGGACTTCTTCAGGAGAAGAACATCCCTCTTTGGACCGTCCTGTGTGTTCCCCTGATCTAAATCCAACTGAGACCCTTTGGGGATGGTCGGCAAGGGACGTTTACACAAATGGAGCACAGTTCAGACAGCAGAGGCCCTTCATGAGGCCGTCTGCACCGCTTGGAGAAATGTCCCCTCTCACCTCCTGGAAACACTTGCACCAAGCGCCGCAACCAATTTTTGAAGAGATCAATAATAACGGTGGAGCTAAGTTCATGTTTGGGATTTCTGTTTCGCGGGGGTTTCAGGGTTGTTTTTTGAGGTGTGGTCCTAAACTTATGATCAGCTGCAGAACGGCATATTTCAGTTTAATTGCTGTTTTCAATTTTTTGTCTCACTCCCATTTCTTGTTGCTTGTTGAAGCCCTACTTGGAACCTTGTGAAGATCCAACCATGTAAAATGTGACTTTTGCTATTTATTCAACTTTTGATTGTGACTGTATTTTCAGTCAAACTTTAAAATCCCCAGTAGATGGCTGAGGTTTCGTTTTGGTGAAGCTTTGGACTGTGACTACCTCATTGGATCAACTCTTCTGACCCAGAGGTGATACTTCCAGGGCCCTGGTGCTGAGAACAGTGGGTCGGCTGTAATAACATCTCCAGTCCAGTTTGCATTTATCAGGGATCTATAATCCCTTGAAAAACACCTACTCTTACTGTGAGCGGAGACACCTCTCCACAGATCTGACCAGTAACTCAGCCCGGAGAATCACCTGTTTTTCTCAATGGAGATAGATAGTTTAACGCTATCTTGTGGAACAATCCAGGCAAAGCAGTAAACTCCATGGTGACAAGAAGGTTGCAGGTTGTAACCAGGAAAGTTACATAGTAAACCTTAAATAAGCTCTAATTAAATAAAAAGTATTTTCTTTTGCAAGTAGATTAGCATTTATTAACAACAAAAAAACTGACACTACCCTGAAAATTCTAAATTCATTCATTACTTTTTGTTCTTAAGACTTAAAACAGTTAGCATTTTGATCTGTTTGTCAGTTAATCACTAAAAATGTAATATTCTACTTCATTTACCTCCAAGTCAAAAAGCTCTTGACGACAAATCACAAAAAATACATTCGAAATAATAATTTCTTTCTGCAAGCAAATACCAAGCCTACCTAACATTATATTTCACATAGACCATCCACTAGACACCTATACTTTCTAAATGTATTAAACATATGAAATACCATGAATCCAGTGCATATTTTGTCTTCTTTTCTGAATAACCGGTAGTTTGAGCTGAACACATGGGTCTCCTCAGCTGTCGCATGACACATCAAACCCGCGTCAACTATCAACGTACTTCCGTCTAAAGTTATAAACTATTTTCCATTATTCATGTTTCAGCAAACTTTGATTAACTTATTCATTCATAATTATGACTGATTCTTTTCAATTTAGATTTCTGCTGTCAAATAAACTAAACTGTATTTATACAAGTTTTATCAAGACGTATTTTTATTTTGACAAACCGGAAAAGGTTTTTGCTTTGTTTACGTTAGTCACGTTACCTTTTCACATCTCGATGAAACCTCTCGGTGCTTGTTTTCTTTGGACTCGCAGACAGAATGAATCCATCGTAGAAAGGTATTTTAAAAGCCAGCAGCGCGGGTTTGCTTTGCTCCGAGAACGAAACACTTTTAATGGAACTTGTTTTTGGGTCGTTTTGCTAACAAGGTGGACCGATGGCCACAAAGAGATTAGCTAAGTAAGTACAAGACAAACGATTTCAATGTGCGTACACGAGGGTTACGGATCGGGCAGCACAGATTGTGGCTAAAACTAGGTTAGCTTTGTTATGATGTTGCGTTTTCCTAGTATTTAGTATCTACTAACTAAAACTATATTAACTATAACATATGTAGCTTTTAGATCAGTATTTTCCATCTTATTCATTGTAAACTGCTATATTTAACGTTATCTACAAAAATTGCTTAAATTATTAAAAAAATATTTTAAATCAGCTTGAATAAAATTTTAACCTTGTTACACCGGTGTTTGCTCATCATTAGTTTACTCAAAATTGTATTTTGATCCTGCATGTTTGAGTTAATGCTGTATTGTTCTGCAGCTGAGGCTCAAGTGCTCTGAAAATTCTTGTTTTCCTTCCCCGCCCACATCATGTATTGAGGTGTAATTATTTGAAAAATGAAGACTCTAAAAGTGACAAGTATGTAGAGTTCAAAAATAAAAGCACAAAAATGAAAAATCTGCTGCTTGTTACAGGGAAACGTCACAATGAAGAGGCGGGGCTAATCTGCAGTTTTGAACAGGAAGTCAATAGACCGGTTTCTATTATTAAGACGCTTTAGATCAATTTGACATTTTCAATGAACAAAACGTTGATCTACATATATTATTCTTCAAAAATAAGTGTTACGTATTAAAATTAAGACAGGTAACTGGTCAATTGACTTTGAATTTGTTGAGACATTTCACTGTAACAAGCAGCAGATTTACATGTATGTTTTTTTATGGTTGAAAATGACTGTATCATTTCAGAATACATTCATTCATTTTCTACCGCTTATTTCCTTTCCCGGGTGACTGGAGCCTATCCCAGTGACTTTGGGCCTTAGGCGGGGTACACCCTGGACAGTGGCCAACTCGTCTCAGAGCTGACACAGAGACATGGACAAGGACAGACAACCATTCACTCTCACATTCATACACTACGGGCAATTTAGAGTTCTCAATTAACCTACACAGTCATGTCTTTGGACGGTGGGAGGAGCCAGAGAACCCGGAGAGAACCCACGGGGAGGACATGCAGACTCCACCCAGAGAGAGCGTGTGATGGGGTGGTCCAGGATTCGAACCCACGATCTCCTCGCAGGGGACAGTGAGTGGGTGAAAACAGGAACATTTTTGATAACTCAAGTCGCAAATGCAAGACAATACAACATTACTCAAACATGCAAAAATCACTTGATTAGTAAACTAATGATGAGGTAAAACAGCTTTTATCCATGTTATAAGTCGATTTTATGAAACATGGTGTGGTTCACTTTAAATTGAAACCTGTCGTCGCTTCACATTCTGTCTGTCCTTTTACTGTTCAAAGAGAACTGGGTTTACTGAGGCAACGCAGCAGCAGCTCTTCTGGCTCCAAGAAACTGCTGTCAAGTAAGTTTGTTTGTTTATTTACTAATGATTAAATCTTATTGGATTTCATAACCATTGTTGTTATTTCCTGTTGCATTGCAGATCAGATTTTTGCATACATCATTGTCATAGATTTTGAGTCTACGTGCTGGAAGGAGAAGAACAACTATGGCCAGGAAATCAGTAGGTGTTTCAAATGCTGTGGCTTTCCCTTTTACCATTCATTCACCGCTCACGTTGGAGAGTTGAATTGTACACTTGGTCCTCCTAATATTTCTTGTTTCCCTATATCTTTGTAAGATTTGATCCCTGTGCTGGTATAGATAGATCTTTATTGCAGACTCGTGGTCCATAGTCCATAGACAGACAGACAGACAAGCAATTTAAAAACATAAAAGCAATATTAATAAGAGGCCCCTAAGTTCCTCTAAAGGTATAGAATACATTTTTACTTTTTGCTGGAGAAATTGTGCCTGCCAGGTAGTCCATCACAGTCATGTTTTTTGAGATTGTCGGAACATTCATAAATATTAGATGAAGTTTAATAGAGCACTGCAAAGTAACTTTAACATCAAGATTTCACTGGACTTTAAAATAACATGTCTGGGTCATAAATCTTCTGCAAGGAAAACAATAGATAGATATCTTTGGAAATGACTTGGCAACAGGAAATAAAAGGCCATCATAAAAGTATAGTACAAGGAACAAACCATCCACTGAGGATCGGGCACATTTAACAATGAACTGTCACAAAATGCAAAAAATCACTTTCTTTGAACATCAAAATGTTGGTCACATGTTCCTCATGCACAGGAACAAACGGGACAAATGTCCAACAACATGTCAGACATTGTGTAGTAAACAAAAAATATATACTTTCAACTACAGCTTTAAAGTACACAACTACTGTATCTGTGGCTTGTTAATGATACTCAAGTAGCCACAGAGACCAATGGGACAAACCCGGTGTGTAGAGACAGAAGTTCAGAGCAAACACCATAAAATGGCCTAAAACACTGCAGGAAATTCTGAATGAAAGACATTTTAATGTATGACATGTCTCTTGTGATTCATTTCGAGTGAACATAAGTTGCCATGTTTGTCTCTCCTTGTCCCATCTCCAGTTGAGTTCCCTGCAGTGCTGTTGAATACGTCCACAGGGGAAGTGGACTCTGAGTTCCACTCTTACGTCCAGCCCCAGGAACATCCAAATCTGTCAGCCTTCTGCACCGAGCTCACCGGCATCACACAGGTACAAGTCCACAGATCCACACTGGAACTGCAACAGTTTTTTTGGCTGATACATTTCAGTTATCAAAGAACTTTAATTTAAACAAATATTTTGGGTTCACATGACATCACAACATTCTAGAGTTCAACGTTTTCTCTGTCAGCACAAATAAACAAAATGATTTAACATTATTCAACCTCAAAGACGTAATTGTTGTAAGTCTTAAAGGTCCATAGATACATTTAGGTCAAATTAAGGCCTTTAAAAAGTATTTAAAAGTCTTTATTTACGAATAAAGTTTCTAATTTTAATCCCACAATTTCTGCCCCCCACACATAAAATGTGATGGGATTATGTTGAGAAGAGAAGGTAATGGCTTTGGACGAGTACCAGATGAGGTTACGTTACAGACACAAAGAGGACCTACACCGCAGCTACAAACAGCAGCTCGTGCTTCAGCTCTAAAATGGGGAAATGCATATGTGCCTTTTCTTGGCTAGAGATAGACTAATCCAAATGTTGGTCTAATACAAAGTATTTTTTTTAGATGAAACAGATTTATATGGAAAAACAGCAAAAAAGGAGAAAATATGGAGTGAGTTATCTGAATCTCTACTCTTTATTAGTACTTTCTTTCTAAATAGTTTTTGCCTGAACCCCTGTACAGCTGTAGTCTAGTCAGAGAGTGCAGCCCTATAGCCTTAGTTTGAACTTTTGTGCTCCTCCTTTTTTGTACATTTGCACATGTTTTGTACATTCACTTTTAATTGAAATTGTAAATGCTTTTGATGTTGTATACCATTTATTCAAAAATATCAGTAATTTTATAAGTAATTTTCCCAAATGTGTGCGTTTGTAGTTTCAAAAGTTGTGAGATGTGTTGCGATAAGGTCTTAAAGATTTCAATAAAGGTCTTAAAAACGTCTTTAAAAAGGTTTTGAAATTGACTTTGGGATCTCTGCATATGTACGGGTTATATAACCCTGACCCATTTTAGGATTTTAAGCATCAAATTAATCTGACAAGTTTGTGGAGTCGATGCCAAACTAATAATTGTGGCCATACTTGCTGGCCAATTCCCAATCCTGTCAGATTTTGGAAGTATGAAAGTTGTGCATGTGAATGGTTGGTGGTGGGAGGGGCCGATGGTGCAGATTGGCAGCCTCGCGTTGGTCAGTTTGTCCCAGGGCAGCTGTGGTTTCACTTATCTTGCCACCATCGAGTGTGGCGTGAATGAACAATGCAATGTGAAGCGTCTTGTGTGTCAAGAAAAGCACTATCTAAGTCTAATGCATTTTGATTATCATTAATAATGACAAGGACAGACATTTGTGGATTTATATTTTGGATGTTTCTTTCAAAAACTGTGAATCTCCCATAGTTACCTCTGCCATCCGCTCTTCTGTCTGATACATTCTCTGTGTCTGTCCTTGTCCCAGAGCCAGGTGGAGGCAGGAGTTCCACTGCAGATCTGCTTGTCCCGCTTCAGTCGCTGGCTTCAGACACTGCAGCAGCAGAAAGGTCTGGTGTTTCCAAACAGGCAGCACAGCACGGCTCAGTCCTCAGACGCTCTCAAACTCTGCACTTTTCTCACGTGGTCAGGTAAGACGTAGGCATTTTAAGTGTGTTAAAGGACACGTGTTCTGCTACAGTGACTTTTGTGAGTATTTAAGCATGTTTTAACAATGTTCCCTCATCAAAAACAAAACTGAAGCAGCATTCAGTTGCATTCACGCTGTTTTGAGGAATGTTTATTAGAAAATCCTCCCCCCTCCGAGCATCAAAAACACTTCCTGCTGAACTTTCTGGATTTTTGGACATATTTTCGAATCTTCTACGTCACTTATCCAAGAGTCAACCACTGTTTTAAGTCCTTAAACACTGGTAGACTCATTCGTCTAAACACGAAAACACCTTTTTGTGTTTGTTTCAAAACATGAGAAGGCAAAGGTACTTGAGCATGTTACAGGCTCAAAACAATACAAAAACTGCATAATATTTTTCCTTTAAGTATTGGTCTTTAAATGTACATTTAAGGGCACTTTAGAAGGTTCTGTTAATGTCAGAGTGCGTCTCGTCATGTTCAATTCTTGGCTCTGGGTCCAGCATGTGCTACGAGAGCATGCGTGTCAGTAAACAGGAAACGGCTTATGTTAACATGTGCTAGCTTTGTTTTGCTAATAATCCAGGAGCCAAACCCCTCCTACATAACTATTTTGCTCCCTTTTCCTTACTATTATTTTCCATTAGTGTTAATGTCTTTGAAAGCTAGTATTTCCCAGGGTCCTTAAATGGGTTCTTATGTGGATCACTTTTGACAGTGGAGACAGGACTATCCTGATCCGCTCTAAAACAAACCAGTGTAAACATGGCCTTTGTGTTTCAGACTGGGACCTGGGTGTGTGTCTGCAGTATGAATGCAAGCGCAAACAGATAAACAAACCCTTGGTGCTGAACAGCTGGATCGACCTGAGGAGCACGTACAGAGTGAGCTTACATCTGTAAAAACTAACGCTTACATTGTAGATTCCGCACTTACTCTGGTTTTTGTGTTCCTCAGCTTTTTTATAACAGAAAACCCAAAGGTCTGAATGGAGCGCTGCAGGATTTGGGAATCCAGTTTGAAGGCCGGGAACACTCAGGTTTGGAAAGTTCTCCCTAACTATCAGTTTAATGTGCAGAGAGCAGATGCTAAATGAAAGTGTTGGTCTGCAGGGCTGGATGATGCGCGGAACACTGCACAGTTGGCCGCACGCATGATGAGAGAGGGCTGCGTGCTGAGGATCACCCGCTGCATGGACCGGGTGAGTGCTCTGGGACTGAAGAACGCCTAAAGCTGCAGAAGACACTTCTCACCACCAGAGGGAACCCCACATGCCCTCACCTTCTGGAAAGGCTGACTCTGATTTTATTGTGTTTTTAATAAATATTCTATTTTTATATATTTTCTATTATCTTTCTTGCCATAAATATATAGTAGATTTTTAGTAGAACATGTAAAGATCAAGAGAGTGAAGCATTCTAAAAGGGATTTCAGAAAATGTTCAATCAGTGATGTAATGACTTTGGAAATTCATTGATTCAACTTTACAAACTGCATATTTATACATACATTTCACTGTATTTATTAGTTATAAACGCATTTTATATTGAATTTGAGCAGGTTATGGACATTAACATACAGCTGTTTATGTCAAGCAGCCAAAGAGAACAAGTATTATTTATGTGAAATATTCAGCTGGAATGCACTGAAAGTTACTCGACAAAAGTGTAAAAATGTAAAATGGAACACTTTTGTCTTAAACACAACACTTCATGAATATGCAGAAAGCTGCACACTGTTGCTTTAACTTTAAGTTGTAATGTTTCCTCACACGATTCATATTACTTTTATGTATATTAGGTAATACCTTTTAACTTTCTTCTTTCTTCAGATGCCAATTGCTGACATCAAAGCACCAGCTAAAAGCAAGACACCAACCAATCAGAACGTATCAAAGGACAGCGGAACACCCACCAGAAAGCCCTCCACCAGCTCTGATAAACCAGGCTTAACCGAGCCAACCACCACTGTAAACCCTACTGTTCAGAGTCTAGTATCACCGAAGACGCTCCTCCTGGGAACAAAAGTATTAAGCGAGACATGTCGAACAACAAACACTTCACCAAACCTGTCTTCACTCAGTGTTTACATGCCTTCAACCGGTTTAACTTCCAAAACTGAGGGCTGCGTCCCATTTCCACCCTATTCACAACCTTCTACAGCAGAAGGTCCTGTCGATGAGCTCGTGGCAGAGAACGAGGACAGATGTGGTTCCTATGATGATGTGGTTTTGGACACCGTAACGGGAGGTATTTCAGAATTTGGATATTCCGCCGAAGAATCAGTCTGTTTTCCAAAACCACATATTCATTCAACCACAAGTGAAATAACAGCACATGTCAATCACGGGAACACGCCGAAGCTCGGAACTGAGACGTTTGTTGTGCCGAAACCAGTTAGCAAATCCAAATCAGGCTTTTGTTCGACGAAGAAATGTCAGACTTCTTCCTGCCTGCTAAACAAATCTAAAATAAGTTTTAGAAATTTGGCCAAGCCACAAGTTTTGGTCCCGAATACACCGATGTTTCACAAGCCGGCGATGCGTTCTTTCTGCATTTACACAGACAAGGAGGATGCCCGTTCCTCAACATCGCATTCCTCTGTCTCCAAAAGCGTCCTGTCAAATGTGTCCGTCAACACCTCGTTGGACAGGACTTTGGTTGACGCGGTCACGAAAAGAGAAGGCCGGGTCACCTCGCCGTTGTGTGAGTGTGGACGCAGAGCGAAAAGGCAGACTGTGTCGAACGGAGGACCGAACCAAGGCCGAGCGTTCTTTTGTTGCCCAGGGAGACGGTCTGGGGGCGGGGACAGAGCGTCAAGAAGGTGCGGGTTCTTTAAATGGGAGTCGGCGGTGATTAAGAGCAGCTGTGTGGGGACCTCTGTCTCTGTGTGTCACATGAACACGACTGTCAACACTCGGCGGCACAGTTTGATGAAGAGTTTTTGACTATAGAGAGGCTGGTTTTACAATAAATAGAACATATCTTAACTTATTTATTTATACTAACTCTTTGGTAAGCCTTGTCTGTAAGAATGATGTCATGGACACAACTGATGGGAGTCACAGTGTCCTGGATGTTTTATGAACTTCATCAAGAATATAAATAAGCAAGATTGGTGGCAGTGGTGCAGACCAAAAGTGTTGGGACCACCCACAGAGGGTTTATGGTTCAAAAAAACTGTGCCATTATGTGCTCTCGGGAAAGACACTTGGATGGATCACTAGCAACAGGAAGGGCACCAGGTGTAAAACACAGCAGCAGATTTCAAAATGATAAAGTTGTGACGTTGTGTAATGTCTTATTATTTTGGTGTGTATCTGACTGCATGTGTGGTTAGTATGCAATGAAGTGAATCATTCAAAATGTTGCATTTGACCTAGGTTTGTTAATACAGTCCCCATCAAAGATTTAAGACCGGTTGTATAAATGGCAAGTCACATTTTGCAAGGTTGGATCTAACAAGGTTCTACGTGGAGCTCCAACGTGCAACAAGAAATGGGAGTGAAACAAAAAAAAGTTTGAGTAAACTTTTATTGAAAACAACAATTAAACTGAAATAGTCTGTTCAAAAGTCTATGACCACATGCCTTTAAAAGCCCAAATTTGTGCAAAAATGCAGATTCAGTGTCATTTTCTGTCAGGTGTTCACCTGTCATGACGTTCTGATGGAAAATGCAAAAAAAGTTCTCTTTTTGAGCGTGGTGGGGTTATTGAGTTGCATAAGCAGGGCCTCTGAGGTGGGACGCAGTAAGGGTTATGAAGACCCTCTGAGCGGGAGGATCTGATTGGCTGTCAGTGAAGACACTGGACGATCCTCGACCCAAATGAAGGCTGTTACTGGTGCGACTGCAGCCCAATAACATCAGACACATCTGACACTGAAGGACTTCAGTAACAAAACATGTCAACGTCCTGGTCTCCTTGAACTCCACAGAACTGCAGCTTGGACTTTACAAGAGACACAAACATGGGACACTGAAAGTGGAAGAAAGTTTGATTCTGATGAGAAAAATGTGACCTTGATGGTCCTGATGGTTTAAACGTTACTGACACGACAAGCAGATCCACCTGAGATGTTTTCTACGCTTCACAGGGAGGGGGCGCCATAATGATCTGGGGGGCTTTTTGCTTCAGTGGAACAATGGAGCTCCAGGTGGTGCAGGTAAAACGGCCGCTGGCTCAGTGCAGATGTCGCGGGGCACCTGGCTCAGTGCAGATGTCGTGGGGCCCCTGGCTCTGTGCAGGTATTGTAGGGGCCCCTGGCTCTGTGCAAATGACTGAGGTCCCTTGTCTGTGGAACCACTAGGTTTTTCAACAGGACAACACTACAGTTCACAACGGACCTTTTTCAGGAGAATATCACTCTTTTGAACCATCCTGCATGTTCCTCTGATCTAAATCCAATTGAGAAGCTTTTGGGTTGGATGGCAAGGGACGTTTACCAAAACTGACTACAGTTTCTGTTTTGATTTCTATTTTGAGGCGTGGTCCAACTTTTCAGGTGCAGAACAGCCTATTTCCTTGTTTTCAGGAAAATGTTTACTCAAAGTTTCTTCTTGCTTGAAGCTCTACATGGAACCTTGTTAAGATCCAACCTTTGCCATTTATTCAACTGGTCTTAGACTTTCAGGACTGTATTAGCTCTGTATCAATTCACAATGTGTGCTATTTAAGTTATGATTGCAGAATTATAGCAGAATGTTCGCCCAAAAAGTACCACTTTTGGTCATTTGGGCCAATGCAGCAGGAAGTCTGAGGTCCACATTTGGCCCCTGGACCATATATTAGTTTACAAAAAAAGCCTTGGTATAAATAAGATAATAATGTGACTAATTTCAAACTCTTCTATATATATATGTGTGTACATATGAATGAATGAATGAATGAATCCACATTCAAAATTAAATTTTTTTTTTTTTTTTTTTTTTTTATAAAAGCATATCAATCATAGACTGTACATCAGATCTGATATCTACAGTCTATGATATCAATCGACTCGTTTAGGTGATTTGATCCTCCGCTGTTGCCGTACGCTGTTGTTGTACAAACCAGTGTAGTATTACAAAGGCTAGAGAGATGTTCGTAGCGGTAGCATTTAGTAACCAACATCCTGTCCCAGCCTTACCAGCAGCCATGTTGTGACTGAAAGGTTCAAAAAAATTTTGTTTTCTCATGATTTTAATATGTTTTTAAATTTGTTTGTTTGTTTATTTACTGTACTGTAAAGTGTCTTTGAGTGTCCTGTAAAGCGCTATACAAATAAGATGTACTATTATTGTTCTATTATTATAAGAACTCATGCAAACTACTTAGTATGAGCTCCGTTTTATATGCAACATTTCTGAGGACATTTCCCCATTCAAGAGATGTAATAGTTCATTCTGAAATCCATGGATAAGGATCTGGGCTTTTAAATTACAATGTTACTCTATGTTCATGTTGATAATTCAGATCAAATGTTCTGACAGAGACGGGCAGAGTCCCTGCATTGGTAGGACTACAAATATATTAAGCCCCTTTAAAACACTTTGAAATACACTTGCATCAAGAAATGGATAGAATTGACTTTTTACTTACTAATTTACTTCTTTTATTGGCCACAATTGCCAGCAGAAGGCTGTAATGGACGAGGAGAACAATAACACATTGTAGCATAGACAATTTTTACTAAGCAATTCATTTGATGGCCAATTTTTTTTAACATAATTTTCATTTAGACTTGCTCTTTCTACAATCACAAAATGGCCGCCGCAGCTGCCACACAACAGAACCCTGGTCCCTCTAGCGTCATTACGCCTCACTGTTACAAACCGTCCGTCCCAAAGCTCCAGCGCGCACGTGGAGCTCCTGCACACCGGACTGAGGACACTTTAGCGCGCGTTTCCCTCACGTCCACCGCTACCTGAACCGAGCCCGGTGTTTGCACCCCGTGCGTGCGAAGAGCCGTGCACAGACGCGCCGTTGTAGCCCGCTGTGCTGTGCTAACTCCCTCGGCTGCTCCGGGCATGTCAGGCGGCGGCGGGCAAAGCGAGTCCAGGAAGCGGGGCAAGAAGCAGCGCTACGGGGGCAGCCAGCAGGGCAAGCGCTGGCGGGGCTCCCGGGAGCTGGAGGTGGGAATGCAGGGCGTCCTCATCACCTGCAACATGAACGAGAGGAAGTGCACCAGCGAGGCCTTCAACCTGCTCGGAGAGTACGCGGACAGGCTGTACGGCCCCGAGAAGGTCAGCCGCACACACTGTCTGCGTGTACCGCACTCCACACAGGGTTCACTGGATCACTGAGAGAGGCAAATCTAAATGCCAAGTGGTTTAAGTTTTTAACCAAAAATTAGCTACAATTGTGAATTTCCAGGATAGAAATATCAATTAGTTTGCTTCTTTCGTAAAAGGTATAGTAAAAATACAAAGTTCCAGCCTAAAAATTTTGCTTGAGCTTCACTAAAAGTATTAGTTGTGATGATGGATGTAATACATTTTTGATACGATAGGGGTCAAAAGTATTTTGGTAAACATGGTCTGTCCTGGAAAATCCAGATTTCTACAAAACCAGTGTCATTTGGCCATGAAAAATCTTGAAAAATGCATTATGTAAAAACACTTATAACGTGCCCACCATAAAGGGTGCCCTTTAACTTAACTTACTACAAAAACAACATAATTTCCCACCTCAGACACAAAATTAGAATTTATTCAATTTTTTAATTTTATTTTATTGTGGACCTGAGAAGCCTTTTAAGATGGACTGTTTATTTATTTATTTTCACTAAATGGCCAAAATGTATTACATGGTCTTTAAACTGACCAAGTAAATCCATCTTTGCACTAGAATAAGATTTCAGTGCATTCAAAGTGGAACACAACGATAAAATAAAAAGGGTTTCCATAGTAAAACCTTTTACAGTATAGGGTTCATGTAACCTGTCGGGGTGACCCTTTTGCTAAGTGTGGAATCTTCCATTAAAATAAAAATAAGGTCAATTCAATTGTTGATTGATATGATTTACCCCCCGCCCCTCTTGATTTTTTTGTTTTTGACTAAAGTAATTTCCCATTTGCAATTGCATTATGTTCACTGCACTTTTACCTCCAGATGCCTCCATTACAGAATTTAGAATCTGACCAGAGATGTCAAGATGATTTCGTTAAGTGATAATCATGATTATTCAGGTCACAATGTAAGAAGTAAGAAATAATGATCATGAGAATTGTAGGCAGTAACCGAAAACTCCAAAAAAGTCAAACTGCAGGTCAATTTTTATTTTTTTAAATCAGGCTGTTTATGTGGCAATATCATCATTCAGAAAGTTTGATTCCATAAAGCTAGTGAGGAATGGTCATTTGTTACATTTGCGAATTAAACCGAATTAAGGATTTCTCTGTTGCTTGGTCAAGTGCCAGCATCATGAATACTCATAAAAAGGTGCTGTTTCTAATACTTTCTAAGTAGCATGAATCCTTGTCCTTTGTTCCCTGCTGTGCCAGCTCCAGTCCACAGAGGGCAGCAGTGAAGAGGAGGAGGAGGAGGAGGAAGATGTGGAGGCGGCGCTGAAGAAGGAGGTGGAGCAGCTCAAAGGCGCTCAGGCCAAACAGCAGAGGCGTTTCCAAGCCTTGGAGAGCGGCGCCAACAACGTTATCTTCATCAAGACGCACAACCTGGGTCAGACACCGCACTGTACAGTCAGGATCAGGCTGGACTTTAAAACCATAGCAACAACGGTTCTATATAATTTATTTTAATTAGAGGTGGGTGATATATGGTCTATAAGATAACACTGCCTACGCAAACAGGTGGAATAGAGACAAGCAGGGGGAGGAGCTTCTACCAGAAAAGTTACACACACATTTAGGTTTTTCTTAAAGACAATAAATTAGGAGTGACACATCACCAACCCCGATGATGCTGAAGATGGCTCGCAGTTAAGCAGCCGAAACATGTCAACAAGGTAAATCCATCTCCTAATCCATTGTCTTTAAAAAGAACCTCAATGTGGATATAACTAAAGAAGGAATGAAAGTTATTGGAGGAGAAAAGTTCCATAGTGCACTGGGGTACTTAACTTTTTTGGGTGTAAATTAGTCAATTTAATGTTTTCCATCAAAGAGTATCTTGTAAAAGCAGCACTTAATGACAAAAATGAGACACCTGTGTGCTTTCTGCATTAAATAAAGTATTTTGTCTCAAGGTAAGAGATAAAAGCAGAGCTTGAGTGAACCTCCCCAGTTTTACTTTGCCGTCTGAAATAAATCAGGCACCCCAGCTTTAAAGGCCCCATAACATGCAAAATGGACTTTTCAGAGGTTCTAACCTTCCTACAGTGCTATTTGGGCCTCGTATGTTGTGCCCAAAGTGGTTTTTTGATTGATTCCCTCATGTTTTCACTAGAGAACTGTCTTTTCCGTCCCCCTCGGCTGAGCAGGCAGACGGGGGCTCCTCACAAGGATGACGCGGTGTTTAAGCCACGCCTCCGGGAAGCGCGCAGCCGCAGAATAAAAACAGCTAATGCTAATGCTACACAGTAATTACACGATGGATACGACAGATCGAGGAGTTAGCTTGTTATTTACCAAACGGCACGTCCGTCGTTGAGGCCCTGGAGCACGTCAAACTCCAGGTCAGATCCAGGACGTAGGACTCAGCACGACGCACCGTCAGGACGGATAAAAGGTTTATTCCCGTGTTTGTGTATCGCTGTTTACCGGCGCACACGGCGCATGCACCATCTCCGCTCTAGGCTTCGGCACGAGTTGGGCGGGGGAGGCGCGCGGGTTGGGCGGGGGAGCTGCGAGGGTTGGGCGGGGGAGGCAGCCGGCTCTCTGTTCGGTGGGTCAGATCTCAGAGTGAGCCGTTTGCTTTTGCAGGAGGGGGGCCAGTCCAAGAAATGGGTGTTTTTTGGAAACTGTTATGTTATGGATATTACACAACGCAAAATTTTATCAACAAAGCCCTTAGAATAGACTGTGTGAAGGGGAAAATAGCAGAATATGGGACCTTTAAGCAGTCTATATACACACACGCACGCACAAACTCATACAAACAACAAGGTGTGCTTTAAGAGCAGACTTCCAGCTTTAATCTGAGGGTATTTAGCTCCAAATCAGATGAATGGTGTATGCATTACAGCAGTTTGTACATGTGCCTCCCACTTTTAAAGGGACCAAAAGTAATGTGACCAATCATAAATCATTCTTTCACTTTTTAATACTTGGCTAACTCTAACCTGGCTTTCCTGTTTTTTGAGGCTCACCGTTGGTTTACATCTTGTGGTGAGCCCTCAGTATTCACACACAGTGACACACACGACCTCCTGGAGAGTGGTCTGGATCTGGACAACTGTTGTGAAGGGCTTTTTCTTCACCAGGAAAAGAATTCTTCGGTCATCCACCACAGTTGTTTTTCCTGATCTTCCTGGTCTTTCGGTGTTGCTGAGCTCACCTGTGGGTTCCAAACAGGGTTGGCCTTGACTTTTCAGCCTAATGGTGGCTGCTTCACTGATAGTGACAGCTCTGGATCGCATGTTGAGAGTTGACAGCAACAGATTCCAAATGCAAATGGCACACTGGAAATGAACTCGATACCTTTCATCTGCTCCTTGTAAATACTGATATTTACTGATAGATACTGAGGGAATAACACACACCTGGAACAGCTGAGCAGCCAATTCTTTTTATTTATTAACCTTATTAGCCAGGTAAGAACCCACTGAGATCGAGACCTCTTTTTCAAGAGTGAAAAATGTAACAGCAACATAAATTACAAAAACATATTTACATTTTAAGAGAATTGTAAGAAATTAAGACCAACGCTACATTTAAAAGCAAGTGTTCCATTACCTTTGATCTCTTAAAAAGGGACACACATGTACAAACTGTTGTAATTCCTACACCATTTACCTTATTTGGATGGAAATGCCCCTAGATTAAAGCTGAAAGTCTGCAGTTACAGCACATCTTGTTAGTTTCATTTAAAATCTATTGTGGTGCTTTACAGACACAGCTTAGACATCACATTTCACAAAAATGTAGTGAAGATGATTATATTTAAGATTTTACTAAGCATTTTTCCTGTTTGTCCCCAGTTCGACAATTTTTGTAAAGTTTATAATGTTACTTCCTGCTTGGTCATGGGCAGCAAATATGACGTGGAGGTAATTCTGTTTACTACAACCATTTTGAAAACAACAGCCAAAATCCATATCAATTGCACAATAGTTATGATTTAACAAATTACCTGAAATACCTGAAAACACTTATATTTTGTTAAATGACCATTTAAACTGTCTGAAAGATGTTTCAGTTGAATGTTAACTCTCAACTGCACGCCGCTTTTTGACGATGACAGGTGGAGGGGTTCCATTTTAGAACTAAGCACTACATTTTCGTCACAAACTGCAACTTCACAGATGTCAACTATGATAAATATTTACCACAGGTGCCCTCCCACCAAACTAAGTCAGTATTAGAGAAACATGAGAACCTTCATATAGACTAAGACTAAGGCTCTGGACACACAGTTTCTCTCGTGGTTGTAGTTCATTTTTTAAACCAGTAAGAACGTTAAACACGGTTCCTTTAATACTGCCCACCCCAAATGTTGATAAAATGGTCACATAGTAACTTCAAAGATTACACCAGAACAAAAACAAGTCAAAATAAATAAGGTCTAAAAAAAAAAGAAAAACTTCTGACAACAAAATCTGACTGTTTCTTATAGAATCAGACAAACTTGTCCACCACATCCTGTCCGACCTTCACACCACCAAGAAGAAGAAATCTCGCGTGATCCTCCGAATGCTGCCAGTAAGTTGTCTACGAAGAAAAATGTCCAGTGTCCAGTGATCAAATAAAAATAAGCTTCTGTAATCTGCTCAGCATTTAGTTTATTCTTCAGGAAAGCCAGACTTTGTAAATCTTTTATTCCCCAGAGTCCACAGCCCTAGTCTTAAACCCATGCATGTGTGTTTTGCAGGTGACTGGAACATGCAAGGCGTTCCAGGACGACATGGTGAAGTTCCTGAGCACGTTCCTGGAGCCCTGGTTCAAAACGCCCAACGCTGCGTCCTACCAGATCGTCTTCAAAGCCCGCAACAGCAGCCACAACAAGAAGGAGGACATCATCAAGGCCATCGCAGGTACATCTGAGGCTGGAGACACACTGCACCACTTTGTCACCACTTTTCTAGTTGTGACAGATTTAGAATGTTGTGGAGGGTTAACACTACTTCAGAGAGAGGTTCTACACTTAACTGTCATGACAGAGCGCGTACTACATGCCCAGGGTTTAAAGTACTTTCCGGCTTGAGAACAAGTCAGGCCTCTAGCATAAATATTCACCTTATTCCGGAAATTGCCATGGTCACCGCCATCTTTTTTCCGGATAAATTAATGTATTTATTTAGGGCAGAGCTCAACAGTAAATAAGTTCTACACGGACTACAAAGCCTTTTTGAGGCCGATGTGGAAATCGGTGCATTGCTGACGTGTTCTTGCAAGTGTATTTTTTTTCATTCTAGCGGCCTCTAGTTACCGTTGCCATTAGGAACAGAAGGTCAGATCCGTAGCAAAAAGAGGCAAAAGTGTGGAGAGGCATTTGGTACCACACCAGTCAGATGTGGTCACACTCATGAGTGCATGGGGTGTGCATGTCATTTTGAGCAATAAAAACACCTGTGATTTAATAAGTGTTTAATGGCATATTGTGGGACCTTCTAGGCAAAATAATCACATCACACTCTATGGAGTCAAGCAGGTGTCAGACCCTCCACCAGAACTGTTTCATACTTTAGACATATTTTTTTGTTTTGTTTTTGTATTGTATTTTATTTTCCCTTAATCTGACTGGCAGGTTCCTGGGAGAGGAGCCCTTTAATAAGTCTCTAATAGAGGTCTAAGTGTTTCCGTTGTGTCAGTTGTCTTTGTAGGAGTTATAGTACTCATGATAGACAATAAAGCGTCATGAAAAATGTAGAAAAATGTGCCCTTAAAAAGAAGGAGAAAATAAAATCTTGTAAACCTCCACTACAGTGTCTCAGGTTTGATCAATCCTCATCAGATAAATCCACTTGGAGGGTTTTTTTCCACTTGAGGCAGTGGAATGAGGGCTCCCGGGCGCCTTCTGGTGCAGAAACTGTGTATTACAAGTGTAGATATAACTACTTTAAGCCCTGACTGACAAACTCGAAACACTTTACTCTACACAGTACATTCAATAATCTGCCAATGCTAACTCAGGATTCTCTAAAATAGTTTTCAGAGTGGCTTTTATCAGAAAAATGTGGAGCATAAAAGGCAGACGTCGGCTGCATGTGTCCGCTTGAGTGCTATCGTTTAGATTTATTGGCTCTTCAGCTCTGGATAAGTGTGAAGTATTGTGTACCTGCTCTGTATTATTAATCGGATGTTTAGGCAGGAACAAAAGGATGTTGCCATTGTTTGTACATCTCTTTTTGGAAAAGATAAATATAGATTTAGCCCAGACGCCGTTTCCAGTATGTCCTCTGCTCCTTTTCATTGGCCACTGGAATTCATGATTCTTGCGCAATAGTCGGTAAACAGTTTGCTGTAACAGAGCATGTCTATTATATCGGCCTTCAAATTCAAACATGTTTGAATGCTGAGACTGGGCTCTAGTTGTGTCTTCACGCTGCGTACACTTGATTCCAGTGAGTGTGACTGACTTCAGCTCGTGATGACCTGGAGTGACCAGCCACAACTGAAAATCGGGATATAATAAAGATATTGTGAAGTGTATCCTCAGCATTGTAGTTTGCCAAGACGAGGCACTTTTAAGCACTGACATTATTGGAACAAGTCTGGTAATAACTGGATTTCAACAAATGGAAACTTGCTCTAATGAGAAAACATAACAAAGCTGCTCAATTGCTTTTAAGTTTAAAAGCAGCATGCCACAATAAAACCCCACAATACTGCACTAGTGTAAAAACAAACCTCTACAGATTGTCCGTCCTGGTCTTTCACAGGTCTGGTGGGGAAGCTCAACCCCAAGAACAAGGTGGACCTGACCAGCCCTGAGCTCACCATCATCGTGGAGGTCATCAAAGCGGTGTGCTGCGTCAGCGTGGTCAGGGACTACACGCTGTTCCGGAAGTACAACGTCCAGGAGGTGGTCAAGGAGGACACTGCCAAACCCGAGGAGGCAAAGACTGAGGAGGCGAAAGAGGAGACCAAGGAGGAGACTAATTCAGACGGCACACAGCATACGGAGGGGGACAGGCACAGCACAGAAGAGCACACAGGCACGCCCGCAGGAGAGTGACGTGCATGACAGTCTGAAGGGGAGCTTTTAGTTCATTTAAACGAGTGTGAATGGAGTGTTTATGTACGAGATCAGCTGAATGCAACCACCACTTGACTAGTGGTTCAAAACAGAACAGTAGTAAATATGATGTAGGTGATTGTTTGGTTTTTTTGCGCTTTTGTAACTTCTTTTTTATGTCTCAGTATTGGATAAAGTTGCAGAATATTGGTACCACAAAAATATTTTTCTTTGGATGGCATTAAATCTTCAGATAATTTGTTTATTTTGTAAAAATGAATTTGTAGTAAATGGTGTCTTTTGTTGTTTTGAAATGATATCTTGAAAAACATGGCACACTGCAAGTAACGGTAATTGGAATATTTTTTTCAGTATTTTCTTAAGCAAATAATTATGATTGGTATTTTTATATTAGGCTGTAGAATATAGGCTTAAATAGGCCCATACAGTAATGAGTTCATGTCTCTGTGCATCTGGTTATCTCAAACCACAGAATTATGAATAAATGACTTCTGTTGCTAAAGGTGTCAGACGGTGTTTGTTTGGTTTTTTTTTGGGTACGACTGAAGGGGTTTTAGTATTTCGGAAAATGAATTGCGATTATAAATATTACACATTATTATGTTAGAAAGTATAAGAACGGTATCGCCACATGAGGGAGAAAAAACTCCACTCCTAAAGCCTTCTTCTCCAGCGGATGACCTTCAAATCTCTAAAGCTTGAAGAAAAAAGAAAAAATAAAAGTTCCCAATCCCAGTATGAGCACACAAGTCTAGATGAATTCTATGCAGTAAAAATGCTAATATCATTTTCATTTTGAATCCTTGATTGACAATTGTTCAGCAGAGTCCAGGTCTTTATTTTACCGTAGTAACAGTTTGTCAGTGTGTCATGCTTACCATACCCACACTTCTCATACACACTTAAAACAATGGCGCACAAATAAATATAAAGCGGATAGTGCGCTGGCCACATACAGTTCCATTAAATTTGCAACAAGGTCCATTAGCATACTACATTTGCCCACAATCACACATTTGCATATTGAGAATAATCATTTTGCCTGTCCTCAAACTGATTAACTAGGAAACACCACAACAGTCAGCCGATATATCCTAACGATGCCCACCTGAGCTCTTGTCAAATCCAATTATCCAAAATGTGCACAATATGGAGGCATTAGAGCCCATTTTATTGTTTTATAGTTGTGTGTTGGTAAATAATAATTGACATTCAGGCTGTGTGGTGGAGTGTGGACTGCAGCGTGACCTGGCTCTCGTTAGGTGAGCCTGCTCCAGCTAACAGCGCACTAACGAATGCGCAGGTGAGCTAATTAGAGCTCAAACTTGCTCCCTAAACCTCTGCCTGTGCACCACTCATACCAATTAGGGCTACTCCAGTGAGTGTTTGTGTGGTGGGGTATCATTTTTGTTCTCATTTCATAAACTATTATTATAATCGTTAATAGCGAAAATGTGCATCTTTCCTTGACACACTGTGCAGTTAAACACATTTTAATTGTGATTAGACAATAATTCTCTAATCAGAAAGCAGAATGAGCCTCGTATGAGTCTCATTTGCGTTGCCGGTTTCAGCGCAGCCATGGCCTGAACACAAACTGAGAAGGACAGACACTTGGATGTCTCTGTCTACAGCTGAGGGCTTTGACACAGGCTCGGTGTGACTTTACTTTTTAAAATCAGTGAGTGAGCACACAGTTCTGTTAAGTTCTCTGACGTGACATAAATATCACCACAACACACCTCCTCACACTGACCACACCTCCTCACACTGACCACACCTCCTCATGCTGACCACACCTCCTCACGCTAACCACGCCTCCTCACGCTGACCACGCCTCCTCACTGTGATTACACCCCCTCACTCGAGCACGCCTCTTCACACTGACCACGCCTCCTCACACTGACCACACCTCCTCACGCTGACCACGCCTCCTCACACTGACCACACCTCCTCACGCTAACCAAGCCCCCTCACGGTGATTACACCCCCTCACTCTGATCACGCCTCTTCACACTGACCACGCCTCCTCACACTGACCACGCCTCCTCACACTGACCACACCTCCTCACGCTGACCACGCCTCCTCACACTGACCACACCTCCTCACGCTGACCACACCTCCTCACGCTGACCACACCTCCTCACGCTAACCAAGCCCCCTCACGGTGATTACACCCCCTCACTCGAGCACGCCTCTTCACACTGACCACGCCTCCTCACGCTGACCACGCCTCCTCACACTGACCACACCTCCTCACGCTGACCACACCTCCTCACGCTAACCAAGCCCCCTCACGGTGATTACACCCCCTCACTCGGAGCACGCCTCTTCACTGACCACACCTCCTCACACTGACCACGCCTCCTCACACTGACCACACCTCCTCACGCTGACCACACCTCCTCACGCTGACCACACCTCCTCACGCTAACCAAGCCCCCTCACGGTGATTACACCCCCTCACTCGAGCACGCCTCTTCACACTGACCACGCCTCCTCACACTGACCACACCTCCTCACACTGACCACGCCTCCTCACACTGACCACACCTCCTCACGCTGACCACGCCTCCTCACACTGACCACACCTCCTCACGCTGACCACACCTCCTCACGCTGACCACACCTCCTCACGCTAACCAAGCCCCCTCACGGTGATTACACCCCCTCACTCGGAGCACGCCTTTTCACACTGACCACGCCTCCTCACACTGACCACGCCTCCTCACACTGACCACGCCTCCTCACACTGACCACACCTCCTCACGCTGACCACACCTCCTCACGCTGACCAAGCCCCCTCACTGTGATTACACCCCCTCACTCGAGCACGCCTCTTCACACTGACCACGCCTCCTCACACTGACCACACCTCCTCACGCTGACCACGCCTCCTCACACTGACCACACCTCCTCACGCTGACCACACCTCCTCACGCTGACCACACCTCCTCACGCTAACCAAGCCCCCTCACGGTGATTACACCCCCTCACTCGAGCACGCCTCTTCACACTGACCACACCTCCTCACACTGACCACGCCTCCTCACACTGACCACACCTCCTCACGCTGACCACGCCTCCTCACACTGACCACACCTCCTCACGCTGACCATGGCTCCTCACACTGACCAAGGCTCCTCACACTGACCAAAGCTCCTCACACTGACCATGGCTCCTCACACTGACCAAGGCTCCTCACACTGACCAAAGCTCCTCACACTGACCATGGCTCCTCACACTGACCAAAGCTCCTCACACTGACCATGGCTCCTCACACTGACCATGGCTCCTCACACTGACCAAAGCTCCTCACACTGACCATGGCTCCTCACACTGACCATGGCTCCTCACACTGACCAAGGCTCCTCACACTGACCATGGCTCCTCACACTGACCAAGGCTCCTCACACTGACCATGGCTCCTCACACTGACCACGCCTCTTCACACTGACCATGGCTCCTCACACTGACCATGGCTCCTCACACTGACCAAGGCTCCTCACACTGACCATGGCTCCTCACACTGACCAAGGCTCCTCACACTGACCATGGCTCCTCACACTGACCATGGCTCCTCACACTGACCATGGCTCCTCACACTGACCAAAGCTCCTCACACTGACCATGGCTCCTCCACACTGACCAAGGCTCCTCACACTGACCATGGCTCCTCACACTGACCATGGCTCCTCACACTGACCAAGGCTCCTCACACTGACCATGGCTCCTCACACTGACCAAGGCTCCTCACACTGACCATGGCTCCTCACACTGACCAAGGCTCCTCACACTGACCATGGCTCCTCACACTGACCAAGGCTCCTCACACTGACCATGGCTCCTCACACTGACCATGGCTCCTCACACTGACCAAGGCTCCTCACACTGACCAAAGCTCCTCACACTGACCATGGCTCCTCACACTGACCAAAGCTCCTCACACTGACCATGGCTCCTCACACTGACCATGGCTCCTCACACTGACCAAAGCTCCTCACACTGACCAAAGCTCCTCACACTGACCATGGCTCCTCACGCTGACCATGGCTCCTCACACTGACCAAGGCTCCTCACACTGACCATGGCTCCTCACACTGACCAAGGCTCCTCACACTGACCAAGGCTCCTCACACTGACCAAAGCTCCTCACACTGACCATGGCTCCTCACACTGACCAAAGCTCCTCACACTGACCATGGCTCCTCACACTGACCATGGCTCCTCACACTGACCATGGCTCCTCACACTGACCATGGCTCCTCACACTGACCAAAGCTCCTCACACTGACCATGGCTCCTCACACTGACCACGCCTCTTCACACTGACCAAAGCTCCTCACACTGACCATGGCTCCTCACACTGACCAAAGCTCCTCACACTGACCATGGCTCCTCACACTGACCAAAGCTCCTCACACTGACCATGGCTCCTCACACTGACCACGCCTCTTCACACTGACCAAAGCTCCTCACACTGACCATGGCTCCTCACACTGACCAAAGCTCCTCACACTGACCATGGCTCCTCACACTGACCATGGCTCCTCACACTGACCAAGGCTCCTCACACTGACCATGGCTCCTCACACTGACCAAGGCTCCTCACACTGACCAAGGCTCCTCACACTGACCATGGCTCCTCACACTGACCATGGCTCCTCACACTGACCAAGGCTCCTCACACTGACCATGGCTCCTCACACTGACCAAAGCTCCTCACACTGACCATGGCTCCTCACACTGACCAAAGCTCCTCACACTGACCATGGCTCCTCACACTGACCATGGCTCCTCACACTGACCAAGGCTCCTCACACTGACCAAGGCTCCTCACACTGACCACGGCTCCTCACACTGACCACGCCTCTTCACACTGACCATGGCTCCTCACACTGACCACGCCTCTTCACACTGACCATGGCTCCTCACACTGACCATGGCTCCTCACACTGACCAAGGCTCCTCACACTGACCATGGCTCCTCACACTGACCAAGGCTCCTCACACTGACCATGGCTCCTCACACTGACCATGGCTCCTCACACTGACCAAGGCTCCTCACACTGACCAAAGCTCCTCACACTGACCATGGCTCCTCACACTGACCAAAGCTCCTCACACTGACCATGGCTCCTCACACTGACCAAAGCTCCTCACACTGACCAAGGCTCCTCACACTGACCAAAGCTCCTCACACTGACCATGGCTCCTCACACTGACCAAAGCTCCTCACACTGACCATGGCTCCTCACACTGACCACGCCTCTTCACACTGACCAAAGCTCCTCACACTGACCATGGCTCCTCACACTGACCACGCCTCTTCACACTGACCAAAGCTCCTCACACTGACCATGGCTCCTCACACTGACCAAAGCTCCTCACACTGACCATGGCTCCTCACACTGACCATGGCTCCTCACACTGACCAAGGCTCCTCACACTGACCATGGCTCCTCACACTGACCAAGGCTCCTCACACTGACCATGGCTCCTCACACTGACCAAGGCTCCTCACACTGACCATGGCTCCTCACACTGACCAAGGCTCCTCACACTGACCAAGGCTCCTCACACTGACCATGGCTCCTCACACTGACCACGCCTCTTCACACTGACCATGGCTCCTCACACTGACCACGCCTCTTCACACTGACCATGGCTCCTCACACTGACCAAGGCTCCTCACACTGACCAAGGCTCCTCACACTGACCATGGCTCCTCACACTGACCACGCCTCTTCACACTGACCATGGCTCCTCACACTGACCACGCCTCTTCACACTGACCATGGCTCCTCACACTGACCATGGCTCCTCACACTGACCAAGGCTCCTCACACTGACCATGGCTCCTCACACTGACCAAGGCTCCTCACACTGACCATGGCTCCTCACACTGACCAAAGCTCCTCACACTGACCAAGGCTCCTCACACTGACCATGGCTCCTCACACTGACCATGGCTCCTCACACTGACCATGGCTCCTCACACTGACCATGGCTCCTCACACTGACCATGGCTCCTCACACTGACCATGGCTCCTCACACTGACCATGGCTCCTCACACTGACCAAGGCTCCTCACACTGACCATGGCTCCTCACACTGACCAAAGCTCCTCACACTGACCATGGCTCCTCACACTGACCAAAGCTCCTCACACTGACCAAGGCTCCTCACGCTGACCACGCCAATTATGTTTTAGGGTCATCTTCATGTGTACTATCACCCTGCCAAATTACATAGGCCTACTCCAAAATAAATGTGTCTCCCTCTCCAAAGGCCTGAGCTAAAAGGGGATGCTGTAGAGGCTGCATTTGAGTTGCATGAAAAATGGAGTTATGGGACACTCATTTTCCTTAAAGGTCCCATATTCTGCTATTTTCCCCTTCACACAGTCTGTTCTAAGGGCTTTGTTGATACAATTTTGCGTTGTGTAATATCCATAACATAACAGTTTCCAAAAAAACACCCATTTCTTGGACTGGCCCCCCTCCTTGCAAAAGCAAACGGCTCACTCTGAGATCTGACCCCCCCGAACAGAGAGCAGGCTGCCTCCCCCGCCCAACTCGCGCGCCTCCCCCGCCCAACTCGTGCCGAAGCCTAGAGCGGAGATAGTGCGCATGCGCCGTGTGCTCCGGTAAACAGCGATACACAAACACTGAATAAACCTTTTCTCCGTCCTGACGGTGCGTCGTGCTGAGTCCTACGTCCTGGATCTGACCTGGAGTTTGACGTGCTCCAGTACCTTAACGATGGACGTTGCCGTTTGGTAAATAACAAGCTAACTCTTCTATCTGTCGTATCCATCGTGTAATTACTGTGTAGCATTAGCATTAGCTGTTTTTATTCTGCGGCTGCGCGCTTCCTGGAGGCGTGGCTTGAACACCGCGTCATCCTTGTGAAGCCGCGTCATCCATGGGATGAGCCCCCGTCTGCTGCTCAGCCGAGGGGGACGGAAAAGACAGTTCTCTAGCGAAAACATGCGGGAATCAATCAAAAAACCACTTTGGGCACAACATACAAGGCCCAAATAGCACTGGAGGAAGGTTAGAACCTCTGAAAAGTCCATTTTGCATGTTATGGGGCCTTTAAATGGAGTCACTGTAATAAGGTTGGTGACTGTTCCTCAGTGTTTCTTTTGTTTTTGCTATAACCTTGTGTGAAGAGTCAGAGTCCAATACAGAATGAATGGGGGCTCTGGAGGGCTCTAGAGACAAAAGTGTGAAAAATAGGGCATGGGTTCAATTGGCTTTTCTGATCAGGAGCCCATCAAGGATGTGTGTGCATATGTTCACTAATAAAAGGCAACGTAATGTGCGCTCCGATAGGTGGCGCTGTAGGCCTGATTGTTATTGTGCACACTGAAATGGATTCAGCGGGATAAGGTTTATAAATGTTTCATGCAGGAGTGATCAGAATCATTTCGTGAGCAGTCTTTGCACCCCTGGTGGCCAACAGTGAAAATTGCACCACATCACTAATGCACCTTTTTTCATGGCGTCCTGCACCGGATATTCTCCCTCAATTTCGTCAAAATTGAACAATGTCGACGTTTCACATAATAGGTGGGGAGTGCTTGCTAGTACTTACAGATCTCTCAGTCCAAGCATGTGATCGAAAAAACAGGAACCATGGCGAGCCACGCCTAAACTGTAAGAGATTCAACGCCTCTAGATCGCGTACCTCAGACAAGTGCAAAAAAAATTTCATGTTTTACTCATGTTTACTGTTCTCTATCACTGTTCAATGTCGGGCTATTTTTGCTCTTCCCATTTCCCATAGGGGTCTGGTTCTGGCTGTCGCTGTTCAGGTCGGGTCGGACGTCCTCGAGACGCACAAATGTGCAAATTTTATGCCGGGCCTGGCGCAACAATGTTACATTTTTGAGTGTTTTTTTTTTTTAATCGAACATTTTTTGCTTCCCATATAAAAGCTTGCTTTGATCTGTAGGGGGTGCTAACACGCCACATTTTATTTTATATATAAATGGGAGTAAAATTAAAAGTTTGAAAATTTCAGAAATTCTGGCCAAATTTTGAGGCTTCGTCGCACAGAGACCATAAAACTTAGGTGAAAGATTTGTATAACTTTTGATGCCACACTCCTCAACTTCATTTTCACCAAATTACAGCTCGTTCGGCCAAACACCCTCGGAGGAGTTCGTAAAAGTACGAGGTTTAAAAAACTGCTGAGTCAGACCGACATTTAGTTGGGCGGATGACGTTGCCGTAATAATTTGCTTCTCTTGTCACTATCTACTTCTCCGCCAAATTTCACGATTCTACGATCAAAGAAGAATATTCCGATGCGAAACCGAAATGTTTCAATGTTTACCTTTCAATGGGTCATCCCGGTCACTGGCGGACACTTTCAACATTTTAAGTGGGCGCCCACTTTCGTTTTTTGCTCTATATACATTAATAATAAAAAATGTTTACATTCTATTTATATATGCACAGGACGTGCATGAGTTGGGGAATGCATTAGTGAGTGTTTGGAAGCGGCCGAGCGCTTTGCGCTCGATTTCGTGCGCACTTTCGCAGTCGTGCTTCGCACAAAACCAATAGGCCTCTCGCCAGCTTGTGGCGCTCGGGCCTAATAATAATAATAAGCGAAAAACCGGTGAAGAACAATGACCCTTGCCAGTTTACTGACTTGGGCCAATAATAAGCAAGAAACCGGCGCTGAACAAATGACCCGGTAAAGAACGATGACCCTCACCAGTTTACTGGCTCGGGCCAATAACTGATTAGGTTTGGGAAACACACATGGCTCACAATACTCTTAACACAGGGTGTCACCGACGGCAAAACCTGCATAAGACCATCTGAAAAAAGGTGGATTGGTGCAGCTGTTTTTTCCACAGTATTTGTAAATTGTAGCTCTCCTCCAATGACAGACCTGCCCCGCCCCTCTGGTCTCACTCTCACACAAACAGAAGCGTTACAGAGCGCTGGTGAAGACTATGGATGTGAAGATTTGTCACAGAAATTCAGGACTGTTATGAAGAAACATCTATTTAATTTGAGCTATAAGTGGCAATACACCATCGTACTTTCACAATCATGAAGCCTGAACACTCCAATATGAGAAACGGTTGGATGTGTGAATTGGTCGCAACAAAGGAGAGTGACAGTTGCTATAATAACCTCTGGGGCCACACACATGAGGTCAACTATATCTATTGTTATGTTTTCCATAATTGCTGCTGGTGCACACTGTCCAGATTGACGCCATCTTGTTTGTGTTTGTATGGTGAGATTGTGCGAGTGCAGTGTGTGAATTGGAGCAGTAATGAGAATGCTTATCGGCCCTCTCCAGTCTGCTGCTGCGTATTAACAAGCACAATATCCCACAGGTGAGCGTCCCCGAGCCCCACTGGCCCTAAACACAACACAATCATGTCAAAAGGAGGATTAGCCCAGTAAATGCTGTGTGTGTGTGTGTTAACAATTAATGTAGACAAAGTTTGCAAAACTAAAAATGTTATGCAGGCTGAATACAAATGGAGTTATAACCAAGCTGAGCTGGTGGGCGTTAGTGAATGATGGATGAATGACAGTAACAGCCGTAATAAACATTAAACCTACAAAACATTATACTAAAATACTGAAGATTATTCTTATTCTTACTTTTTAAAAGTGCACAGCGCTTCTTTTCTGGTTGCAGCAGATACACCACCTGTTTGTCTTGAAAAAGTTATTGCTTTGTCGAGAAGTTATTGCTTTGTCCTAACACCTTGGTCCAAATCAATAGTCCAGTCACATGTTAATCAGGTCCTCAGCAGCGATGAGGGAGCAACAGCCAATAGAACAAAAGGCTATCACTACAAGATTAGTTTCAGGTGAAACTAGGCAGGGCAAACTAATAACCTAACAAAGACAGGCCATTATCAGTGACTCCTGATAATGGAGTTGTGAGGCAGGGCTCTCACAACTCAGATTAGCATATAAGCCCAAGCTCTCTAACCAGCTCACTGATTGACAATGACTTCTGGATAGGAGTCCAAACGTCTTGATTTTCAGAACAGCGTTCAGATGACAACCTCTGTAAACCTTTTCTACGATAGTCCAAAGTTATTGATCACTTTCCTAATGCATTTGGAGTATCCTAACTGTTCATTGTTTTAACTATCCAACAGAAGACAGTTAAAACATGTCTTTTAAGTACTTAAATTATAGAAATATCCCTACAGTATATACCCTTATTTGGATTTTTTTTAAATGTAATTAACACTTTTTACATTTCTTAATTATAAACAATATACTCAATAGCATAGTTTTGCATATCTTCAAAACATATTTCACAACATATTGACAATTTGATAATCTGTTCAAATCTCATTATTTAGACCAGTGCAACAGATTGCTTTGATTTGTGCGGCGGGAAACTGACTAAAACAGGGTTGAAACAAACTAATGAACCTGAAGGAGGTTTTTTGCGTTAAATAGCAATGATTAAGTCTTTCTTGTTCATGAAATTAATTTAAAAAAAAACACTTTTATTTGTTTCTAATAAGACAAGTTTAAGTGAAAGTTGGGATCAATCAATATATACATATATTTTGTCATATCACCCAGCCCCAGCTGTCGGTATGTTTTTATGAAGAAACAACATAAAGCACAAAAATGACAGAGAATATCTGACAATCCACATGTATCCCTCCCTTCTCGGCTCCACACAGAGCCCTGGAGCAGTGTTGTGATGCAGGACATGTTTGGCTCGGACTCGGCAGTCGGAGCAGTGAAAAACAAGCCCTGAATGCTGAGAGGAAAAGGTCGCAGAAGTGTTCAGTGTAGAAAATGGACAGGGGCTACAAAAATAATTACACACTGACCCAACCCAGCTGCAGCGTTTGTCTCTCCCCACTCTTCTCCCCATTCCACACATCATCGCTCTTTTCACTAAAGCTTAAATAAAAGAGAGGATTGGTTTGGTACTGGTTTGTTAGGCTCTCTGGACTCTGATTGGTTGGACAGATTCATGTTCTGTGGTTTCTGATTGGTCGAACAGTTTCATGCTTTCTGGACTCTGATTGGTTGGACAGTTTCACTGATCAGCACTAAAACTACTGCTACCCTGACATGTGGTGTCAAAGGACTTTTAAACTTTAATACACCAGAATGCCTCAGATCCTCTTTTAGCTTCACCACCGTGTACACTCTAATGGGATGTGTTCAGCTATCTTTTTTTTTTTTTTTACTAAAATTAGTATTTGAACAAGATACTCATTTGAGTATTTAGGTATTGATATTAAAGAAAACTAGTACAAGGACAAAATGTGGCCTTTTGTGTTTAGATTGATCTTGCCCTAAAAAGGGCATTTGTAATTATCCTTGGGGTATAGTATCGAGAATTGGGTAAATTTCTTAGTATTGAATCGAATTTGAAATTTGAGTATTGCGACAACAGTATTTATGCTCCCTGGACTCTGTTTGGTCGGACAGTTTTACACTCTAGTCTCTGGTCTAGTTTTGTGCTGTCCTAAACGAACAGGAGACGGGCTGGGAGATTTTGACTCTCAATAACATTATTTTAAACAATCCACCAGGAATCTGCTAAAATGTGTGTGTAAATGTCATGTTTTTGAGATCGTTTTTAATAGTTTTATTCACAATCTCCAAACAACAACTGCAACATTATCCATTTTTGCCATAACACCCACCTCTAAAACGGAGCATGGGAAAGTGATTTTGTTGCTCTTGGTCAGAATGGACTCTGGCTCTCTGAACTATGATTGGCCAGACAGTTTGATGGCGTCTGGTCACTGATTGGCTGGATTAGTGTCCCAGCTGTGGCCCTGGCAGTGAGCCGTCTCCTGCTGTCCACAGATGACATGTGGACAGAGGGACAGGAGCAGAGGACACGCGCTGTAACAGGATTGTGATGGTCCACAGTCCAGAGCAGCTGAGGGGACAGGGGGAGGAGGCCAGGGCATCAGGGCCAGGGAGGGAGGCAGGCTCTTTAGACAACATTACAAACCATCTTTGGTACTTGACGTTTGGGGGAGTTACTCCTTTTTCTCTGTCCTACGGTATGACACACCCTTGGAGTTAAATACAAAATTGACTTTAAAAGTCCTAAATCAGTTCTACAACAACACATTTAATCATTTTGTGTGTAACTCTTTTCATTTGAGATATTTTAAGGTGTTGTGGTGTGACGCCTCCTGTCACAGCACACTCAGCACATTTACAATGGTAAAAAACAAACAAATGGCCTAATGTCTGTAATGTTTAGAAAGTATAAAGTTTAATAATTATGTAACTTTCCCGTTCTTAAGGAGATTAAGATTGAAATCTAATAATTATAATTGTATTTTTCTCCAGAAATACAACTGTCACACTGAGGGACAGTAGGATTTACAAAAATGAGAATATAATATTGATTTCTTTTGACCTGAGCCCTAAACCTTGAAGCAGAGTTTCCCCTGGAGCAGAAATGAGCTCCTTCTGGATTTTGTGTAATTGTCTTTTTAAATCTGTGATTTTTCATGTCACACCACAGGACTCTCTTTGGATAACAGCTTTAAACTTTATTTTATTTAGATTTAAAGTAGGGATTAAGATGTAATCTTAGTAAAGAATGTACTTATATTTATGCCACACCTTTATTAACAGTCTCTGACACAAGTAACTCATTCAAGAAAATGTTTGAAGTCACACTGCAGGACATTTTAGTGTGTTTGTTAAAAATACAAAGAAAAACAACTTCTTTCTAAAAGTATGTGCTCTTTATAGAGGACATTTTTTGTGCATTTATATTTATATATATCCTTGAAAAAAAATGCATCATAATGACTAAATAATAATAATAATAATGATGAAACAAACTTGTTCAAACTAATGAATCCACGTTGGTCAAACACTGCACCACTGCAAATAATGAACAAACACAAGAAC
The DNA here is from genome assembly GCA_019453435.1 of Rhinogobius similis. NCBI lineage: Eukaryota > Metazoa > Chordata > Actinopteri > Gobiiformes > Gobiidae > Rhinogobius > Rhinogobius similis. The sequence continues at coordinate 4,008,677 of CM033622.1, forward strand.
AGTATAAGGCACTTTGGGTCTGGCCCGGAGCCTCAGTGGAGGGTGGGGTTTGAGCTCCTACAGAACACGTGTCTGCAGACTAAGACAACTGTTAGTGCCAAATGTTTTCATGTCCCTTCCATATCTGCTCTTGCAGGGCTCACAATGAGCTTTTCTACTTGGTCGCACATGTGCTCCCAATCTTCTGTAAGTTAGGAGCGCAGACAAAAAATTAGGAAACCTAATTCATCACATTTTTAATTTGTAGATGGTTACAGTGAAAACAATGCCACTCCACACATCTGATTTGTCACATTAACTTGAATAATTTAGGCATATTTCAGTTCATTGGCTCATGTATGAGATAAACTCAAACTAGAGACAAAAGATGAGAGTGGTAACATCATGCTGTCTCACTGGCACCACATGACACCCCCAGACTTTTCCAAGACTTGTGATTTCAGTCTTTTTGTTTCTACACAGAGAGGTGGACATTAAAGTTGTGACACAAACTGGATTCAGACTAGTGCCCTAACTATACGTCATGTTTAAGCAGCACAAGAGTCCAGACTTTAGTTTAGCATTACTTGTGTCAAACTATAACTGATATGCAGTGTGATGCACTTTAATGAACTTAAATGAATTAACATGAAGATTGTTTTCAATTGTATGATTGTATTGATTGGAATGTATTTTTGATCTTCATAACATAAAGGCTGTGGAGATGAGGCTGCAACATATAGATTGTGATTTATGTTTTAATCATTGGATTCTATTCAACGTTTGGGAGAATTAACATTTTTGAGACATGACTGAAATTTGAACAAAACTAATACTAGAATCCCATTCACACGTAACACGTTTTAGGACGTCCGTAGAGTCTAAACTACAGAGTTAGTAACTTTTATACAGAATATGAGGGTTTGGTGTTGTTGCTGCAATGATCAACGAGTCAAGAGATTATTTCTATTGTACCTCGAAACTTACATTTTTAACTAGGGCCATCATTGGGAACTCTTATTCCTTTTATTGTCAAATGCATGTTTTTGTTACTTGGAGATCAGCTTCTCATTTACAATGACAACATGGTCAAATGGTTTGTTGCTGCAGAGTAAATGCACAGAGTTATAACATAATAATAATAATAATAATAACATAATTTCTTTCAACAAAAGGTAAAAAAGATACAAAAGAAAGCCCACATAACAATAGAACACATATTAAATGACCAAATAATAGAATATACATGAGATGGATATCGATATAAATGTGGTTGTTAATGCTATAAATAACACAATCAGCCATCATTAATTGGCATTTCTGAGGCCCTTAAAATTGGCATCGGTATCGGCTGTAAAAAAAAATAAAAAAATAAATCAGGTCAGGCGCTTTTCTTAACAAAAACAGAAAGGTTGAAATATGGTGACTGAAGATTTCTAGATAAATTATGAAAAAAAAGTATGAAAAAAATCTATTTGTATATGTTTAAGAGCATATATGTTTAAGAACAAGTCACAAATAGTCCATTTAATAGCTGCAGCTCTAGTTTATGAAGCACTGAAGTAATTACATCCATTCAAATTGTGATTTCGATTTGCGATATATCTTGCATCCCTACATTACAGACCATTCTGATTGGACAAACTGAACTTAAACTTGTGCTGTTGAAGCTGAAGCTGACAGCGCGAGCACTGCAGCGGCGAGCAGACCCTGGGCAGCTCATGGATAAGTCAGACGGTTGCCGATGGGAACAGGCCTGATGATGAATAAAGCATCTATGCCAACATCAAAGACAGTGGCTCTGCGGGGGGCCCTGAGACGCCCGTGTGAGCTGGGTGTCGAGCATGTGTTCAGAGGCCTTTAAAGCGTCCGTGTGTGGGGAGAGCGAGCGAGTGAGGGTGGAGGTGGTGGTGGGGGTCCATATCTCCATCCTCTTCAAACGCATCCAAAGTCCTGCCCAGGGCTGCTTTGAAGCTTGTCGATACCGCAGCGTGATGATGTCATACGCCACAGATCCGGGAAAGGGGGGCGCAGCCATCAAACATCCACCGTATCCGACCGAGACAACAACAGCACAAAGATGGCTCCTTTCGACGGGACGGAACACCAGCCCGCTGACCCGCCGTCCTACCCACCTGCCCCGAGAGTGTGTGGCAGGTGTGTCCGAGCCCCTCGCGCCGTCGTCGCCCCATCCAAAGACAGGACGCCCCAGAAGAAGCTCCATTGTGGATCACCAGAACGCCACGCACTCCCCGTCTCTCCGCCTCCAACGCCAAACCGCCAAGATGTCTGCCGAACGCCATCTCCGCTCGCCAATTATCCCGCAAACGCACCACGCCGTTCTTTCTTCATAACACATTTTGGACTGGTTTCATCGCCATTTGCTCCTGGCCTTTCATCCTGCTCTTTTGGCTGCTAATATAGGCCTCCTTTCGCCATCAAAGGCAGCACATCAATTGCCTTGACTCCCAAGTGTATGTGAGCGGCTGAAGAGGAAAAAAGGGGAATAACACCAACATCAAGGCCGCCTTTCATGGCGCGTTTGGGCTGTTGCTTTTTCATCACCTTTTCTGCATCCTTCTCCAGAAAGAAGCATCTACCTCTCTTCGTCCTCGCCGCCATGGCTGAAATATGAATGAGGCCTGTTTTTGGACGCCGCGATTGTGAAAATACGGGAATATTGGGTAGATTTGTAGTTTGGATGTGAGCTATCAAGCCATGGTGCTGTCTCTGTGATGACAATACGTGAAACAATATTTGAATAAGCAGCAGGAGGGCCGCGGGCTAATCCACTGTGGCTAATCCAGTCTTGGTGCGGGCCATATTGGTTGGTGGTGTATTGAGCTGCATCACAATACACATCAGCAGGACGCCATGGCAGAAGGAGTGACACAGGAGCACGGGCTGGGGCAGGTCGGCCCTCGCTCAGCCTGCCACAGGACAGCACAGACGGGATGACAGGAGCGGACGAGCTGGAGGTACAGAGCATATATTCATTTAATGAAAGGAGATTTTAACATAGTACCATATGATTAGGCAACTCTGATCATGGAAAAATATTGCTGTTTCTCCAACAGATAATGAGATTGTAGTTTAATATCTTGTGCCAATGTTTGCATCATGAGAGGAGATTGAAATATAATTTTCTAAACTAAAACCAGAATTAAATTAGTCTAATTGATGTTTGTAGAGGCCTAAACTACAAGGACAGAGGATTTTGAACCGTTGAACTTCTCACAAATAATTGCAGTCTATCCAGTTTACAACACATTATTATATTACATTACATTAAATTATTTGTGACAATTAAAAATCAATTTGATTATTTGGTTTCTTATTTGTTATTATTTGTTCTGGACAATTACATATATGCACGGTGTAAGACACCAGCCAATGCAGGGTACAACGTCAACTTATCATTAGAATCACTGTCATTCCCAAAATATATATTTTTTAAAAAACTGAAACAAATAAGTAGCTGTAAATCGATCACATAAAAATATTGTACATTTTGGAGTGGAAAAACAAATTAATTTGTTAATTTTGTGTAACAACACAAAGTGTAATGTATGTTATTAGGAGGCAATAAACCCATTTTTCCCTTAATATGTATTTTATTTTATCACTAGTTTTTTAAAATGGTGTACTGATTTGTCTTGACTTCAGCTCAGAGATATTTGAGTTTAATCAGTCTGGTCTTATTATATGTTTATGTTTATTATCTGTACATCTCTGATGGCAATCTATCAGACATAGTGAATTATTAAAGTGAGCATAAGATTCCAAAATATTACTTAATATTTTACCAGTAATTATGAAGATAATATTGAGACAACCCATTGGTTTTGAATGTAAGTGTGTTCACAGTCTGACATGGGCTGCTGTGGCGTCATCATTGCAGCAGGAGGCCAGAATGATAAACAATTAGGACTGTTTGAAACTATTTAAAATGAATTCTATATTTGGAATGGGGAAAAGTCCTCAAAATATTGCATTTAAGAGGAAACTGAAACCCATGAATATAACTCTATGCAATTCAAAGTTTTTGAAAAATATAACAAAACAGAAAATCCAGACCTGTTGAACCTTAACATTATTTGTAAAAATGCCATGAAATCTTGTTCAAGTGAGTGTTTTAAATGTATACCTTGAATGACAAAGTATCTATCTATAGAGATTAGGTCCACAAACATTCCTTATTAAGCATAAATCTTAGTATTGAACTATAACTATAGATCATCATTTTACATTTTGTTCACTGTAAATCTCAACATTGATCTAAAATGGAACACTGACTTTCTGTTCAAACTGCAGAGCTGATTAGCCCCTTCTCTTCATTAACATGTTTTTATTTTTCAAACGTCACCAGGTGATGTTTTAGAATCGTACATTTTTCACTACGAGTCTTCATTTTTCAAATAATCACAACTAAGCACAAGATGTGGGCGGGGCTAGGAGGTAGGTGAAAACAGTGTCTGTCCACTGCCTGTGTGTCTTCTCGGCTGAGGTGGACTTGGGTTAAAGGTGTGACAGAGCAGTGAGGGGCCCATAATGAAGATTTCAGAGCCAGAGTGTGGCTGTAAATGCGGAGGCCCCTGGAGATAAGCCGCTCCTGACAGGCTCGTGTGCAGACGCCTAAATCTGCTCTGGCAGCTGGAACAAAGGGCTCGGCGTGGAGCGGTGCACACACAAAAAGGCCCGCGCCCCCGGCCCCTGGAGCACCACAGAGACACTGGGATCGTCTGTGTTTGCTCACTGCTCGGGACATGACTGACAACAAGATGTTGGACCATGGGGACCAAGGACTTTTATGGGTTAGCAGGGTGAAATTATGCATAAGACATTACTTTCGATTACATTTTTGTCTAATTTGTCACACGCACTTTAAATATGAGGGACTAGATTTTCTTTATCTAATAATAAGCTTGAAAGTTGATTTGACAGAGAACATTTTTAACTGTTCTATTTCTAAAAAAATAATAATAATAAATAGAAAGAGAGCAGCGGGTTAGAGCAGTGTTTTTCAACTTGATTTGAGTTGTGGCACACGTTTTGGGTTTAAAAGCAACCACGGCACGCCACCTAGCACAAAACATTACCAAATCACACCATTTATTGTATATAACGAGGCAAATCATGTCTGTGGCACTGTCTAGTTCTTTAAATTTGGTAATAGTGATGGTTTTGCATTCTTTTTTGGTGAAAATGTTGCTCAGGACACTCCAAACAGATATATTAGTTCATTAATCCGCATTTGTGAAACTGTTAACTCAAACTGGACATTTTGTCTAGGCACACCTGGCAAAACCTCAAGGCACATTAGTGTTGCCCGGCACACTGGTTGAAAATCAAGGGGTTAGAGCAGTGTTTCCCAACCAGGGGTACGGGGACCCCAAGGGGTACGTGAGGAATTACCAGGGGGTACTTAGAATGGTTTCAGGTTTTAAATAAAGAATAAATGTACATTTATCTGAATAAAAAAGTAAATTTAGAATCTTTTTGGAGTATCTTGTACCATAAATATAATTAAAACAAAAATAATAATAATTTACTATATTCAGCCATTAAACACATTTATTTGCCCGAAACTCAAGTTAAGGGGTACTCAGAGTGTGAAACAAAGCTTAGGGGGTACGTGAAACAAAACAGGTTGAAAATCAAGGGTTTAGAGGATTGAGGCTCCTCTGAGAACAACTGAACTGACACAGGTTTTAGACACAGATCAGCAGCATGTGGACAACACAGGGCAAACACAACACAAGTTCTTACCCCGGCCTCAGGACCTAGGCCTTCAGACACTCCTATACAACTAACAGTAAAAATGCTCCTCTTTGAAAAAAAAAAAAAATCACATTATTAGTTCAAATGAAAGCTCCAAACGAAACCAGCTTCTCTTTATTTCTTCCTCTTAAAGTTCACACAAAGTGAAGCAGGCTGTCAACAAACTTCTAAGTCTGTGTGCAGGTCAAGCCAATGAGCAGCCAGCTCTGAACATGAAACCTCCAAAACACTGTATCTGATTGGACACTGTTTTCTGTACTCACAACATCACTCCTCATTAGTTACTACATGTTAGGTTAATATAATACAATTATGGCTTCAAAAATTATGATTGATTTTAATTATGTATTTTATGAAATTTGATAATAATCATAATATTAAATTCAACATGTAAATGCTGAAATGTTCAGGAATTCATAGAAGTCCTTGACGATTTCCCTTTGATAGCTCAAAATTACCTGCTACAAAATAAATTCACAATTCATCTTGAAATTCTTTTTAATCCTTAATTGTACTATTGCTTACTGAGGTCCTGGCAAAAGAATGCAGTATTAGAACGTGTTACTGCAAATGAAGGCAGGGGGCACCATCTTAAATCTTGCCCAGGTCACCAAAAGACCCACTGCATTAGACTGTCACAGCTCCTTCACCTTTTAACTGTGAGAACATTCTCACCATTCACATTCACTGCTAAAGTGACAAATGCTATAAGAACACTAAAGAACATGGACATGAAAGGCTCAGGGCAATGACCAGCAGATCCCTGGAAAAACATAAGACATCTGAGTCCAGAAAAGCACAGTGCTAGTAACAGCTAGGACACTGTGCAGAATCCTCATTACATTTATACTGTGGGTCTTGAATACTATCCAGTGTGTTTTACATAGAGACAGTTAATGAATGGATATAAAATGAAACACACATGCAGAAATATCACTTTATACTCATGAAATATTATGCTGCAAGTTCATTTTATTTTGAATCTGACTTTTAATCAGCTTGTTTTTCTAGATGTTTAAAGTAGGTAACATGCTAATATTCTGTTTAGCATATCTCTTAAACAACTATTTCCATATAATACATGTTTTGGATAATAGATCCCACCTCTAAATAGTATTGATAGAGTAGTGGAAGGGTACTGCTGGAGTTAGTGGAATACAGTAATACAACAGTAGGTAAACTGTACTGAGGTGGTGAGCTATAATAAGGTCTGTTCAGCTTCAAATGTGCTCTTTCCTAGCCTTTGATATGTGTGTTTTTTAGTTGTTCTGAAGCTCCAGTCACATGTTAGAGTGATATTTGATCCCTGTGTTCTTCCTAAATGTATTTTTCAAAGTTCATGTCAAAAATGAGTGTCACATGCTCCAAACATGAGCTGTTTACCTGCACAGTCAAACTGCCAATACCATTCAATATATTCATCCAACATCATCAATTCTGATTTGAATTATGTAAAAAAAAAAAAAAAAGAACATTTTACAAAAACATTTTTGCATCTAAGTTGAATCTCGCGAATAACAATCACTATTCATTGCCTGAAAACTTTGCTGAGGTTTTGAAGCTATAAAATAATAATAATAAAAAAGGTAAATTCAAAATCAGATAAATATTCATGTAAATGATGTCCCATGTGATATATTTAATTAAATTTCTCAGCCTAAAACTTAAATTGTAAGTAGGAATCACTGTGTCCTATTGAAATGAGTGCAGAAAGTGGGTTTTTGCAGACATTTTGGGAAAAAAAAGGTCAACTCTAATCCATACATTCATGTAAATTAGGTCCTAAATGGTGTATATGTAATAAATGTTCATGGCAGGACTTTTAATTCAGTTGGTATGAAAGTCTGAAAGACAGAAATCTGTGCACTATTAACTTGTGAGATTCTTCTAATAAGACAGTTGTAAATGTCATGACATGTTTAGGCGGGGGACGTCCGCCTGTGTCAAAGGTGACGTCTGATGGATGTGACGTGTCTCTTATCAGATGTTTCTGGGCGTGGGAGGTTAGAAGAATCTCACAAGTTAATAATTACAAGAAGACAAAGTGATCTTTCCAAATAGAAATCTGTGCAGTGAATCCCACTGAAATGAATGGGAAAACTGTTGGGTCAACGAGTGTAACTTTTTACTCTCATTCAAAAATCTCAAACTTTTCAAAAACCAACCCTACACTAAATGTAGACCACTCCCACTTTCTAATTCATTCACCAAATAGTTTTGTTACGGCAGGGTCGTGTATTTTCATTTACAGGGCTTAAAAATGTCAAAAGAAAATGCACCTTCACAAAATCAAAGCCTATTGACACTAAATATATAAATGAGAGGTAAATTTGGTATCAGTGGATTAGTGTGAAGTCAGACTAATAGAAACCAAAATTATAAGAAAATATTATTTCATGCCTGAGTTATAAGAGAAAGAAAATTGGGTCAGAAAGTGTAACTTTCGCTCTCATTAAAAAACACAGAACAAAAATGGCATTGGCACTAAATATTGACAAATCCCACGTGACTGAAAAGAGAGTATATTTTTACAGCAGGGTTATGGAAATTGATAGTTAAGGGACATTTTCACATTCAAAAATCCAGTTTTTCCCCTATAAAAAATAAATAAATAAATGAATAAAACAGCCCTGTTGGCCAAAATTTCAAAAATGGAAAATGAAATTATTTGGTATCAATGCATTAGTCTGAAGTCAAGAGAAATGAGAGAAACAAAATGGGGTCAGAAATGAACCCAAAGGACAGCAAGTGTAACCCTTTTTTGATAAAATCCATTTTTAAAAATGAAAAAGGTTTGGCGTGACAAAGTTGCTTTTGGGGTCAGACAACACAATAGTGCAGATGTGTAAAGATTTGACCACTTCTTTTGTTCCCCGGTTAAAGCTCAATGGTCTCCTAGTGCAAGTCCAAAGCTCTATAAAAGTATATTGTAAAAGTATCTATTCAGGTGAAAATGAGACCACAGCACTTTCTCTACATCTATGTGTTGCATAGAAGCAAGAAGTGTGTGATTAGCATGCTAATGTTTGTTAGCTTTACCCAGGATGGCAAAATTGGCTCTGGGCTTGGAAAAGTGAAAAGTACTTATAAACTCATGGGGGTGAATAATTAGGATGTTGGGATTACATTAGAAACTGCATTATGTTTTGACTTCTATCCAAAAGTCATTGTCAATCACAGAGCTGGTCTGGGAACTCTGGCTTAGTAGTGAGAGTAGTGAGAGCCCTGCCTACAGGGAGGAGTCACTGATAGCCTGTTTTTGGTGTGTTTGGTTAATTGTTTGCACTGCCTAGTGTCACCTGACCCTAATAATGGCATGTTTTTGTCAGGTTAATAGTTGGCCCTGCCTAGTGTTACCTGATGCTAATCTGTTGTGATAGCCTTTGTTCTATTGTCCTATTGATAGCTGGCTGTTGCTCCCTCATCACTGCTGAGGACCTGATTAGCATTTGACTGGACTATTGATTCGGACCAGGGTGTTAGGAGGCTGTCATAAATCTTTGCTAAATTAAACCTTAAAACCCCATTCCTGTTTAGAGAGGGATTCTCTCTTTGTACAAAAATACATTCCTTTACTCCTCTTTCAAACAAGTTCTTTTCTCTGCTCAAAATCACTGTCTTCAAACGACATTTGTTGCTTTCAGGTGCAGATGGACTGCACTTTGCGGTCCCGTTGTGGTAGATCTTCTGTGCTTGTACAGCCTTTTGTGCAGTGGCTGTTTGGTCGCTCCTATGTACCGTTCTTTGCAACTGTCCTTACTGCACTCTATCGAATAAATTGCACTGCTCTGTTTTTGTGTCGGCATCTTGTTAAGTGTTCTGTTTAAGTGTGTTGCCTGGTTTGAAGTAAACAGGTTGGTCGTGTTGTCTAAAAATACTTTGTAGCTTCTCAGACAGGCCAGAGACATAAGGGATAGAGACCCCCCTCCTGCTTGGTTCTTTTTCCTTTTTGTCCTGTTTCTTGGTTCTTCTGACTTTGTTAAAGGTCCATTTGGGATAACCACAAGCTGAGAGGGCAAAAGAGACGTGAGCGATATACTGTATGAATGATGTAAAGACTTTAACATCAACTAGTTTTGTTTTTCACGTAAACAGTAAAAATCTGTTCCTGTGCCTTTAATTTTTCAAATAATCATACTAAATCCAGGGACGTGGGTGGGGATAGGGGGTAGATGAATCAATCACAATACAACTTTGAGAAAACAAATTATGTGCAAACACTGTTGTAACAAAACTGAAGATCATTAAAGTAGATTTTGCAGAATATGGATGGATGGATGGATGCTTTATTGATCCCCGAGGGGGAAATTAAAATGCCATGGACTTACATAACACATGAACACAACACAATGAAGCACAATTAAACACAATTAGACAACGTTATGGACTCTGCTACAGACCCTTGTAGCGTCACAATAAGACAGCGTAGCGTACAATAAGAAAGCATGAATAAGAACAAAATTTATACAAAGTGTTTGTTATAAAAACACACAGCTGCTGGTATAAAAGAGTTTCTTAGGCGTTCAGTAGAACACCGGGGCATCACCAGTCGTCCACTAAAGGAGCTTTTAAGCTCATTTAAGATGCTCCAGAGGGGATGGTCTGCCAAAGAGACAACAGTTTGGAGTTTGGTCCTCATTCTTTTGTCCATAATAATGTCCACAGAGTCCAAACTCAGACCTATCACTGAACCAGCCTTTTTTATCAGCTTGTTCATACGATTTTTGTCCTCCACAGTGATGCTCCCGCCCCAACACAGTACAGCATAAAACAACACACTAGCCACAATGCCCTGGTAAAACACATTCAAGAGTCTCCTGCTCACGTCAAAGGATCAGTTTCCTCAAAAAGAACAGTCTTGACTGAGCCTTTTTGAAAACTGCATCGCTGTTCCTCTTCCAGTTAAGCTTACTATCAAGATGTACTCCAAGGTACTTATAAGAGTCAACAATTTCAATCGACTGCCCTTTAATAACAACCGGTGAGGTGGCTGTTTTTTTTCTTTCTGAAATCAATAATTAGTTCCTGTGTTTTACTTATGTTGAGCTGTAAAAAGTGGGACTCACACCAGCTAACAAAGGAGCTAATTTCATTATTATAAGCCAGGTCGCTACCACGAGAGATGAGGCCCAGAAGGGCAGTGTCATCTGAAAATTTTTGCATATGACAAGAATTAAAACTGTGCCTATAGTCAGCTGTATACAGGGTAAATAAAAATGGAGATAACACAGTGCCCTGCGGTGCTCCAGTATTTGTCAAGATTATTTCAGAGCATCTGTCACCAAGTCTCACAAACTGAGGACGGTTTAAAAGATAATCTAAAACCCATGCAACTGTAGTATTGTGCAACTCAAAACTCATTAATTTGTTAAGCTAAAATATGTGGCTGTATTGTATTAAAAGCACTTGAAAAATCAAAAAACATAACACGAACAGAGCTGCCTTTTTTTTCCAGGTGTCGGTATATTGTGTGGAGCATACAAAGTAAAGCATCATCTACACTCACACCTTTTCTGTAAGCAAACTGTAGTGGGTCCTGAAAAGGTGCTACTTGCTTCCTTAGCTGACATAGAACCACTCTTTCAAAGCATTTCATAACGTGTGACGTCAGCGCAATAGGTCTAAGATTAGACAAAGTGCCGCTCACATTTGACTTCTTAGGGATGGGCACTAGACAAGAGGTTTTCCACATAGATGGAATTTTGGCACTTGATAGGGACAGAGTGAAGATAAAATGTAAAATGGACGAAAGCTGCTCTGCACAGACTTTGAGGGTGCGTGGATGCACTCCATCTGGGCCTGCTGCTTTGTTAGGCTTCAAGTGTTTAAGCTGCTGTTGGACATCACTGACACTGAAACTAATTTCAGGACAGGAAGTTTTCCTGCCATGTATGTATATGTCCAGTTATAACAGACTGATGCAGAGGTGGCTGACCCTGGGCAGAGACAAGTGCATGTGAGGAGATGTCCAGCAGAGGGCACAGTACCCTGAGGAGAGCCAGTGTTGAGTGTGTAACAGCACTGCTGTGGATCATTGCATGTGTTTCTACTGAATCTGTCACAGCGGCCTGTGAATACAGCTCACCTGCTTTTCAAAATTACATGAACTGAATCAGTGGGGCTGCACAATAGAGAAAAAAATTATGCTGAATCATTTTGTTTAATATAGCAATAAATTCATTACTATATTATTGGCATATTTGGATACACTTTTTTGTAATAATGAAGTCAGTTGGAGTAAATAGGAAAAGATAAGAGTCTAAAATTAGTCTAAAACACGTTTGGTGCTTTTTGAATATCTGATCTATTTAAATCAAGTGCGATATGGACATTGCTTTGGCTGATAACCTAATTAGGGTTGCAACTAAAGATTATTTTAGTTTCTTTTTTATAGACAGGATTAGTGGATTCATCAGTGCAGCCCTACCAATAATGATATTTGTGTACTCAAGCACAAGTTTTATTGGATCTAGCAAGGTATTTCAGTCAGACCCATTCTTTCAGCAGTAGGTCTTGGATTCCCTTCTATTTATTCCCATTTTTTCATGTAAATACGGTGTATGTGTTTATCCAGTCATGGCTGTGTAGCTGAGTGTCTGTCAATTACAATTCAGGAGAGGTTTAATGCTTCATACTAACTGGTTTCACGAGCACTGTCTGTGCAGTCACACTGTTGTCCTTGTGCATCCTGTCTGCTTAGAATACTTCAAGTGTCATGATACAGACTCAGGGCGGATAAGACAATGGGAATGGCACTGACAGGAAGAGAAGCCACTGCAGGTCCCCCACAGGTGCTGACCTTTGCTGGGCTGAGACGCGTCCTCACAGACACACACACACGCACGCACGCACGCACACACACACACAGCACACACACAGGCGCAGCACTTAGCAGGTTCATTAGAGATTCATGCTCTCTCGCGGCTCCAGCCCTCCTCACAGCAGCACAAAGGTCAGGTTCATCTGCTCACCATTCTGTGTGTGCAGCCTGTGGTGTCAGGGGACGCCTCAGCAGCCTGTTGCACAGCTAATCCCTGTGTGCGTGCGCGCGTGTGTGTGTGTGCATGTGTGTGTGTGTGTGCATGTGTGTGTGTGTGTGTGTGCGCACGTGTGTGAGGGCCACGCTGTGCCGAGGAGAACGGGAAACATTTACATTCTGTCTCTGGCAGCTCTATAAATCTACAGAATACCAGATTATTATTAGTGTTTATATCAAATGCAATACTCATTTACTTACCATACAGACATTATAGTGCTGTCAAACAAATGATCTGATTAATCACACGATTAATCGCATTACGCGGTATTTGTAATTCTCGTTATTTTCAAGTGAAAAAGTGATTTAAAAAGTAATACTTTATTTCACAAATCTAAAGAAATTATTTGAAAGCCAAACTAACCTCAGTTTAAGTCTAGACATTGCATTTCATGTTGAATCTATGTGGCCACATGTTTCAGGCAAATATAAGCTAAAAACTACAAAACAACACGTTTAGTGGGTTAGGGGCCCTTCATATACTCATAAAACTATTTATTACATTTATGGTGATAGATGGAGCTCACAGAGTGCATGCAGTTCAACACGAGATCTCCGCCGTGTCTTTGGTTCTTTCTGCGGCGCCTGATGGATTATCTGTGTAAAATGAACCGTGTGATTAAAGCTGCTCCTGTTCCTTCCTACTTCGCTCAGGTAAAGCTTCCTGCACAATCTAAAAAGTGTGTTTTTGTCAACTCAAACCGCGTGACTAATCCGCGTCAATTCAAGCTTAATGCGTCAGTTTTGTATGATTAATCGTATGAGTTCACGCGTTAACTTTGACAGCCCTAATTACTTATTTAGCTGCTGTTTTTTTCACATTAATATCATCATCTTTGTTTTCAACTATAACAAAGCTAAACAACCTTCATGTAGATTTAGTCAGTATCAAAGTCTGTGTGTGTGTGTGAGTGCGCACGCTCGCACCGGTGTGTGGGACCCGGGAGGGAAAAGTATAATGGGGTTAAAAAAAGAAAGCCAATGATTGTGCTTTTGTTTTTGACCACCATGTGATGTTCATATACTTTACACAATCTAACAAACAAACAAACATTTTTCAAACAAAATATTAAGAACATAAAATATGGATTCAGCAGTTTTAGTGTAGATGGTGCGAGCATTGCCAAATTAACATTTTTTCAATTTGATTATACATTTTATATATGGTAGGGCATGGTAGCACAGGAGTTAGCGCTCTCACTTTATAGCAAGAAGGTCCTGGGTTCGACTCCCAGGCGGCTCCACATGTGTGGAATTTGCATGTTCTTCCTGTGTTTCCTTTGGGTTTGAAATAGGTGAGTGAACGAGTGTGAGATTGAATGCAGGACAACAGATGAAAACTAGCCCATGGAAGTGGGCAAGTTTAAAACATTCTCTTCTATTACAAGCTTAATAATAACACAGAGCCTAAATTAAAGTTCTCTGTGGAATCATGGTGCTGAAGGGACAAACCTCTGCTCACGCACCTAACTGGGGATTCACTGACTCACTATCAAGAACTGGCGTCTGTTAGGTCAAGCTATGAGAGAATGACCATATTAACAGGAGTTTGGCACAACAATGTTATACAACACTATTTGAAAATACTAAAACCAAATTGGCACATCAGTGTGCTGCATGTGACACTCACCTCCTGTTCTCCTTCAGAGCTGCCTGGTGGTGGTGGTGATGGATGACCTCATACTCCACACCTGGGCTGTGAGGGCCTGGCTCCGCCCTGAGCCCCCAGACTCCGCCCCTCTTCAAAGAAGAGGACAACAACAAAAGGTACAGTTACAACACACTCACACATACCCACAATCCATATTTTGTGGGGTACAGTGTTAGCCCATGTTTATTACACTGTTATAAAGGGGCAAGGGTGCATTATACATTGTATGCATTATTAATGTTAAGGTTCAGGTTTTCTTTATTTGGGTGTGATAGATTGGAGTGGGGATCAGTAGCATTTACATTAAAAAAAACAGAACATCCCATAAGATTCCAATTGAAATATTACTTTGATTTGTTTTACCCCAGAACAGATAGAAAGCAGCTCTTAGGGTAAAAATGAGACCACTGCATACTATCTATTTGTCTTCCGCAAACAAGGAGGTAAAGCTGATGTGCTGTTTGCATGCTAGTTGTTGTTGTTAGCATGACGGTGACGGAAAATTCTGCTCTGGAAGTTGTGAAAAGTGCTTATAATCTCATTGCTGTGAATAATTAGGAATGCTCAGAATGCATTTGGTAACTTCAGGCCATTGCAAAAAGTTTAAAATGAACTAGTTTCGTGTTTCATGTTTTTAAGGTGGTAAGCATCAGATACAGTACCTTTAACAAAAATGTACTGTATTCTGTTTTAATTTGATGAAAAAACAAAATTAACCAATTCAGTGGGAAATTATCTCAAAACTTAGAGAAAATTTGAAACTCTTTTTTAACGGTACCTGAAACGATTGCATAAACTTTTCTGCGATCAAGGTTTCTACATGCGATATTTGGTGTTTCCACATCCTGTTACTTCTGCAGTATTTCAAAATGTGCATTAAAAAGGTAACGGTAAAGCAGTTAACAATAGCACAATTTTCATACTTATATCAGATAATTTGCAGAAAAGCTTAACATTTGCATTAAAGGGGACAAATTATGTGTAATTCGGGTACTTAGTAATGAACTATTACATAACATATCATTATATACATAAGTGGATCATTTCACATATTGTTTATTCACCTTATTCCTGGAAGTGGCTGTACGTGCTGCCATCTTTTTCCGTTTACAGCAGGCGAGCTCAACAGAAAATAAGTGCTACACGGACTAAAAATCCGTTTTCAGGCCGCCCAGGAAATCAGTGCGTTACTGACTTATATTTGCACGTGTATATTAAACATTTTAGACAAAGCAACCTACTTTATATGATGTTTTAACAAGAGACTTTTCCCTCGTTGGTCATTTGTGCGAAAACCGTTAATATCGGTGTTATAACTGGAAGTCCCTTTACTACAAGAGTGTGGATCATAAACATAAAAAGAGGCAAAAGTTGGCGGAATAAGGTGCATAGTAAACCTCAATATTGATCTAAAATGTTAGTAATAGAATGAGGTCCATTAACATCCTGTTCAAAACTGCAAGACTGATAAGCCGTGCCTTTTCATAGTGACATGTTACAACTCTGCATGTGTTGCTCAGAGTGAGAGAATTTTTCAAATAATAACAACTAAGTACAGGATGTGGGCGGGGATAGGGGGTAGGTGAAAGTAGGACATTTCTCAGCACTCCACAGTACAGGATCACTCAAACACAAAGGAATCTGTCCAAATACATCTTTGAGTAAAATAATGATGAGGAAACAAGTTGATTTGCATTATATGCCCCCTTTAATACAGTAGTTGTTGTTATTCTAATCACAAAATCAAGTCAAATAATTACAGATTTAAGCCATGTAGTACTCCAGAGGTTGAGTCTCTTATGTACTACACTTGACCAATATCTGTGTGTCCCTGCACCAACCCCCCACAACCACCTCCAGCTCTCTCCCCTCTCACACTCTCACCCTGCGTTTTAGTGGGAGCTGCATTCTCCTCCGGGCTGAGCGGCTGACTGTCAGCAACAGCAGCAGAAGTGTGTGGACAGACCAGGGATGCTCAGCAGGTGCCTTCACGACCACCAGTGGACCACCAAGACCCAGGAGAGCAGAGGAGCAGAGAGCCAGGAGACGTCATCTTCCAGCTGGTCGTCTTCTCCAGGGGACCCCTGCCCCAAAGGTAAAAGTCAAGATGAAGGTCTGCTGTGTTGTATTTTCATCAGTCATCCTGCTCACTGACTGGTTCATATCAGGCGTATTTTATACGACGCAAGGCGGTTTAAAAATAGGAATTTTGGTCAAGCATAATGCTGTGTTTGTTTTGTACAGGCAGCTATTCAGTTATTATATAAATGTATGCATATATACATATTATCTTCATTGCATTGGTCCAGACAGTTATAATCAAATCTTTTTCTCATCTTGAGTGAATGGCAATTTGTTGTTATTAATGCATGTGTTTCCTGTATATTGTCAACATTTAGAGGACTTTTCACCATTCAAAAGATAATAATATTTAGTTTTTAACTGTCAATTGCTATGGACTAGTTTTCAGCAATCTGAAACTCATAGATATAGGTTATAGGTTATGCAATTTTTACATCTTTTGCACACATGTTGTTAGTAATAGGCTATGCATTGTTGTTACTAATAGGCTGAGCAGATTTCGATTTCCGAATAGGCTATGCAAATATTTGTTACTAACAGACTAGGCAATGTTTTGTTTTTTTTTTTGTTTTTTTTTACAAAAAGGCATTGTATTTTAAGCATTTCTTCTAATTGTTTTTACTTGTACGCATTTTTATCATTATTTTCTTTCCAGCTCCTCTTGTTTAAATGCAAAAGAAAAAAAGGTGTCTTGTGCATTTTGCAGATGGCTAACTTAACTCTTAGCATACGTAGTTATGCCACATGCATTGTACAAAATGGTTAAACGGATAATTGGAGGCTATTATTTTGTCAAAAATTTGTAAATACTTTTTAAAAATGTATCTTTACCTTACCCTATAAGTCTGAAACAAATGTTCTTGCTACGTTGCCGTTTTCTTGTGTAGAGTGAAAAGCATTTCTTTTTTTCTTTTTTTTTGCCCGGTGCACTGTAATACTCACTTCTGCCAACGGAGGCGCTACAGGCTTCCAGTGGCTCGATCAAAAAAAAAAAAAAAAAAAAAAACTACAGAGACGAAACGTGCAGCTACTACGATGGGGTACACTCATAATAAAACTCCACTTTACGGGATGGATACGTAAGTTTCTGCCATAAATTCTACGCTTTTCACTGCAGGCACATGTACATACGTGCGATGTGACCTTATCTGGCCTTTAAACTAAACATAACGCTGATAATGGTACTTTTTTGCGTTGGATGCGGCTCACTACTGTACTGAACTTGTTGTGACTGCGATTTATTTGCTTTTTTGTTTTGTTGTGGGGCTAGATCGCAGTTGGGTGACATCCTCAGCGATTTCGTGCGCTCTTTATTTGAAATAATCACGTTGTGTTGTGTAAATGAGCTTTTATTCGCCCGTTGTCCCGTCGTTCTACCTGTTGTATTTGTGTGTGTAGCCGTAGCCCCACAGCGCACAGTGTCGTCGGCGTGCACGTATCCCCTGCTCTCTGTGCTGCTCCAGAACCAGCCACCATGGGGAGTTGAGGGCAACACATCGGACTATTTTTTCCTTCATATTTTTCAAACCGATCACTCATCCACATGCTGCATTTGGAGGCATCCGCGTTTGGCCAGTGTCCCCGATGCAGTGGATTAAGGGGCCCGTGTTTTCCGAGACGGTACGACACACACTTTTACTGCGGGAACACGGGACGTTCTTGCACGGAGCTAACGCGAGCTAATGAGGCTAACAGCAGCCAATGCTAAAAGCCAAGCTAGCTAACGGGACTGACTGGGAGAAATCCGAGGCATTTCGTCCCGAGCAGGCGTGGTTTGCCCAAGTGTACGACTGGAATTTTTCTACATTTATGTGGAATTTGTAAATAAATTCGGTTAACTGTCAAACTGGTCCAGGCTATGGTTAGGAATGTACCTAAAGAAAAGGAGCATCTTGATTACATCTTCTTGAATAAAAGGTACTTCTATGAATAATTTTCACAGTATACTTTAAAAACATTTTTTGCTCTAGCCATCCTCCAGACTTTAGAAAAATGATCTGTTTGTGGACAGAGTGCTAGTTTATTGAACTTTACTTTATTCAGTTGAACCGTTTTAGGATGAATTGCTTTGAGAATATCAGAATTTGTGCAGTACTTAATGACTCTAATTATGTTTATATCACATTACAGCGATTCTCACAGTTTTATAGTTATAGAGTGTAGATCTGACTTATTCCCTCTATTGATCAAAAATTCACTGCTTATAAATTTAATACAGTTATTTCTATCTTCTATATGTTTATGACAATAGCATAACTTTATATATATTTGATTTGTTTTTGTTTTAAAACTTTGGGGACTATAATTATACTATGAGGATGCCATTGGTCTCCTTTATTAATAGGAAACACTGCAATTATGGCCATAAACTAGAGTAGACTACTAATCTATACTCTCAAATATTTCAGTAGCATTTAAATTAAAGTGAAATTCTGTCCTTTTTGTTTACACTCTTCACATTTTTTCTACCTGTACATGAGTCATTTTTCAAACTTCTTGAGTACAGGATTGGTGTGAGTATTTTGTAGTGGGACCGACATAATCGTACACTTTTGGCGTACAGCGCTTTGAACAAACAGTTCAACTAATGATTTGACTTGAACAAGTGACGTAGCACGTTTATTCCCGCCCCGCGCGAAATGCCTGGACTTTAGAGACTCCCCAAACACAGCGAGCTAGCCACTCTCACAACAGCGACTTTGCCGTCACTTTGGCTTTCATATCTCTCTCTCTCGGGCTTGATTGACAAAGTTTCCGTAGTTTGGCTTGTTGTTGGGCGTGTTTAGAGTTGTTCGGACCCGGTAAACTGTCCGGGTTCGCTGCAGCGGCGCAAAAAGGCCCGTCTTGTGTGGAGTAGTAGAGTTTGTTTCTGCGCCCATCCCCCACTTTCTTTGCGGGCCAAGATGAATGAGATGCTCACTTCAAAGCTCGGGCATTGCAGGCTTTCCGCGGGGGATAAAAAAGCATGACAGGCCGGTCGGCAAGTCATGGCAAAATATGGGCCCAAATGACACCCAGCATTGAACTTCATTGTCTAAACAGCAAGCAAATTACCGGGTTTTTTTATGTTTCGCTACAACTGCCTTTTAAAATCTCTTGAGAATTTATTTGCAACTAGCATCATTAGTAGTTGATTTTTTTTGTGACTAGGCAAATGATTAATTCTATTGAACTAATTTTAACCAACTAAAGACTGAAGAGAATATCTACGATTTAATCTACAATTGATTACAGCAATAGCATATGTATGTTTGTGTACGTTTTAGAGTCTGTGTTGTACATTTAACAATAACAATTTTCAAAAAAATAGGACTAAGATTGTTTTTCATTGTCAACTAGTCACAATTAGTTGATTAATCTTTGCAGCCCTAAATGCCACTCCATTCCATTCCATTACATTGCTAATCTCCATGGGGATGTTATTGCTTCACAGAATGTTCCACAGTTTGTCATTAAACTCTTCTAACTCCATGAAAACAAGCAAGTGGCCAAGGTACCAGTCAGATCTGTGCAATAAAAAAGCCTCCAGTTGAGAAAATGCAAGATAAGCTTATTGAAATGTGGTGGAACATTTAGGCAAAGCATCACTACTTGGAGTTGAGAAGGTGATGGACCTTCATTAAAAAGGTTACATAGTGCACGTAGAATCATCAGTAAACCAGCTCCATGTGTTCACCCACGTAGACATCTGGATGTGTAATGAAATAGTAACAAATCCGAATTTTTTTAACATTCCTTTTTCCAGTGTGTGTTAATTTTAATTATTCTTAGATTTTTGTTCGTCAGTTCGGCGTGTCACAATTTTTACTATGTCAACCAATAACTCCATGGGTGATGATAGGTGAAACTATAATTTATGAGAATAATAATTATTGTATATTATATAATTTATAAACTAACTATTGATGTGTTTAATTCTGTTTTTAGGTTTTAGTTTAATAATGTTTATTTATTCATTTTTATTTTATAATAATGTACATTGTGTGTCCATAAATTAGTTTCTATGGTGCTATTAGGTGTCTGATAGAACATGCATGAACCAAACCAATGGAATCACACCATTTCAACAGTGAAATATAATGATGTATTTTGAGGAGCCTTAAAGATTTAAGTGTTACATTTTTTGTTTATTATATTCTATGTCCTGATTCCTCTTCTGTCTACTAACTTTTTCTTTAACATCATGTATCGCTCAATGCCCCCCTCCCTTTTTCACAGCAGTAAAAGTCAGGTACAGAGTCTTTTACCAGACTCCTGTCGTTCCTGTCTCTTGTGCTAAATCTCACATGTGTCTCTTGCAGGCAGACTCTTGTGTTACAATCTCTCGCTGGACGTGTCTGACGTCAGCCCCGTGCGTTCACAGACATGAGTGTTGTCAGAGAATTGCATGGACTAGGATTTCGGGGCGGAGGGGGTGTGGTGTCACCTCTGAGCGGGCCAGCCCACTTCACTGAGGATGCCCCTCGACCCCCAGTTCCTGGAGAGGAGGGTGACGTGGACCCATCCACTCCCTATGCTAGCACCCGTCCCAACGCCCTGTCCCAAACCCTCAGCTTTCACCCACCCTCATCCAAAATGGGTGACTGCTCCACATACACACCCTCTTCCTCCTCTGCCACCCCGAGACGGCCCGACCTGGACTTGGGCTACGAGCCTGAGGGCTCGGCTTCTCCCACCCCCCCTTACCTGAAGTGGGCCGAGTCGCTCCATTCGCTGCTGGACGACCAGGAGGGCATCCAGCTCTTCAGGAACTTCCTGTGCCAAGAGGGCTGCGCAGACCTGCTGGACTTCTGGTTTGCCTGCTCAGGCTTCAGGCAGACCAACCAGGAAAAGAGGGCCAAGCTTGCCAAGGCCATCTACAGGAAGTACATCATTGATGGCAGTGGCATCGTGTCCCGACAGATCAAACCGGCCACAAAGAGCTTCATCCGTGACTGTGTAGGGAAGCCCCACCCAGACCCAGCCATGTTCGAACAGGTAATCCTCTAATAATAATAATAATAATAATAATAATAATAATACATTTTGAATGACTCCGGCGTAAGTCTCATGCATTTTCCCTATAACCATTAGCATTAGCCCTCAAAACATGCAGGTTCTGAATAATCCAGAGAGTGTCATCTGGTACCAACCCATCGAGAGGGGTCAAAGTCATTGTTCAGTGTGTAGTCTTTTTGGTATTTTATTACAAATAATAATTAGCATGTACAACTGTCATCTGAGCTAAAGGCTAACTGACTTTGAGTTTAGATTTCTGAACTTGGGCACTTCTGGTGAGTATCTAGTGACTGCAAAACATCCTCTTTTACATGTTACTGGAGAGGAGAGCAGATAAATGGCATAAATATCATGAAATAAAACGCTTGTACACTTTAATATAGGGATCAGCTTCTCCATTCATTTGTTTGTGAAGGAGCGTTCATTTTAACGGAAGTCCGGGTAGCATCGGCAGCAAAGTGGTGGTGTCTGAGCAACGGGCAGAGGGAGAGAAATTTGTGTCTATGAGTGGGGCCACTTGCAGTTGCGTTGCTGGGTAAGAAAGTGGTGTTGTTCTTTCTCTCTTTGAAGATAACACATGCCCCTTCAATTGCAAATCGCACATTGTGACAGGTGTGGTTTTTATGAGTTCCCGAACAGGACTCACGGAAAATCAACGTGGCTGAGGCAAACTGGACGCACGGGCTTGACTTTAAAATAGCTCACTAAGAACATTAAAGTTTGTGGATGCCACTTCCAGACAGGGAAGTCGCATCGCAAAGAGGTTGATTTTCCGTGAGTCCTGCGTGGGAACTCATAAAAACCACACTCGTTCACTTCTTTGTCCCGTCGATGATAGCATCCAAACACACAACAACAGTCGTGGCCTCCCATTATGGATCAATTTAATTTAAAAATATATTATATATATATATATATATTATATATATATATATATATAAACAATGCCCCTTCAAATGAACTCTCGCTAAATCTCGCATACTCAGTGGGGACCTGGGCATGAGCACTAACAATATGAATGGACTCTATTGGCCCTAGTGAGTGAATGAATGTGAGAGTGAAGGGTTGTCTGTCCTTGTCTATGTCTCTATGGAAGCCCTGTCACGAGTTGGCAACTGTCCATGGTGTATCTGCCTGCCTAAGGTCCAAAGTCACTGGGATGGACTCCAGTTACCTGCGACCTCTAACAGGAACAAGCGGTAGAAAATTACAAAAAAAAAAATAAAATCCTAGTAGACCTTTTTAAAACAAAAATGTCTTTAGAATTAAAAAAAAAAAGTCTCCACAAGTTGTGTGGGGACAGTGTGTGGATGCTGAGTGTAGGGATCGTGAGCAGAGTTGGACAAGTTACTCTGAAACTGTAATAGATTATATACACTAGTTACAGTGCTAAAAACCTAATATATTTATATTACAATATTACTGTTCCAAAAATGTAACTGCGTTACACTACTTGCGTTACTCTGGCCATTTGACAATTTTGTAGTTCCCAATTTTCTTAATAATTTATCATTTACATTATATTTTCCGATCATCATGGACCTGGTCGCCCACTGCATTTTATAAATCTGCCCATGTTTCATCTGATTATGAAAATTTCAAATGAGCTGCAAATATTAGTTTAAACTTTTTGAGTTGAGTTGAGTCAGTTTGAGGACCATTAATCAAATATAAAGTTATATTATGAAGTGGTTTGGGTAACTTTGCTCATGCCAGATTGATATGTGTATCACTCTGAATTAGTTCTACACTTTATCAATCTGGACAGGCCCTCGTTGATGTTGTTCGGGAAAATGCATGTAACGTCATGACAAACATTTGAACTGATTGGTCGCAGCGTCACAAAAACGGAACAAGCCAAGAAATCAATAAATCCAGTTGAGAGAAAATCACCGACTATTTCCGCGTCCTCAAATGCACAAAGTACTTCTATGTTCACGTTTTCAAAAGCAAAATAGTCCGTAAATGTGTTGAAATTGGCGTCGCCATGTTTGTTTAGGCTTGTCTACTTGACTTCCACCCAAACCACAATGCAGCGCTGTGATTGGTGCGCCACACAGCAGCCGGTGCAGCCCTAACAGCAGCACACCAGATGGATTCTCAAGAGTTTGTGAACTCACAAATATCGCAAGAATTCAAATGGCTGGGCCAGGTTATGGTTTGGGGTCACTGCCCTACAAAAAGGAAAAAAAGTACTGTCGAATTTGCTGACGGTCCCTAAAGAAGACCGGATACCACTGCTGTAAACCAACTATCACTTGCACTTAACTGATTGGCCCGCTTGCTCGTCAGGATGAGCTGTGCCGATGGCCTAAGCTCCACTCACAGAGCATACTCTGCCTGGAGAAGTAGCAAAAGAAATGACAAGTTTGTGCCAACAGCATGGAGCATAATAAAAATGCTCTTGAAACTCACATTACTAGGATTTTGAGGAGTAGAATATTGCCCACTTAGTAATGTGTTATATTACTGCGTTAAAATGCAATACAGTGATCCCTCGTTTATCGCGGGAGTTGCGTTCCAAAAATAACACGCGAAAAGTGAAATCCGTGAAGTAGTCACAGCTTTATTTTTTATTATTTTACAATGCAATACTGAACTATGGAATGAAACCAAAAATCAAAACCTGTTTTAAAGCCCAAAATTAGTTTAAAACAATCATTTTAATATAGTAATACAAGGTTGTAAACATTGTCACTGGCGTATTTCACAGTCTGTGCCTCTTGGTCCTGACTCCGCTCCGCTGTAGCCTCTGTTTCTACTGAAGGCGCAGGAGAAGAACATTGTTATGGGGAGTTGTTGGCGCTCTTTCTTTTTCTGAGCAAGAAGATTTTTATAAACGGATATGCCACCTTCGATTATATTTGAGAACTGCAATGAACGACTCTAAGGTTCTTGTGCCGTGCGCTGAAGTTCAGTGGATGCACTGTAAAAATATCTGCACTGTAAAAAAAATCCGTGAAGCCGTGAAAGATGAAACGCGATATAGCGAGGGATCACTGTATATTACTGTAACTTGTTACTTTTGTAGTGCGTTACTCCCAACGCTGATTGTGAAATAGTGTGAGGGATGAGGAGTTCAGGCACAAATGGCAACAAATGGCTTTCCCGTTTGTCGCTGTCATGGCAATTTGTTCAATAGGAATCCACACTTAGTCGAACTGTGTCAGTCTAATGAGGAGTTGCTCCTAGAGAGGGCTAATCTTTCACGTACACAACTGTGTGTAAGCATAATTGGTAGTAGGTTGGCAGCCAGTCTACCTCGTGGCACCTGTGGCTATACGATGAGCTTCCTCTTCCAGACTGCTCTGTGAATGAATAAAAGATGACAGCAAAAGGCAATACTGAAAGGGCTTTACACATTAAATTAGCCTTTATTGTCTCTTTGTGATGAAATTTATGTTGAACAAGCAATGGGCACAGAGACACACAAAACCGACAAGACAGTCCAATCATCACATTCACACAACCAAGTACATCCAACACTCTGCAGTGGCAGTTACCAGACAAAATTGGAAATATTCTTTATTAGTGTCAATGTCAGTGTTATTTCTGTAGCACATTTACAACAACACCAGCTGCCCAAAGTGCTTCACATGCACATCATGTTAAAAACAACACAGAAAAGTACAATATTATTACAAACACAACAAAAACAGTTAACGTGACCATTGCAATCTGATTTCATATGCCAATTCATCAAAAACTCCCAGTCTGAAGCACCTACACACTGAACCCAGCCCTGGTTCTGAAAACACATACGGCACATGTCTGCAACTCTTGCACCTTACATCAATCCAAAAGTATAAACTGGTAAATTAAACTGTTGCATTGGAATTCATCAATAATCCACACAGTGCAGTAAATTTGAGACAGTTTATTAAGATTTAGACGAGAGATTGACATGACCACCATGGAATGTTTATATCTGTTCAACTTACTGTCCGGCACTCTAGTCTTTCGTATCTTGCCTGATTTAAACTGCAGTTCTCGGATGGATTTGGTTGTTTCATTGTATACTAGATGTGTATGCGATTACTATGTATGTGACATGCATCTGATGCTCAGGCTCAGACGGAGATCCAGGCCATGATGGAGGAGAACACGTACCCTCTGTTCCTCAAGTCTGACCTGTACCTGGAATACACCCGCACCGGAGGAGAGAGCCCCAAGCCCAATGCCAACGACCAGAGCCCATCGTCAGGCCCCACCAACGCTGTGTCTGGGTACTTGCCGACGCTTGCCGAGAACGAGGAGTGGAGGTGAGGCGCACCTGTCAGGGTCACAATCAGAATCAGAATGGGTTTATTGCCATTGTCAGTGATCAAAATTCACAAACAGGAACTTGCTTCAGCTTAAGGTGCAACATAAAACAATGAATAAAATATAATAAAATATATAAAAGAGACATAAGAACAAGATAAAATAAAATAGACTAAGAATAATAGAATAATAATAGAATAAGCTAGACTAAGACTATATACAGAAATGTACAGTTGGCAGACAGTGCAAATGTAGCAGTGCAAATGGATAGTTCTTACATAACATGTAAGGAACAGGTTCTGGTCCGGATGGACCGTAGCCTCCTGCCCGAGGGGAGGGGCTCAAATAATCCGTGTCCAGGGTGAGAAGTCCCGCTCCGCGCATAATATCCGCTCCACCAACATGCGTTGTGCCTCCTACACGTTCGCGCTTGGCGGGATGTAAACAGCGGCCAGAATGAATGAAGCGAACCCCAGTGGAGAGTAGAATGGTTTACTGTTAATGAAGAGATATTCCAGATCAGGAGGGCAGTGTTTGGAGATCAGTCACATCGGAGCACCAAGCGTTGTTGATGAAGGAACCGACGCCGCCGCCTTTTGTTTTTCCACTGGAGAGATCCCTTTGTCTGACGGCGCGGAGGAGCTGGAATCCCTCCAGGTGCAGCGCGCAGTCCAGGGTCGACTCGCTGAGCCACCAAAGCGACATGTGAATACTTGTAAATAAATGTGCTGCACAATAATGGACAATATTGCAATATGAGATATAGGTGTTAAATCAGAGTATATGCGGGTTTTAAGAAATCTTAAATGTCCATAAATACATTTAAGTATTAAAGTATTAGTAAAGTTAAGTATTAAAACGTTTTAACACAAAAAAGTCTTAAATTATTTCCAAATAAAGTTTCACATTTTAAATTAACCTGAACGATCCATACTTTCCCCTGTATATTACTTTATCATCACACATAAAATGTGATTAAATTATGTTGAGAAGGGAAGGTAATGGCTTTACATACAAGTTATGAGTATGAGTTACGTACAGACGCAAAGAGGATGTGACTCTCCACTGCAGCTACAAACAGCAGCTCGTCTCTTACGCTCGTGCTTCGGCTCCTTCCAAAATGGGGAAATGTGAATATGCCTGAGCTTGGTTAGAGAGACACGTTCAAATTCAAATGCTGATCTAATACTAATTATATTATTTAGATTAAAAGGATTATTTATGTAGCTATAACATAAATACAGTCCTTACCAGCACTTTTCTGTGTAAATTGTTGTTTTCGCATGAATCCCTGTACAGTTGTAGTCGTTTTAAGTGTTGTTTGGGTTGGATTCATGGAGATAATTTCTTTAGTCGACTACGGCCCTAGCTTGAACAGTCGTGGTCCTCCTCTTTTGTATATTTGTATATGTTTTATAAATTCGTGTCTAGTTGAAATTGTAAATATGGGGTGTGTTTATGGTTCCAAAAATTGCTAGATGAGGAGAACACGTACCCTCTGGTCTTAAAGATTTCTAAAAAGTTCTTAAAAAGCGTGCGGAGCTCAATGGCCGCTGTGTGTCCAGGACACACTCAGAGCACGGGAAGGACACGCACAAAGGTCTTGTGGTCACGGCGGCATCGAGAGCACACACACGGGACGTGACCACAGAGCAGGAGGGTGAGGAGCAGGAGCAGGTGAGAGGAGCAGGAGGAGGGGCAGGTGAGACAGAGAGTAGGGAGAGAAGAGGAGGAGGTGAGACACAGAGGAGGAGCAGGTGAGACAGAAAGGATCAGAGGGAGGAGCAGGAGGAGGAGCAGGTGAGAGGAGGAGGAGCAGGTAAGACACAGGAGGGAGAGGAGCAGGAGGAGGAGCTGGTGAGATTTTCTATGATCAAAATACAACCCAATTGCAGTAATCTATTTGTAACAGATTAATCTAATAAATTCATAATTAAACACAAAATGTCCCAATCTAAATCTCAATTTTAATTTTTGTTGGCAGTAGGGGCGTGTTTGCGGGATAGGTGGTCCGTGGTTTTGTTTTCATCAGCAAAGTGGTTCTTGGTCTGAAAAAGTTTGAGAAATACTGCTCTAAAACATTCATTCATTTTCATTCATTCATTTTCTACCGCTTATTCCCGTTAGGGGTCGCGGGTGACTGGAGCCTATCCCAGTGACTTTGGGCCTTAGGCGGGGTACACCCTGGACAGTGGCCAACTTGCCGCAGGGCTAACATAGAGAGACAGAGACAATGACAGACAACCATTCACTCTCACATTCATTCACTTTGGACAATTTAGAGTTGTCAATTAACCTACACAGTCATGTCTTTGGACGGTGGGAGGAGCCGGAGAACCCGGAGAGAACCCACGGTAACACGGGGAGGACATGCAGACTCCACCCAGAGAGATCGTGTGATGTTAGGGTGGTTCAGAATTCGAAACCACGATGTTGGGGTGGTGCGGGATTCGAACCCACGATCTCCTTATTGAGAGGCAGAAGCTCTAGCCGCTCTGCCACCGTGCACCCCTGCTCTAAAACATGACATGTCAAACTGAAGACACAAGAGCAGGTTTAAAGGCTAAAAACAATACAAAAGTGCATAATGTTTTTCCTTTAAACATCTAGATCAACTCGATATGTCTAGCAGAATGAGAAAACAATGGGTCCAGGCTTTCCAACATGACTATGAAGCTTTTTATTGTATCAAAGTTGAATTTAAACAACTGTTGCTTGGACTTTTCCATTTGACACATTCCAGTTGACTGGACTACATGTGTCTGCTCTTGTACTGTACAAAGTAGCATATTTTATATAAAGTGGTTGTAACCGATTATGAACAAAGCAATGTCGCTAGCGTTAGCCGCTTACCTTAGCTTGTGCAGCTAAGACAAAAGGCTGTCCATTTTCTCATCATGAACTACAGTTAAATACAAGTTAAATACACATGCAAGATTAATATTAGTTCATAAATACTGCAGTGTCTCTCAAGTTTTCTCCGTATCCATGGGATAAATCCACTATTTAGGAGCAAAATTGTTTTCAACGAGGTCCATTTGGTTTTCTGATAATTTAATCTTAAAAACTGGTCTGAAAAAAAGAACCTTCAGATTAAACTTGTTTGGTCACAGTTGCATGAGGGTGCTTGCTCAGGCACCCTCTGGGTTTTACATCATAATTATGATAATAATACTACTACACTCCATCACCCCACTGTGGCACCTGGTGTTCCAGCAGTGCTGCTAACCAGACTTGCTTAGCTTCCGAAATCTGACTGGATTGGGCATCGGCATGCAAGCATGGCCACATAGAAAACAAGCCAGAAAATGAAATATGCCAGTTAACCGAGCAAGATTTCTTCACTCAGTTAAGCATTTAGTCATGGTTAATCAGCTAATTGGTTAACCATCCTTTAGAATGCATTAGGAAAGTGAGCATCACATGTAGACCACTGCAAACTGTTTAAAATGAACTAGTTAGTTTTGTGATTCACATTTTTAAGACTGTAAAATAAACACCTCAGTGAAATGTGGTTGTGTTCCATTTGCATCTAGCACCTGTTCTATAGAAGAGTCACATACAGGGACACGCCTCTGCTGGGTTTATGTGTCTCCTTCCCCGCTCCTTCCCCGCTCCTTCTCCACTCATCCTCCACTCATCCTCCGCTCATCCTCTGCTCATCCTCCCTAGTATAGTGTTTATTAATATACTATAGTATAGTACAGTACAGTACAAAACTTCCTTGAAATGTTTTTCAATATTTTCCTGTAAGTAATGGTTGTGTTGTAAAGAGGCTGTTGGTGGTTGCAGGTGTGCCGGAGCACGAGAGACAGAGGAAGACCAAGATACAGAGTGCTCTGACACCCCAGCCAGCAGACTGACACACAGCCTGTTAATGCACACGGCCCCACAGAGGGCAGTAGTGAGCAGGAGGAGGCCTGACAGCA
The DNA here is from genome assembly GCA_019453435.1 of Rhinogobius similis. NCBI lineage: Eukaryota > Metazoa > Chordata > Actinopteri > Gobiiformes > Gobiidae > Rhinogobius > Rhinogobius similis. The sequence goes on from CM033622.1 coordinate 4,038,396, forward strand.
GAGAGTACAGGTAATCACGTCAGCCAGCACGCTGCAACATGCACATCTGAACGCACAATGCACGACTGAATGCGACACGCATCAACACACGGGCCCCGAAGGCAACACACGGGCCCCGAAGGCAACACACTGGCCCCGAAGGCAACACACGGGCCCGAGCACAACACGCAGAACATTTATGATTGTGTATGTGTTAAATTACCGTAAAATTCTGACTATTGAGCGCACTGGAGTATAAGCCGCACCAGCCATATTTTCAAAGAAAAACAACAGGCCGCACCAGTCTATAAGCCGCAGGTGTCCACGTTGTAACATGAGACATTTACACAGAAGGATGGAACATGCAAAGTTTTAATTGAACACATGCCTTTTTCCAAGCGGTACCTGTAACACGGCAGTGCATTGAGTCCGTTCTTCACTCGGCCGCCTCCGACGTCTCACCATCAGTTCATTGATGACAAGTTGACATGCAATGGCTCTATTTCCTTCTTTGGCTCCACATCGATCGCTTTTAACTTAAAAGCTCCATCATATGCATTTCTTTGTGTATTTTCCATGATCATGGTGTGCATGATGCAGACTGACTGTTCAAAACATAATCAAACTAGCATATTCCTCTCCTTCACCGGTCTGTCAAACTCGTGCACTTCCTGCTAGAGTGCCCCTAAAGGCAGTTCCCATAAAAATACATAAATTAGCCGCATCGCTCTACAAGCCACAGGGTTGAAATCGTGAGAAAAAAGTAGCGGCTTTTAGTCCGAATTTTATGGTATTGTAAAATACAACAAATACAATACAACAAATGCGTACTTTTATTGTTTACTATTATTTCACATACATGCAGTAAAGTAAAGTAATTTTACTGGTAGCAATTGTTAGGTTGAGTCATTCTCCAGGGCCTTTTCAACTTTGGAAAAATAAAAACTAATAAAGTACCAAAATTTCTAAGGCCCATCTCAAACTTATTTTCTGTATCAGAATCAGTTTATTGCCATTGTCAGTGATCAAAATTCACAAACATTCGGTATAAGGTGGAACATAAAATAATGAATAAAATATATAAAAGAGGCATGTATAAGATTAAGAATAGAATAAAATAAAATAGAATAGAATAGACTAAGATAAAATAAGACTATATACAGAAATGTACAGTTGGATACACAGTGCAAATTGGCAGTGCAAATAGATAGCTGCTTTTATTACATGATTATTAAAGTGGTAGGTGTTAAGGTGTTCATGAGTCCAACAGCAGAGGGAAAGAAGAGGGTCAGCTGTGATCCGACCTGCTCGTCCCCGAGTCCAGGAGACGCACAGGTCCTGGACAGATGGAAGGCTGCAGCCGATCACCTTCTCAGCAGAGGCACAATGCACTGTAGTCTCTGTTTGTCCCTGGCTGTGGCTATGAGTAAAAACCATCACACACAACTTTTTTCTTCTCTTGACGAAGGGGCATGTATTAGGTATTTGTCATGCTTCTTTTCAGACATGTGTTTAATGTATTTGTTTTGTTCAAATTGTTTATAATACTGTGACATAAAAGCCCCTCTGCAAAGTTTCTTAAACATGTAAAAGGTAAAATATTGTAGAGTAACAGCTCTGTTCATGCTCACATATAATTCACATTGAAATGCTCGGATATAAATTCTGACTTTTAATGGGACACAAAAGGCACAGATTTCAAACACTTTTTACATGATGTACAACTGTGTCACTAATTTGTGTTGTTGTTCTCAAGCAAATTATTTAAACTAGAATTATCTTGACATTTTCCAGATTCTAGAACTAAAACCACATTGTAATATGACAGATAATTGCTTTCCAGATTAATTTCATAGCTTTTGTTAAAGAAAAACAGTAGGAACAGCTATCACCTTTTGTGTTTGTATTGTACTCTGTTATGGGCCGAGAGAAGAGCTTTCAAAGTCTATTCATTCCAGTTAATTCAATAACCAAATGAGTTGCTTATTTTCATCAAGTGTTTTGTGGTGATGGGTCCTTTGAGCTGTCAGTGAATGTGCTGTGTATGTCCTTGTTGCCCTCAGGCCCTGGAGAGAGCCAGTGAACCCGTACTACGCAAACCTAGGCTACGCTCGCGCCCCTGCCACCAGTGCCAATGACAGTGAGCAGCAGAGCATGTCCAGTGACGCAGACACCATGTCCCTGACCGACAGCAGCATGTGAGTACAATGTTCAGGGGAGCGCACAGACTCATAAGAACACCCCCTTTAGGATTTTTAGGAAACACACACTACATTTACATGCTCAGAGAACTCTGAATGTGTTAACAGGGCAGCGCCGTGTCTCAGAAGCATTAAAAAGGAAATTCATTTGATAGTGCCAGTTTTAAGGCCTTAAAAGTCTATTTACAGTAAAGTTTAAAAAATCTATTTACAGAAAAGTATAACATTTCAAGTCATTGAAATTACTGATATGTTTTTTTTTTTTTTTGTCAGAATGTGTTTTTTCATATTTTATATGTTTTATGATTAAATTTACTAATCCACTTGCAGTGACTAAGCCTCATTATATTACATTAAAATTATAAATTTTTTTTTTTTATTTTTAAGATTCCAGTAAAATTATAAAGTATTAAGTAAAGTATATAATTGTCTTTGTCAATGCATACATTTTGCATCCAACACATTATTAGTAGTAGTATAAGTATTACTGTTTCTTTTTAAATGACAAATATTATGCATTATTTTGTATTGTTATTGGGCCTTTAAACATTCTCTTGAGTATCTTTGACTTCTCATTTTTTATAACTAAAAATAAAATGTTTATATTGCTCTTTATCACTGCCTCGGGAAAATGCCATATGCCAATGCAATGGCTGTAGAGGTAATTACACATGTGTATATGGTTTGATATGCTGTTGGTATGCTAAGCTATCAAGCAGTTGCAGTGATTGTGTTTCGGCGGCAGTTAAATGATCTAAATAACATTGAACAAAGGCACATTTTTACTTGACCAAACCTAGAACTGCCCTGTCATTAGATCAGCAACTACCACTGTGGACTGGCATGTGTCAAAAATGTGTGTAAATATATATGCTTTTATTAGCAATTATAGCTGCACAGTTTCTGAGCTCATGATAAATAAGTGGACACACCTGAACGTCCCTCAGCCCTCGCTCACACCTAACATTCTTAGACCTACTGCACACTGACAAGAGTGCTCTGACAGGTTAAGGGCCAAAGATGATTTGAGTTTGAGACTTTGTTTCTGGCTTTAACCTGAGCTTTTTGTATGTTCTGCAGAGATGGGATTCCTCCGTACAGGTTTCGAAAGCAGCATCGAAAAGAGATGCATGAAAGTGCCAAAGCAAACGGACGTGTTCCCCTACCTCATATACCTGTAAGTCACCTGCGTACTCTGGGGCAGCGGTCCCCAACCTTTCATTGCCTCATTAGAGCCGGTCGCTCAGTGTGTGGGAATCACCTGTCGAAATAGGTCCATATTTCACCTAGGATTCCTGCTATTGTTTGTTAAAAGCTTTCTTTTTCTTGAGGTGTGGGTCTTGTTCTGTCTCTTCTGGGCCTTTTCCCCTTCGCAAAGAAACTTTCCAAAGACGTCTGCTTTTTACTCATTTTGTTGCTTGTGGGTTCAATTTTAGCGCTCAAGTGACCGGGATGTAACCATCGATCGGGCCCAAAAATTCAAGCCCAACCCGGCCGAGCCCGTGCGCGTGCTGTCCGAACCCAGCCCGAGCCCGAGTCGACCCGAATCCAGCCCCGGGCCCGCGCGGATACTGTCCGAACCCGACTCGGAGTCATTTGCTGCATGATTCGACCGGGCTGCACACATGTGTCCGAACCAGAACCGAGCCCGTGCATGTGTAGAACCGGAGTTACGTAAACTGAGTTCCTGCAGAGTTTTATTGGCAGAATAAGCGCCTGACAGGCCTTCAAGTGTTTAGTGTTCTACCTGCACCAACGGGACATCTGTACCAGACGGGCCTGTCCCTCCGCTGACGCTGGCCTAATGATCTCTCTCCCTCGCTCCTTTCTTCAGCTTTTTGGGAAGGCATCCGTGGCTCTCTCCTCCTGCTCTCTCTCTCTCTCCTCCTGCTCTCTCTCCTCTGTTGCGCTCTCTTTTTCTCTCTCCTTGCTCCGTTTAGAAGCGGGCTCTTTCATTAAGGCGTCTTAGCTCACGTCACATATTTTGACCACTTTATTCGAGGATGAGGAGGAAAACAACACAGCACTGGCTGCTCACGCGCTCTTTCGCCGTGGAGCGCATGTTACGCACGTGCCCCTGGGGCGGCCCAGGGGCAGAGAAGAGCGGAAAATGTGGATCCGAACCCGGCCCGAATTTCAGGTCGGGTTCGGGCCAAGAATCTTAGCTCTTATGTATCCGAGAGAATCTGGTCATTTTTAAAATAAATGATCGCTCAGACTGATAATAAATTAAATATTTGTTGTGCGGCCCGGTCCCAATTGATCCACGGACCGGGACCGGTCCGCGGCCCGAGGGTTGGGGACCACTGCTCTGGAGGACATTCTCCACAATTCTCCATTTTCTACACAATACTGTGTAGAAAATGTGCCTGTTTCACAAAGAATGTTTAGAGTTAGAAAATCCTGTTTAACAGAGACGTTATCATTGGGATGGGATGGTTCTCAAAATGGTACATAATCGTTGGTACTGATGGTTCGATCTGACATTGGTTTTGGGTTTGATTCTCACATGTCCCTCATGCGCCCTGTGCTGTCATTTTGGTGCACTATATTTGGGTTAAGCCCCCTGTCCTTTCATAAACTGAGGAAATAAACACCAAACTTACTGTAGCTTACTTTCTGTCACTTTTGATTTTACTTAAATCTACCCAGAAATGGTTAAAAACTGAACTTAAAACAGATTTGGGCTGTCAGTTAAGGTGCTCATAATTCACACGTGTTGTGACATATAGAAAAAGATTTTTTTATCTGAAAACCATCTAGTTTTCCTGTGTCGACATCTTTACTTGTTATCGTTAGTTTAGTAGTGAAACGTGGAGTAAAGCTGTGTGTGTTTATCAGTGGCAGAGGAGGAGCTGCTGGGAACGAAGCAAGTGCATATACAGAGTCAGGATGAGCACAAACTTACTGTCCAATAAATAATCCAAATAAATAAAATGTAAATTAAAATGCACAAAATAAAGTCTTATTTCAAAACCGTGACCCATGTATTGAGTCAAATTGTGACAAAACTGTATCGCCCCATTCCTAAGAGACACTTTTACCACAGCAACAGACTTAGAGTTAAACTGAACCTCTTTGTGAAACAGGCTGGAATCATCCACACTTATTTAAACCCAAAGTTTCCCTGATTTCAGAGTTTTCAGAAAACCTGCTTTGTCAAACCAGGCCAGTGTCTTCTGTTTGTTTAACTCCGACAATTTGGTGATTGTTTCCCTGTGCAGCGCATGTACCGCATGCCAAAGGACATCCACGTGGAGCCGGAGCGGTTTGCAGCCGCTCTAATCAGTAAACTGGAGACGGTGCTCCGAGAGCGAGAGGCTCAGGAGAGGCTGGAGGAGAGGCTCAAGAGAGTACGACTGGTGAGGAAACATGAAACACTCACTCAGACACAACCACTCAAGTCTAAAGGCTCTTCACACGAAGGAGATAATCATTACTCCCACCTGGTCAGACTAGTTTGGGCCACCTGTGATCTATGTATGTTTAGTAGAGATGCTACAATATTTGACACAATATCAAATCATTTGATACAGGTGTCACAGTTCAAATACATGCTTGATACTCACATGTTGCTCCTGTGTTGTCATATATTTTGGTTTGGAAAGTAAACGCTTAAGCGCACTGTCCTTCGCAAATTCATTAAGTAAAGGGCTCCCCAGTGACTTAGTTGTTATATTCTATGCTATATTCTTTAAAGTTACTTTTTATTTTAGGCTGGAATGACTGAAATATGAACTTTTAAAACACTCTACCCACTTTTGGTTTGAAATATCATTAAATGAAGGCGCTTGCAATTTACCCACTCGTGATAAAACACAATCTTTTTTCAGACATTATCTGACTCAGAAAACAGTCCGTTAAGACATTTCTTAAGTGATCAGAACGAGGAGCGTTGTGTGGAGCAGGTAAGTCTGTCGCTGCAGCTGGAGAGGAGGGAGACTTGCAGATACACAAACTTGCACGAGTCGAGAAGAACAAATATAATAATCAAAAATAAATCCTCAAATGGACAATATGGAAAGATTTGGTGGTGGAGATCTCCCTGCAGCGCATATTAAAAGTATATTATAAAAAGGTTATATTCTTAGAACATTTCTACAGATAAAAAAATAGAGCTGTGAATTATTAAACCAAGTTAATTACAGTAAAACACTCTTGATTCATCACATAATTAAACTAAGAAAACTAATTTACAGATGTAATGTGACAATTAATTGAAATATTTTGTTTCACGTTTTAAATAATAGGTGTTTATAGTTTGTAAAAATTACATGGGGTACATTTGAGCCTTGCATCGAGATGTCGAATACAAAACTGTATCGTTGCATCCTTAGTGTATAATGTGAATAATTGGACCTCAGAGGAGCTTGGGAGCTTCACTTTTTTCCAAACCCATTTGCCACAGGCCGTCACTTTGCCTTGGTGGTTATATTTTCTTAACTGATTAACTGTGTAAATGGGTCTAAAATACACTTCTAACCACATCCTTGACCTTAGTTTGGCATTTTAGTGTGAGTTTAAAATCTGACTTTTTGGTCAAAAACCGTGCCTTCATTATCCTCGTTAACTCGTCAATTGTAAGCAGCTAAATTTGAATGTGGCAGTTGGAGCTTCTCCCTCACTTCACGCAGAATACCAAACCACGTCACAGGTGATGTTGCGGGAGTATGGGAGGGTAACTCACCCCGTCATGCCTCCGGAGCTAGTTGGAGCTGAAATATTGTATTGAGTGTAGCGGCACTTTTCTTACAGGAAATACGATTTGTCCGGAAGTTCACGCATGCAAAGACGAACATTGAAAATGACTGTTTTAGTGCTGAGACGGTCTTGGTCTTTAATAAACCCTATTTGTATCACTAGAATAGACCGATTATAATGCATAGGAAGTTGAAACTGTTTGAGGGACACCAAAAAGCTCGCACGCGAACCTCGCCACGGTCACGCCCACCTTTCACAGCGCATTCATTCATTCATAGCTAATTGTTCACCAGTGATGATTTGTTTTACTCACATTATGGTTCAACAATTGTATGTGTGACGCTCAGAGTTCTCCTCCTCTGTTTTCTCACCTGCTGTTTCCCCAGCAGCGAGTGCCGAACAAACACGTGAACACTGCACACACTGAACGCACAGCTGAACAAGTGAGAGAGGGAGAGCCATAATGTCTTATTGTTACACGCACTTGATTAGATAGAATCATTGTGAGATTGGGGAAGGATTTGCAAGGGGGGCGTTCTATGGCATAACACCAGCACAAGTGACCCTGGCTTCGGGCATTGCTTGAGGCTTGAACTGGTACGTTACTTTCACTGTCTCTTAAAGGTCAAACCCCGCCTCACATCTCCACACCACCTGCGCCGCCTGAACCTCCGGGCACTGCCCACTTTGTTGCATTTTTCAAAATGTTATTGTAGGCGGCCTAATCTCTTGTCCAGCCGATTAGTGGCATTTTAAGTTTAGGGCTAGGGGGCAGGAAAGCTAACCAGGTCAAGGCAGAATTGGGTGAGAGAAAAAAAGGATGGAGCTGGGGAGGAGCAAGGGGAGGAACTCAGAGGAGCAGAGGGCGGAGCTCAGAGGAGCAGCTCAAAGGAGCTGGGGGTGGAGCTCAAGGGAGCTGGTTTGTAGTAGAATTTTTGTCGCCACAAGAGGAGTGCTCTGATTGGCTCCAAGCTCCAATCACAAAATTATTGTAGAATTGTGTAAACCTGAACATAAGTTCCTCCTTCTTTGGCCAAAAGCTGTAATCATCCAGTTTTGTCCATTTATGTGATTCCATGAGCTCATGCATAGTTTATTGATAATTATTTGCTGTACAACTAGTCTGTTTAGTCCAAAAGTGCCACCTACTGCTGTTAAAATGAATTATGTTGTTGGTACATTTGCTGTTTAAACACGATATACAGTAAGGGCCATAAATATTGGTACATCGACACAATTTAATTCTTTTTGGCTCTATTCACCTTATTCCGGAAGTTGCCGTCCGCGCTGATGTCTTGTTTGCGTTGTATTAGTTTACATGGAGCAGACGAGCTCAACAGAAAATAAGTTCTACATGGACTAAAAAGCCGTTTTCAGTCGACCAGGAAATCGTTGCGTTGTGACTTGTTGTTGCTCGTGTTCATTAAACATTTTACACAAATCAATCTACTTTATGTAACATTTTAGTGTCAGACTTTTCCCTCGTTCGTCATTAGCTTTAACGGAGTTCTCGTCAAACAGAAGTGTGTTTACAACAAAAGTGCGTATCTGTGGCAAAAAACGGCAAAAGTGGGCGGGGCAGAATAAGGTGAATAATGAAACTCTCTTCAAATGAAACAAACAATATGTGCTTTAACTACAGACCCAATAAGTAGTGATGGGCAAAGTGAAGCCTCATGAAACAACAAAGCGTTTGAACCAAACGGTTCGAGGCTTCGAAACACAGTTCGAAACACTTCTCCAGAGTGACATCTAGTGGTGTGTTTTAATACCACAACATACACAGTGGTTCGCACCAGATCTATTGTGCTATGGTTGCCAATAAAATAACTTAATGTTATGTGTGTATTATTGATGCATTTTTGTTTCTAGAATAATATGAATATAAAAGACAAATTAGATGAAAGCGAGGAAATTTTGGTTTTATTCAAAAATTGGCCCACAATTTCCTCCTGTAGAGGGATGTTGTCTACTGTATTATTTTATTTATTCCTTACGATCTTCTGAAAAGCAGAAAAATGTCACTGAGCAGCTCTCGACAGGCCTCGAACTCAGCTATTCATGTATGTCAGTGCAGAGCGCTAATCGCTGCACTAACTTGACGTTGTCGCGCTTTTTACCATCTCGTGTTGTAGACAGAGGGCGTCTCCATCTGGGAAAGTTGCACAAACTCAAATTATTACTTATCTCATCTTTCATGAACCCTCAACATGAGTCCGATGCGCAAACACTTTTTTCAGACTTTGTGGAGCAGGTTGAGACTTTAAGGAGTCGTGGGTTTGAGACAGACTCACTGTTGTGTGGTTCGTTTGAAGCCCTGTCAATGAAGCCAGGCTTGAAACGAAAGCCCCCCCTACTGAAACACAGGGACAGTTGGCTGCTCATCTGTTCCATGGCCAGGTGTGTTATTCCCTCAGTATCCCATTCACAAGAAGCAGATAAAGAGTCTAGAGTTCATTTCCAGTGTGCTATTTGCATTTTGAATCTGTTTCTGTCAACTCTCAATATAAGATCCAGAGAACTGTCACTATCAGTGACGCAAGCCATCGTTAGGGTGAAAAATCAAGGCAAACCCATCAGAGATAGCAAAAATATTAGGTGTGGACAAATCAACTGTTTGGAACATTCTTAAAAAGAAAGAACATACTGGTGACACCAAAACCAACAGCAGCACCAAAACACCCGGAAGACCAAAGAAAACAAGTGTGGTGGATAAATTCTTAATCTGGCAAACTGTTGTGAAGGGGTTTTTCTTCACCAGTGAAAGAACACTCTCCAGAAGGTAGATGTATGTGTGTCCAAGTCAACAATCAAGAGAATTCTTCACCAGAGAGAATACAGAGGGTTGACCAGAAGGTGTAAACCATTGGTGAGCCTCAAAAAACAGGAAGGCCAGATTAGAGTTCACCAAACAACATCTAAAAAGCCTTCGCAGTTCTGGAACAACATCCTATGGACACATGAGACAAAGATCGCCCTGTACCAGAGCGGTGGAAGAGAAGAGCCTGGAGAGGGAAAGGAACTGCTGATGATCCAAAGCATACCACATCATCAGTGAAGTAGGTGGTGGTAGTGTCCTGGCATGGGCATGTATGGCTGCCAATGGGACAGGTTCATTTGTATTTATTGATGAAGTGACTGCTTTCCAGACTTCAAGCTGTAAATTGACCACAAAATATTTTCAACCAAGTATTAAAAGTGAAAGATTGATTTAAGATTGTTAATTTGTCTCATTACTTTTGGTCCCTTAAAAAGTGAGAGGCACATGTACAAACTGTTGTAGTTCATCTGATTTGGTTCTTTTGATTGTAAATACCTTAAAATTAAAGCTGGATGTCTGTAGTTAAAGCCCATCTTGTTTATTTCATTTGAAATCCAATGTGGTGGCGTATAGAGCCAAAAACATTAGAATTGTGTCGATGTCCCAAAATATATGGACCTGACTATATGACTTTCTTGACCTGTCAGTGTGTGAACGTCCACAGTAAAACTGTGTTTTGTGGTTTGTGCTGAACAGGAAGAAGAGGGTGACGATGCAGACAGCTCCATGACCGCCTCCATATCCTCTCACAGTATACCACTGTCCCTGCCCCCCACCTTCCCCCCTCTTTATGGAGCCAGGTACTCAGAGACCACACCCGCCTGCGCCCCTACATACGGAGGGCTGGTGGCCATGGAGGACTCCCACGAGGATGACCCCGAGTCCATCTTGGACGAGCACGTGCAGCGGGTCATGAAAACTCCAGGCTGCCAGTCTCCGGGAGCAGCCAACAGCACCTTAGGAGGAGGACGCCACAGTCCTCCCAAATCCTCCCGTTCCCCCGACGGAGGCACGGCCCCTCCACACTTCCCCCTGCACCGTGGCCTGACTGCTGCGGGGGTCAAAGGTAACAATACTAACGTGATCGTTTCAGGAAGGCAGTTGTGATGATGCCTAAATCCTTAACACATATATTGTAATGCATATACTGTGGCACGGCTCAATCAACTCAGCAGTGTTATAAGCCATGTTTTCACTGTTTGCTTTGGACCAGTTTAAGTAAACTGCACTGGCCTTTTTAAGTCATCCAATGTGGGCAGTGAGAGGTCCAGCATCCAAAGTGGCCTGGCTTGGTTTAGGCTCCCACTTTTGAGTGATATGATTGGATAAGACCAAATGGCAAAAAGTAGATAGAAACAGAAAAGAATAGTTTCTCGCAAAGTGCTGACTTTACCGTGTGATAAAGTGCCGTATTTCCACTGATGCTAACTTCTTTGTTGAGCACACTTGCTTAGCAAAATGGAGTAGCAAAGCACGTTAGCAACATCTACAATTGCTTTGTCAAGAACCAAAATATGGTAACTATTAAGAAAACCTTACATTTGGGTGAGAAGCAGTCTAAAGCGCTACAAAGTGAACCGCTCTGAGGGATCAGGGTCAGTCTGTAGCAGGAACTAATTAGTCACAAATGGGAACTCAGGAAAATCCTTGCTGTGTGTTCCAGGTTTGCATCATAAACAGACCTATCACCACAGAGGCAGAGATGCACAGGAAGAGGCGGGCTCTAGGTCCCAGGCCAACTTCCTGTGGAACGGAGAAGGCAGTAGGAGCAGGAACTACGCTGATGGAGCAGGGGCCAGTAACGTGGATGGCCTGGGCTACAGGTCAGTACACCTCACCCACAGCTCACAGCCACATAGACGAGACATTTTGGTGTCTGGAGCACTTATATTAAAATATCTCATTTGTTTTATTCATTCTTGCAAATTCAGGAGCATTTCAGTAAAAATCAGAATGAAGACTACACTTTGAATAGGAACATTAAGAAGATACACACACAAAATCTGATTATTGTCCAATTTCACAACGCAAGCAGTTTTAAACATGCTTCAGTGATATTTGCATTGAAATAGGAACAGAACGCACACAGCCTGCTTCTCACAACTGATTGTCAGCCAACTGAAAAAGTGTGAGCAGACAGAACAGGAGCAGATCAGTCTTTCTGCTTTGCAGTTTCATCAGCATTTAGGAATACAGATACCGTTTTTAGGTTATTATGGCTTCAGTTTTGTTTGGCATTGCCATTTTATTTTTATATCATTGCCAAATTAAAAGTGCTTGGTTGGTAAAATCCTAAACTCAGGAGCCTGGCTGGAAAATTTAAAAATAATGAAACAAAACAGCAGTTGTCCCAATTAAAGTTTGTACAACTTACACAAGATTTAAAGGAATTTAGAATGATATGGGCTACTTTAATTAGCATACAGTATAGCGGGCTAAAATTAGAACTCAGAATAACTGCATTGTAACATGTATTTTATCACAGTAAACTTCAAAAGTGGAGGTTTATTTAAAATGAAATGTAACATAAAATATAGGAGTGCCTCAGCTTAGGAAAAGTACATGTAAGGGTGCCTCAGTGCAGAAAGGTTTGAGATTAGAAGGATGTGGTAAAACAGTATATGGAACTTCCCCTACCTTCTACTCTCAACAGTTAATAATGTAATGACATGACAGATATGCACTAGAACAAACCTTCTAGCAACTTTCCGCTTAGTTACAGTAATTTATAAATGAACAAGGTCTTCAGAGTAATATTCTAAAAGAAAACTTAACATAAACTTTTAAAAATGTAGACGAGTACAATTAGCTGCGATGTGATGGCTAAGAGTGTAAAAGACCCCTACTGCATACTGACACTGATATTGTGCTTCTACAGCAGTAAGGGAAGCACACTGTCGCGGAGAGGCGGAAAGAAGAGCGAGCCTTCGGGCAAAGCGGAGGAGAGTGTCCGAGCTGTGGACGCCCCAGTGCCTCTGGAGGACATGGAGAGGAACCAGAAGATCCTGCAGTGGATGATGGAGGGAGAGGCGTTGAGGCACAAGAAGAATTCACACGGGTAAAACAGGCTCACAAACTGCAGGGTTTTACAGATTAGCAATATCTGAGAAGCATAACGGTGTGATTTTGAATGAAGCTGGAGGGCATTTAAGCTGAAGTGTTGATGTTTGGATAATGATCATTGCAACACTTTATAACACCTGCCACTTTAACAATATATTATATAAGAACTATCTATTTGCACTGCCACATTTGCACATTTGCACTGTCTGACAACTGTACATTTCTGTATATAGTCCTAGTCTATCTTAGTCTATTTTGTTCTTAATTTTATGCATGCCTCTTTTATATATTTCATTATATTTTATTCATTGTTTTATGTTACGCCGAAGCAAGTTCCTATGTTTGTGAATTTTGATCACTGACAACGGCAATAAACCGTTTCTGATTCTGAAAACTGGATAATATTGTAATTATTGTTTTATTTATATAATCTCCTGTCTAGAGTTGTGCGATGTGCCAAAGTAATTATCAAAATTTTTCAGAGCCAGTATTATGATTTCTCAAAATTTGGCCTGTCATAATGATCTTTTCTTTGCATTGATAAGAAACTATTTTTTTTGTCATTTGGGTATTCTATTTAAATGTCTGCTGTAGAGGGTTAAATAATTAACATCTTTGTCTCATAAGTGTTGCATTCTACTTGTTATTTGTTCCAGCTCAGGTTTTTTTACTCGCTTGTTTGCTTTCAGTGGCAGCACTAACGGTTCCAGGAGGACAGGGACCAGCAGCGAGCCTCCGCGGCCCACCTCGGTGGAGCGTCCCGGGGCCGTACACCCGTGGGTGTCTGCTCAGCTCCGGAACAACCCCTCTTCCTCCATGTCGCCCGCCATCCCGTCTGCCACAGGCCAAGTCCAGCCTTCACATCCATTCATCCAGGACCCAGCCATGCCCCCCAACCCGGCCCCCAACCCCCTGACGCAGCTGGAGGAGGCCCGGAGGAGGCTGGAGGAGGAGCGCAGGAGGGCGGCCGCGCAGCAGGCAAAGCAGAGGTGACTTCACTGGGACCATGGTTATCTTATTTAATGCACTTGCATAAGGAACGTTGTAACTTAAATGCATTTGCTCCCTCAGAGACAAACACACACCAAACTGCATAATCTTGTACTTTTGACGATCATACGGAAGGATTTGTTCATATCTAATTCAAGGCCTTGATTTCGTTCACTCAAAGACGTCTTAAAAATCCCCTTTGGAAATTGATTTTGTCAACTGCCCAAAATATAAAGATTAATTACATATAAAAGGTTCTTTTTATGGGTGAAATGAGATTTATTTAGCAGTTTTTACATTGGACATGGGCCTGAAAGGGTAGAGCATAGTAATGCTGCAGTTAGCGTTCTCGCTTCACAGCTAAAAGGTCCTGGGTTCGACTGGGTTTTTCTGTGTGGCGTTTGCATGTTCTCCTTGTGTCTGCGTAGGTTTCCTCCGGGTGCTCCGGTTTCCCCTACCACTAAAAACATGTACAATAGGCTTCTCCCCTCTGGGGCCAGGACTCCCCTGAAAGAGATTCTGAATCTCAGTGGGACTTTCCTGGTTTAATAAAGGTAAATAAAAATAAAAATTAAGTTGTGTATATTTGAGCTGCTGCAGTGTAAAGACTCCTCCACACAGACTTGAAGCAGACAGAACACTTTAAACTCTCTCCCAGGTTTTATTTAGGACCAATATTGATACAAATAATCAGTGTTAGATTCTGTAAAAAAAAAAAAAAAAAAAAGAAACCTCAAAATATACAGGGACAATGTGGAACATGCAGTGTTTTTTGTGTGTTAGACATCTCTTGTAATTGATCCACAAAGAGATTTTTAGGTCTACTTCATCCACACCTTCGTTTTAAGTAAGAAAGTAGTGCTCCTTCTGTGTGTTTGTCCTGTCTGCTGCAGCGTCAGCACTGCAGAGAGAGAGAGGGGGTGATGCATTCAGGCTACAAAGAACTTATTTATCATCTCTATTCTTTACAACACAAAATGAAAATTAAAAACCTCTTATTAAAAAAAAAAAAATCCTTTTTTTAGTGAGGGTTTTGCCCCCAAAAACAATTTTCAAAGAAAATGTCAAATAAATATGATCCAGCAGTAATGTTCTTGAAACGCAATGTAAATATTGTGTTCTCAGCTGTGTGGAGTCATAGTACTCTGTGTCAGTCCCTCCTTGAGAGTTGACTTTGTGTTTGTGTGTAGGCACAAGTCTGCGAAGCGTGTGGAGCGCTGTGACAACATGACCGTGGCCTACTACTTCTGTGGAGAGCCCATCCCATACAGGACATCTGTCAAAGGGCGCGTGGTCACTCTGGGCCAGTTTAAGGAGCTGCTTACCAAAAAGGGCCACTACAGGTGAGTGCCAAAGCCTTGTAATGTAATGTAATGTATAGTTCTATTTATTTATTAACAAAATGGGTTGATATGTCTCTCCCAATATGCATTTTGAGACAATGACTAAAGGTATCACAAGAAATGGCCTGGTAAAGTGGGCTTTGCTGGAAATTTGTAGGAAATTAATTTGGGGTAAAACATAAGTAAATTTAATTTTTAAAACATTGTTTATTATTAAAGAGCTGCTTTGTAACATCTCATGGGTAAACTTTGGGGGTGCGATAAAAGTCCAAAATTTTGACCTTAATTA
This sequence comes from Rhinogobius similis, assembly GCA_019453435.1. Taxonomy (NCBI): domain Eukaryota; kingdom Metazoa; phylum Chordata; class Actinopteri; order Gobiiformes; family Gobiidae; genus Rhinogobius; species Rhinogobius similis. The sequence continues at coordinate 4,053,783 of CM033622.1, forward strand.
TAATAATTAAGGCGTATGTTTTGTAGGAGTGTCTGGACATTTTCCAATTTCCTGTATTTCAAGGCATTTTCCTAAGGAGGTGAAACAATTTAGTCATTAGTCATTTAGTAAGGAATTTTTATGATTGTAATGATCATTTATTATTGTGTTTGTTGTATGTTTTAATATGATCGCAATGGACCCAGGAAGACGCTTTCAGCTAATGGGATCCATTTAAGTAAACAAATTTAAATTTAAATTCAGTAGAGGGAAAGTTTAAGTTGTACTGTTCTTAGCTGTTGCAAGTTCATTATAAGTAAGTCATTTTTAGAGTCAGATTTAACATTCAGAGGGCAATAAGCAATATTTGGCTTGTTGGCCCTTCAGTGCCACCTATTGATTATATTACTGTCAACAAGGCCTTAATGTGATGCACAGCTGTCATCATCTGCACTCAATTCTACACTATTACCCACAGACAGTAAAAGACATTTACAGAGAATATCTACAGCCACAACAAATAGGCTACAAAATAAATTTAGCTCAAATTAAGAAGTAAAAAGTCTTAGTCGATTTTACAAGCCTTAAATTATTTCCGAATAAAGTTTCAAATTTGAAAATAACCTAAATGATCCATAATTTGCCTCTCCGCTGTATATTACTGTATCATCACATAAAACGTGATGGGATTATGTTGAGAAGGGAAGGTAATGGCACTGGCCGAGTATCACGTGTGGTTACGTACAGACGCAAACAGGATGTGACTCTCAAACGTCTCATCTCTTAACAAAGCTGGCCATTTCACCATAATGTTTGCCATATAAATACACTCTTTACCAGTTCTAATATAATAATTTCTAAAATATGTAATCTTTTCCTAAATATGAGGTGTGTTTGTAGTTCCAAAATGTCCAGATGTGTGTGATAAGGTCTTAAAGATTTCCATAAAGGTTTTAGAATTGACTTTGGGATTCCTACATATACCCTATCTAGACTTAAGTGCATTTTCACGTGTCCCAGTGGAGTCAAAAATTTCAATTATATTTCATTTATGGAAAAATTATGTAATATTCTAAAGTGTTCTATGATGGTGTCATACTAGGCCTATATACACACTCTAGGTCTCCAAATTAATACTTTAACATAACACATTACTCATTATAAGTTTCACTTCAGGATCATATACTGTAAAATGCGGGTTATAAGCCGCTACTTTTTTCTCATGATTTCAACCCTGTGGCTTATACAGCGATGCGGCTTATTTGTGTATTTTTCCGCTAACAGCCTCTAGGGTAGAGTTTAGATCGGGCTCAAAAATTCAAGTCCGACCCACCGAGTCCGCCCCCGTACTGTCTGACAACAGCACAGCACTGGCTGCACACCACGCTCTTTCGCGTGGAGCGCATGTTACAAAACACGTGCGCGCCTCTTCCCGCACCGGCACGGCCCGGCAACGTAAATGTCTCAACGTGGACACCCGCAGCTTATATTTGTACAAAGTTGTTTTTCTTTGTAAATATGGCTGGTGCGGCTTATATTCGGGAGCACTCAATAGTCCGCATTCTACGGTAATTTTTATGTTTAATAAATGCAAAAAGACCTCAAATAAATGCGTGAGCAATAAGTAAGTTATTAAACATATTATGTGCATAGTTTACACACACATTCGAGCATAAATTAGAGTTTAACTCATTAATATGCACGAAAACACAAGCACATTCATGGTTCGTCCACAGGTCCTTCTCTTCCCACAAAGCCAAAAGCTCCTCTTATTATCAACACAGTGCATACAGTTGCTAAGTTATTGGCATGACTAAAAGACAACAGACACATGTGGACAGGAGTAAACTTACATTACATTCATTCTGTCTGTGAAATGTGTTTTTTTTGAGTTAGCCAGAAGGAAGGGGTCGAGGCAGGCCAGAAAGTGATTTTCACGCTCAATGAACGTTCGAAAACAGGCAAACTTTTAGAGACTGAACTGTCGTAAGTTATGCTTCTCCTGTGAACGTGGACAGGGAGGAGCAGGGGACAGACAGAAAGACTGAAGCGATGCAGAGACGACTGAACTTTTTCTAATGAAAACACGATGAAACATGAGAGTGCGGTGCCACACAGTGTTGTTTGATTTGGATACTCTCCGTCACATTTTACCCTGTGTCTCTCGTGTCGTGTGCGTGTTTGTCACCTGCTCAAAACTTTTGGAGTCTCCAACTTTACTGTGGCAACAACCACTGTTGTGAGGAAATCGCAGCGTGATTATTCGAGCCCCTCTCCCTTGAATTAACACCGCAGAACACAGACGCAGAAATTCTTTTGAAGGGTCACACATAATGTTATAACACCAGCACGAAGCAGTCGTGTCCGCAGTTTTAGAGAGTTTCAAAACGACAAACTGAAGACTATTAGCACTCTTTACTGTCAAAATGCGAAGGATACAGATTGGCAAGTTAAATTTCAGGCATTTTCAAGCTCCTTTTCCAAAGTTCAAGCACTTTTCCAACCTTGAAAACAAGGTAGTAAAATTAAAGATTTTCAACCTGTACGAACCCTGCATACCAACAACACACTGCCGCCATCAGACTAACCCTAACCCCCAAAGTCCTGAACTTAACCAAATTATCGGCTCCTTAACCTAACCCTACCTTAATTGTGAAGAAATGTATTCATTCATTTTCTACCGCTTGTTCCCGTTGGGGGTTGCGCGTGACTGAAGCCTATCCCAGTGCCTTTGAGCCTTTGGGCCAGGGTACATTCTCCTGGATTAACATAGAGACACAGACATTTACAGACAAGCATTCACTCTCACATTCATTCACTTGGGGCAATTTAGAGTGAACAATCAACCTACACACATGTATGTCTTTGGACGGTGGGAGGAAGGCAGAGAACCCACAGTAACACGGGGAGGACATACAGACTCCCCACAGAGACATCGCATGATGGTGGTCTAGTTCGGAAATCGAACACACAATCTCCTTATTGGGAGGCAGGATCTGTAACCGCTCTGCCACTGTGCACTCCCTTATAAGAAATATATATTTTTAAAATTAACTTTTGCTAGCGTAGCCACCAATTCAAAGTGACAGTCTGTGGCATAAGTGGGTTGGGGGAAAAGCAACCTCCTGACATCACACTCCCGACACCATGGCCCCGACATAAATCATCACCCCAGGATCAGATCATCTAAAATCACCACAAAGGGGTGGGCTTATTTGGCCCACATATTAGGAACATATTCTGTTGTGATTTTGACATAACACAATTCCCAGTCTGTATAGCTCCACTCCACATCATACTGTTTAGAATTTTAAAGGTTTATAAATAGTTAATTGGTTGGTTTATCATAATAAGGTGATAATAAGGTGAAAATGTGTGATTAATGCCTTTTTTGCAAGGTGAAGACAAGTATTTCATGGGTATTCAAATCCCATAGCTAAAGCATAATGGGCTGCATCTGCTTACACTTGTTTTTGTGCATGTCCAGGTTCTACTTCAAGAAAGTCAGTGACGAGTTTGACTGTGGTGTCGTGTTCGAGGAGGTGCGGGACGACGACGCCATCTTGCCGATCTTTGAGGAGAAGATCATCGGGAAGGTGGAGAAGGTGGACTGAAGCTGGGGAAAAACCAGGAGATCCTACCAGAACGCTAACACAATAAGGATTGCAGGCATAATCGAACTTAAAAGGAGCCACGTGAATGCTCGAAGAACGTTGACTGATGGACAGAGCCAAGTGAAACAAAATGAGAACGGTGCTGCAAGTTTTGAAGATTGAGTTGTGTTTAGAGGGAAACGAACCAGGTGCTGGGGCACGAAACACAAGAACGTCTCCTCCGTTTGGATTTCTCTCGAAGCTGTTCCACTTCCACTACAGCGGATTCGGACAGACGGGATCAGTAGTCTTCCGCAGACCAGTTTAAAATGCTGCTACATTACCACAAACTCTCATTTAAAAAAAAGGTGCTCGCCCAAGTCCTGAAAAAGTGCTTTTGCTCCCTCTGCTGGAGACTCGCTGTCTGGGGGGAGGGAGGGAGGGGGGAGGGGGGATGGGGGGGCTGAGGGGGGCGGTCTCTCTGCCTCTCCTGCTGGCTTCCATATGCAGCAGTGGTTAAGTGCGTTAGATGTCATGGCCACACTGAGACGCCAGTGCTCTTGTTTACCAAAGCCACATATTTTTGATAAAGACAAGTATTCTAACAACTTGTTGTTGCATTTTATTTGTGTATGTACAAGGCAGGTACTTTTAATGCAGCCGAATTGTTTGTCATATCTCAGTACAAATGTATTTTGTGTATGTTTCTAAGCTAGTTCATTTGCCATTTGGAGGACAGCTGAAACTCTCTTATTTGTATTACCCCACATCTAGTATGTATCTTCAAGGAACTACACAACCCCCCCTGGGAAATGGTTATCACACATGAGGAAGGCGCTTGCGTGTCTACGTACGCCTGACGATATCTCTGTGTAGGCCCCTGTTGGGCCAAGGATGCATTACTCAGCCAAAGAGCAGAGCGTGGGCCGAGCTGTGCCGGTGCAGTCCTCAACTGAGCACATACAAAAACCTTTCACACTACACACAGATACTTAGTGGCGTCTCCCTACTGCTTACCAGAAGAATAACCACTTGTATTTTCTTTGTCTGTTTTTCAAGAGCACCAGGCCTGTGCTTTTTGAGTGCAGGATTTATTTTATTTTTTAGCAATGACAAATATATAGCCATCTAAAAGAAAGCATAACATTTTGTGTGGTTAGTGCCTCTGCCTAAAGCATTGGAGCAAAGTTGATCTAAAGTCCATAAACGCGTGCTTTAAGCTGAGGACAGTGAATGTACGCTGGCCCACAGCTCGTTCGCCTACAGCCACATGTGTCAGTCAGAATGCTGGTTCAATTGAATGTGTCGGTCACAGACCATGCTTCTGGAGGAATGTTAGACATTGATGAAATTGGAAAACAATTTAACTGTATTCACCCCATTATGCCTTCGAAAACATAGTTTTTAATGTATTGTTTATTAAAAAAATGTAATTTTAATAATCACCAAGCATGTTCCTTTTAACGAATGTTTCCTGATGAGTTGAATATTTTATTTTATTTTATTGTTTATGATAAACCTTTATGGCCCTATGATATATTTTATTGGTTTTGTTCAACTGCCCAGGGACAGTTGAATGACATTCTCAAGTGTCTTCTGAATTGTGAGTTTGTGTGAAACACAGTGCCTTTCTCATATGTCTGTATGATCCATGCTTTGACTGTATTTTTTTTTTTTTTAAATTTTCCGGTGTATTTAGCTGACTGGCTCTGGTCGGATAGAAGCGCTGCTGTAAATATGTACATTATCATTTCATACAGAGCTGCACCATGTCCACATGTCACTGTGCTGGTTCCACTCTTTTCAAAAGGTACTTCATAATAAAGCTGTTGAATCAACATCAATGGACTTGTTTTATGATCTGCCCTTGTAAAAAATATGAAACATCTTTACAAACACATTAACAGTTTGTAAATATACATATACATATATTCCAAATTCCAGAATAAAGGCAAAACTGAGGTGATTTAAATTCGGATCAGTTAGGATTAGCCAGCGAATATCAAAATATGAATCGTCAGATTTTGGCAAATGAGACTGCTACATGCGTCTCAGAGTCTGGTTGTAAAAAAAAATATATATATTTATATATATGCATATATATATATATATATATATATATATATGTGTGTGTGTGTGCCCGTGTGTGCCACACATAAAAAGCCGGACTGTTTACAAATGTAGCTCCTCCCCCTTAGGTCTTCAGACAGGAAACTACGGAAGCTCGTTATAGACATATGTCGAATATGACAACTTCTGCCACAGACAGATAACAGAATGGGCTTATTTTCGTGGTTTGCTTAACTTTACTACTCGTCCTGAAACATAAAACACGACTACAACTATGTTAATTAATTTGTAACATGCGAATCAGTTAGTTGTAACCCCCAGAATTTGCAAAGAAAATAAGATTCCTTTTTATTTGGTGAGCGTGAGCTAACACGGCTAACTCAACGTGCTAGCTGCATGTGTATGTGATGGACACCCTGAGCGCGCTGCTTGATGAGGTGGCTCTGGAGGGCTTGGACGGGGTCACTCTGCCGTCTCTGTGGCTGCGGCTGGCCGACAGAAAGCCCAAGTTCCCGCAGAAGCTCGATGACCACACCAAGGCGTTCCTGTGGAGAGCTCTCGTCCACAACAACGACATCAGCTTCTACGAGCAGCCGGTGGACCGGGAAGATGTGGAGCTGTACGACAGGTACGAGAGGTGCAGTGGTTAAAGGACACATATTCTTTTTTTACGAGAACAATGCCATAAGTCGATAATCATTTTACAGTTTCGTGACATCACGCATAACAGATCGTGACATCACGCATAACAGAATTATCAGTTAATTCAATGATGCAAGATACTAAACTTAGCGTTCATTCAAAAGTATTCTAACTCTATATACTGATAAATGTATTTACCAGAAGTGACCCAGGAGTTTATCAGGTTCAGATTTTTTGTTCTTTTTTTTTTTTTTTTTACATTGTTTTGGCTAATGTTTTTCTATGTGAGTTTCCCACACCAACAACAAACATGGCGGATTTCCATGGTAACGGCTGTTTTTGACGTTCTGTCCCGAGCGCTAAAGAGTCTAATTTTTGTAGCTAAACTGGAGCTACCTACATCATAACGCACCTTTAAGACTGCTCGTCTGCCTAATTGTTTCTTTTATATAACTTACACGTAACGTTACATGTGTCCATTTACGGACATTCCAAGACGGTCATATTTCATTCTATGTCAACAATTTGATCATCATAGTCATAACACAGCGAATTTAAGTTTTGTCACAGATGTAATTAGTGTAAATGAAAGCTAATTTGGTTTCTATCGATATCTTACTTTACTGGTTTCCAACACAAGTATTTTCAGTAGGTCTGGTAAAAGTCTGCTATTTTCGGATTTTTCGCTGTGGCCCATTTACGGGCACTTAATGAATGATCGGAGATCCCCACTTATCCGATGTTTCTGGCGTTATTTTTTAAAGAGTCGACTTGAAGTTGACCGTATTTTTACTTCATCGTAACATTTAGATGTTTACTTTGCAGGTTACCGGCACCTGGCAGCTATTTTTTTGACCCATGACACGCATTATATTTATAATTAGCATGCAGCGCCCTCTAGTGGGTGTTTTTCCCCCTTTTTGTATAGGAAATATTTTATAATCAAATTATTTTTTTACTTTATGTGGATATTTTTTCTTAGCTGGCTGGTAATATAAGACATTATATATAATTTATTATTTTAGGCTGTGACCAAGGGATCAAGTTACCAGCATTATGAACAGGGAATGGAAAGAAAACAGAGAGTGCAATTCAATAATAAAAAGATGCAATTAAATCCTTTATAGTAACAATTTATTATATAGAATATTTTAATCAAAATATGTGTAAAAGTGAAACATAACAACTTCCATTTTAAAAAAAATGAAAAATAGTTGTAAATAAATGTAATATACATTGAATTGAAATAATATAATACAGTTTGATAAAATAGTAGTAGTAATAATAATAATAATGATGATCGTATAATAATACTAATAGTAGTAATAATAACAACAACAACAATAATACAGTTTTAACTATTTACATTATTTGCACCACGCACAAACAAAGTCTTCCTCCAGCCCTCCTCCCAGGCAACACAAAAGCAGTGGAATCAGTCTTTGCAGATGTCACACTGGACCCACGACACCTCCTCAGAGTCGTTGGGTGGTTCTGGTTTGGCCACACTGCGAGTCCGCTGGCTCTGACGCAGATGGAGTCAGGCACGTTGAGCTGAGAGAGCTTGTCCTGGTGCAGAGCAGGGAGGATGGTGTTGAATGCTGAGCTGAAGTCCACAAACAGGACCACCCTGGCGCAGGTTCACGGGGAGGGCTGAAGGACTTGAGGAGGGGCAGGGCCAGGCGCTCAAATGACTTCATGACTACAGGCATCAGCGCCACAGGCCTGAAGTCATTAAGTCCAGTGATCCGGGGCGTCTTGGGGACAGGGGCGATGATGGACGACTTGAAGCAGGCTGGGACATGGTATGACTCCAGGGAGGTGTTAAAAAGGTCAGTGAAGACAAGAGTCAGCCTCAGGGTGGCGGGGGAGACACTGTCTAGTTCAGCAGCTTTTGGGGGGTTGCACTGTCGAAACAGTCCTCTTACATCTTCTGTTTGAAGTGAGTGGCCGGTCGGGGAGGTGGGATTGGCAGAAATGTCCATTGTAGTAAGATGGGTGGGGAGGGGGGTTGATAACTTGAACCGTGAATTGAAGGAAGCTAGCTGTTCAGCTAGTTTCTGGTCGTTGGCAGCATGGGGGGCTTTGGACTTTGAGTTGGTGGTCTGCCGGAGCCCTTTCCAAACAGCAGAAGGGTTGTTAGCAGAGAATGTCTCCTTTAGGCGTGTATTGTACAGAGATCTAGCTCTTGACACCTCCTTGCTAAATCTGTACTTTGCACCTCCGTAGCTCTCTCTGTCCCCGGCTCTGAAAGCTGCCTTCTTCTGCCCCGAGCTGCCTCAGTTTGGGTGTGAACCAGGGCTTGTCATTGTTGTAAATCATCCTGGTGCGTGTGGGAATGATACTGTCCTCACAGAATCGGATGTATGACGTCACTGTGTACATCAGATTCTGTATTCAGTATGCTTTCTGTCATTACTAGTTGATGTTGTGGATCCAATGGACAGGGAGAAGGGACTGGAGGCTGTTGAAAGGCCTGTATTAAATTGAGAAATTAAACGTCTGGAGCTGGTAAATGATGGGCCCTCGGGGGACAGTGTCCTGCTCCAGGTTGGAAGTGGTTGTCAGGCTGATGTCTTCAACCCGCTGCTGCTCCCGGTCTCTTCTATCCACAGCTTGTGCCTCCCTCCTTGCAGCTCTGTCCGCAGCTTCCTCAGTGGATGTTGCCATCTCCTCAGCCATCAGGATCCGGGCCTTATTGATATTTCTCCTGGCTCTGCCGTTGTTGCGGGCAAATTTAATTTCAGCCAGGAGATCAGACAAGTCGGTTGATATTCAGTCTGATGTAATCAATGGGTGGGAGGACGTGACATCAGGTTGGACTATAGGAGGACGAGGAGATGGAGGCGGTGGTGGTGGCGGCAATGGAGGAGGTGGTGGTGGTTGAGGAGGTGGAGGTGGTGTCCTACGCCGAGGCCCAGACGGCATGACCCGGGACCAGTCAATAGTCTCTGGATCCAGAGGGTAGAGGCCACACCTCCTGAACCCAGCCACCACAACCCAATGATTCTTTATCCTCTGGTATGAGTGTTTAAGAACCCTTGAAAACTCTCAAAAAAGAGTTGCTTACAGCCGACAGATCATTTGTAATGCCAGAGAAATCTGCCTTCAAGGGTCCAAAAAAACTCACATCCAGAGGTTGCAGAATGTGTGACGTGTGTGGTGGTAAAGCACAGAAGGATGACCCCCTCCCCCTGTGCCGCCTGGACCAGCTCTGGCCCAAGGTAGGACTGCTGGCCATCCAACACAAGCAGCAGCGGGCACTCCTCAGTGGCAAACTTTAGGAAATGCCCGACAAACCACTTGAAGAAGAGTTCTCTGTCGATGTACCCTGCCTGCCACTTCCCATAGAGCACATTGGGGACCCCTTCCTTGTTTTAGGGTCCCCCTGGGTATCTCCCCTTGTAGATAATAAATGGGGGGGATATCCTCCCCAGCCGCATTAAAGCAGGCCATGACGGTAATATGGTCTCTGGTTCCAGGGGCCTGCGTGTTTTGTCCCCCGGGGCACGACGACTTTCCTGCGAAGGCTGTCCAACTGAAATCCCGTCTCATCGCAGTTGTATATTTGATGGGGTTTCTCTCTCAGCCCATACTTTTCGAGAAGGGAGAAGTAGTGCTCAATAGACCCCCTCTTGGCACATGAGGGGGTCCCACGGTCTATAAGGTCTGGGCTCTGGGTGGTGAAGCGTTGATGGTGTCGCTCCCAAAAGTTTATCCGCCATGTCTGACCAAGCGCCATCCTTGGTGCCTCTGGGTGGCCAGAGCAAGGGCCAGGACCTAAGGCTGTCAGGGTACAAGCAGTACTCTACCAGTGCGCTCTCATCCTTGCTGGAGAGTAGGTTATTTGGCCCCGTGATGGACTTTGGGGCCACCTTTCCACTGATCCTGTCACTCAGGCTAGACTTCGGGACCCCAAACTGCTGCCTGCCTACTGCTGAGCCCGCCTGCCTGCACCACATTCAGGGCTCCATGGCCGCCCAAAGACGACGCTTCCTCTTCCTCTTTTTTAGCCTTCTAATGTTAGGCATCTATAAAAAGTTAACAAGAAAAAAAAAGGATGGTTGGATGTGAGTAGAAAAAGTAGTACAAATGAAATAAGGCATTTTGTTTCCACATGAGAAAAAAAAAAAACAGTACTAAAACATAGTACATTACCTCTGACCAGGAAAAAGTCAGCATCCATTTTCTGTGCAATCTCAGCACCTGGGAAAAAAAAAAACACACACAGCAAAACCCACCTTTCTCCTTGTGCTATTCTCCCTTTTTGTCTCACTGACTCTGTCTGTCTGTTCTTTCTCTTTGGCTGGTCTCTCTCTCTGGCTGTCTGTCTGTCTCTGTTTCTCTCTCTCTCTAGCTGTCTTTATAATAAAAATAAAACATATGGAGTATTTTTTATTCACAAAACAACATTGTAAAATTGTTCAACATGATATTAGCACAATGCCACAAAAAAGACTAAACACACACAGAATTATTAAACACAACCTTTCAGTGGATTATTTGAACCATTACCACTTTGTACAGCTTCTTATTTGTACAGCTTATTATTAAGCTACTTACCTTGAAGTTTTGAACACAAGGGAACAAATGAGCCCTGGCATTATTCACCTCAAGTCCGTAAGGGAAAATCATCAACAAATCTTTTAAACATAAAAATAACTCAAAATAACTGAGTAAGTGCGTTTTTTTAACCTATCCTCTGCCTGTTATTTTTTGTACTGGGCCAATATAACAACAAAACCAACACCATCCAGATCAAATTTGTTGAGTAAAACCAAAAAGAGCAACAAAGAATATGATAAAATATCAGATATAACATCGCCCAAGCATTTCTGTGGCGTTTTTCTAACAATATTGCATTAACATCTTGATTACTCCGCGAAAATGTTAGATACATGTTCAAACTTTTGCCTACAATCTCATTGGTATGTTGAGGTTCTGTAAACGACTGCGCAAAAAATGCAAAAAAGTGAAGCGCCCATTAATGGGCCACACATGCTTTTCAAATTCTATTGACTGCCCGTAAATGGACACAATGGTGCTAATAGTACCATGTCTGCAACACTTCTCTATCCAGGCCTTTGTTCAAGAATATAATTTCTAACAGGACCACAAGAAGAGCTGTTATATCAATTCAAGCCACTTCTTTAAGAATATACTCTTATCCCATGGAAATCAATGAAAGGAGAGCTTCTCTGTCCTGTTTATATTGATTGCTGATATATTTGAACAAAACTGAGCCCTTGTGGCGCAGCGTCAAAAACAAAGCAAAATCATTAGTGAAATTGCTGCAGCAGCTTTGACCCCGGAAGTGAGGAATATGCGGCACGTCACGTCACACTTTATAATTTATAATTCAGAGTTAGCGATTTCAAAAGGCAGATGACACTTGTTACGACTAAAATCAAATACCAGTTCACATTATTCATTATTTGGAAGGAGCTTGTTTTCTTTACTCCACTCAACAACATTTTGTACTTCTGCTCTATAGGATGAGTCATCATTTTCAATGATGAGGTGAGGATAGTAGTATCGTCAGCATATTTAATGATAAGTTTACTTTTATAGGAAGCGACACATTCATAGGTATAGAGTGAAAACCAGATGACTTATGCACCCAAGGAGAGCCACTGCTCACACAAGCTTCATCATTTTAACCTTTTGTGATCTTTCAGTTAAAAAGCTAAAAATCCATTTATAAATGTCATCACTCAAGAATCCTGAGTTTATGGACAAGTCTAGTTGGAACAAGTTATTTAAAAGCTGAGCTGTAGCCAATAAACAGCATTCTTGCAGAAGATTTTGCTGTGTCCAGGTGTCTGTATACGAAGTTCAAAGCAATAGAGATTGCATCTTTGACGCTCCTGTTCTGTCTGTAAGCAAAGTGGAGTGGATCCATAGACACAGGAATATGCCTTTTTATAAAATACTGTCCCAGGCACTTAAAAGTTTTCATTAAAACAGACCTAAAGGCCACAGGTAGATCATCATCCAAACACATCACAGGTGTTTTTGTAGGTGCTGGTATGATGATGGACTTTTGAAAGTTGAGAGGCACAGTATAGTGGGGCAAAAAAGTATTTAGTCAGCCACCAATTGTGGCTTCAACTATGAAAGACAAGCTTGCTTGTTTGTCACCTACAAACAAGCAAGCTTTCTGGCTCTCACAGACCTGTAACTCTTTCTTTAAGAGGCTCCTTTGTCCTCCACTTGTTACATATATTAATGGCACCTGTCCACAACCTCAGTCACACTCCAAACTCCACTATGGCCAAGACCAAAGAGCCGTCAAAGGACACTAGAAACAAAAGTGTAGACCTGCTCCAGGCTGGGAAGACTGAATCTGCAATAGGTACGCAGCTTGGTGTGAAGAAATCAACTGTGGGAGCCATTATCAGAAAATGGAAGACATACAAGACCACTGATAAGCACCCTCGATCTGGGGCTCCACTCACCCTGCGGGGTCAAAATGATCACAAGAACGGTGAGCAAAAAAATCCCAGAACCACACGGGGGGACCTAGTGAATGACCTGCAGAGAGCTTGGACCAAAGTAACAAAGGCTACCATCAGTAACACACTATGCCGCCAGGGACTCAAATGCTGCAGTGACAGACGTGTAAGGCCGGGTGTCCACTGTTTTTTTTTTTTTTCATCTAAGATTTATGGATGTCACACTGCAAGATTGCAAGAGTTAAAAGTTGGAGACAGAATGCAGTCTCATTGTGCGATGAATCATATGATCAATCGTAGCAAACAAGCAAACGTTTATCTGCGTGAATATCAGGCTCCTTGTGGGAAAGTCATCGCACTTGTACCTGTTAGCGGGGGCTAGCATGACGTGCTAGTGGTGTTTTCGTGTTTGTAAAAGTTGATGAATGAAAGAGAAAGAAGAGCAGACCTCTGCCATTACTTTGCAGCGCGCTTGTGTTTACATTTTTGACAAAGATTGATCGTAGACGCAGCGACAGGAGGACTCACTCTGTGACCAAGATTCCAAAATCTATCGTCGCTCATCTTTGGTCGTACAATGGTTTTAAGTTTAGTCTTTGTTCCCGTCACACTCTGAGACCTTACGAGCCACGATTTTGAGCTACGACTCAAGATTCTTCCTACGATCAGAAATCTTAAATCACAGACGACCATAATCGTGAAGTGGACACACAGCTTAAAGAAAAAAATGAATGGGGCCATGTATCATGAGATTTTGTGTGAAAACCTCCTTCCATCAGCAAGGGCATTGAAAATGAAAAGTGGCTGGGTCTTTTAGAATGACGATCCCAAACACCGGCCGGCAACGAAGGAGCGGCTTCGTAAGAAAAATTTCAAGGTCTTGGACTGGCCTAGCCAGCCTTCAGATCTCAACCCCATAGAAAATCTTTGGAGGGAGTTCAAAGTCTGTGTTGCCCCGCGACAGCCCTGAAACATCACTGCTCTAGAGGAGATCTGCATGGAGGAATGGGCCAAAATACCACTAACAGTGTGTAAAAACCTTGTGAAGACTTACAGAAAACGTTTGAGCTCTGTCATTGCCAACAAAGGGTATCTAACTATCTAAGTATTGAGATGAACTTTTGTCATTGATCAAATACTTATTTTCCACCGTAATTTGCAAATAAATTATTTTAAAATCACACAATGTGATTTTCTGGATTTGTTTTTCTCATTCCGTCTCATCCACTTTTTAAGTAGGAGGACTGTGCAAGTCCTCCTACTTAAATTGGTGGCTGACTAAATACTTTTTTGCCCCACTGTATAGGTCCTGAGTGACATGTTGAAAAGGTTGTTTAAATGTTAATATTGCATTGTTCCCCCCTTTCCTTAAAGGTCCCATAACATGCAAAATCGACTTTTCAGAGGTTTTAACCTTCCTACAGTGCTATTTGGGCCTCGTATGTTGTGCCCAAAGTGGTTTTTTGATTGATTCCCTCATGCTTTCGCTAGAGAACTGTCTTTTTGTCCCCTGGCTGATCAGCAGGCAGGGCTCCTCACAAGGATGACGCGGTGTTTAAGCCACGCCTCCGGGAAGCGCGCAGCCGCAGAATAAAAACAGCTAATGCTAATGCTACACAGTAATTACACGATGGATACGACCATAGAACTATAATAAAACCTGGAAGATGAATCCAAGATGGCCGTCCTGTTTATCCCTATGGAGAGTGCTCATTGGCGCATGACCCCAAAAAAGTTTCTTACTTCCGCATTTACTTCCTGATACGAAGGCTGACATCTTTGTTTTACTTCCTGAAACGATGGCTGCCATCTTTGTTTTACTTCCTGAAACGATGGCTGCCATCTTTGTTTTTAGGCGCCCGCGTGACGACCATCCCCAACATCATACAAAAACGGTAATTTCGGGGATTTTAGAAACGGTAGAAAAGAACATTTCCTTCTATTTTATTTAAATACCGATAATAATTCAGTACTGTCCGCAATTATAATTAGCAATTTTAGAAAAAGGCTGGTTCCAAGAGGCTGCAGTACCTCACACGGCCACAAATCAATCTGGGACCACAGTCAGAGGGGGCGTACCTTATCCAGTTCATTTAATACATCCATGGATACGACAGATAGAAGAGTTAGCTTGTTATTTACCAAACGGCACGTCCGTCGTCGAGGTACTGGAGCACGTCAAACTCCAGTTCAGATCCAGGGACGAGGACTCAGCACGACGCACAGTCAGGAAGGATAAAAGGTTTATTCAGTGTTTGTGTATCGCTGTTTACCGGAGCACACGGCGCATGCGCACTATCTCCGCTCTAGGCTTCGGCACGAGTTGGGCGGGGGAGGAGCGCGAGTTGGGCGGGGTAGGCAGCCTGCTCTCTGTTCGGGGGGGTCAGATCTCAGAGTGAGCCGTTTGCTTTTGCAGGAGGGGGGCCAGTCCAAGAAATGGGTGTTTTTTGGAAACTGTTATGTTATGGATATTACACAACGCAAAAATTTATCAACAAAGCCCTTAGAATAGACTGTGTAAAGGGGAAAATAGCAGAATATGGGACCTTTAAATAAATAAATAAAATATAAAGGCACTTTCACCCCATCTGAAGTTTATTTTTTGCCAATGTGTGACAAAAGAGCCACCAAAGCGAGAAAATGGCTCTTTAGTCCCCAAAGTAACCAGACTAACCACCATGGTATATTCCCACAGCAAGTCTCAACACTTTAAATGCTTTAGTTAGTTCTTAAGTATCATATCAGTAACTTTTAAGCACTGACAGTGGGATATTCTTCACTTTGGGAAGTTTCATCCGCTGGCATTTATACACAAACTAAACTGTGCCAAAATAGCAGCCACAGGTGCTAAACAGGCTTCATATCCAACAAGTGAGCAGTTTAGAGATGAAAATAGTCTAACCATATGACACAACCAAAAGGCTTCAGGAGAATGGAATATGGACCATGCCCAGGTGAGTTGTCTTCAGCTTTGCAGCGGTTCCTGGTGTTTATTCTATTGTGTGCTATTTGGGCTCATTTGTGGCCTTAATTCTGGAGGATTTGATGAGAAGAGTGAAGTTGCTCATTTCATTCTATTGTTGTTTTCCCCTTCAATAAAAAATGGAGACATTGTTAAGCAAAATGGGTCACCTGACTTGCCCTAAAACGTCATGCCGAACTCGAGAATACCTCCAAAATCAATACTAAATCTTGTAGAAAAAAGCAAGTATTGATTCTACACTATGAACGGTCTTCATATGTCGTTTGTATTAGTAAAGGAAACAAAGAGTTCCATGGAGTGAGTCAGAACAGAATCAACAAATTGTATGGACATTTACAACTTTTTTTTTTTACAAAACAGAAAACAAAGGGAACAAGATCAGACTGAAAAGATACAAAATAAAAAAGTAATATAGTAGTCCCCCCCAAAAAGTACCCCTATGTCAGATTTGTACAATTTCAAGTTCAAAGTGAAAGTCAAATTTTGCATCTTCAAAGTTATTTCAGTCCATTCCTTGACAGTAGGCTACTTACTTGTCATCTATTTTCTTATTGTTGCTTTTTTGCTGCAGCCTAAAGTTCATTTCGCATGTATCCATCAATTATTTCCATATATTTGCTGTTTTATGTCCTTTTTACTCCATTTTCATAGTAGCTGTTGAATTGTCATTACAGGTTCCAAAGCCTTGACCCAGACACAGGCATTGAGCTCAAAGGGCACTCATTTGAGAACAGGAGAGATGTTTACCCCGCACACTTCATCGTAGACAACCCGGCCGGGATCCAGGGTTCCTGTGTGTTCTTCACCCAGAGGAAAGATGTCACCACGCAGATCAGATCAATCTCCAACACCCCTCTGCTCAGTGTGGACCAGGCCTGGGAACGGTAAATGTGTGAAGAAAGTTCAGGCCATTCAGTTCATTGTTCTACACAAATGGCTCCATTCACACCTTGTGGTTGTTTATTTGTCCAGTGTAGGCAAATTGCACCAGGCTACCCTAAATTAGGACAGTTGGAATATAACTTAAACAATATTAACTTTAAATCTTCATAATAAATTATAAGATAATTATTCTTGATTGTCTATGAGATAGAGCTCTGAGAAAAATTCATTCAAATGCTCCTTTTCAAGCTAAACAAGCCCTAACCACTAAATCACCTGTTGGAGGCGCCCCTGCTGATTCTGATACCTTAAATGGTGTGTGGTATATCAGGACTTTTCCTGATAACAGTATCAGTATCAGAACAAGCCTAAGCACAAAGTGATTGAACATTATGCAAATATGTCATTAATTATTATTGTGACAGGAAAATTAGCTGGTACAGGTGAGACATATAACGAAAAATGTATAATATTGCAGTTGTTTCAAGTATAACGTCTTAAATGAAAACTATTAATAATGAACTCAAAAAGGAATAGCACAGTCTAGTGTACCCTCCCAAACAAGAGCATGCTGTAAGTGTTAACCTGCCAATGTCTCTCCCATCTGCTGGCTGCTGCTCAGGTTTGGCAGGAAGCTGGTGGTGGTGGCCTCTCAGAAGGTGCGTTTCCGGGCTTTGATCGGGACAGAGAGCGACCCAGACTTGAAGCTGTCTGATGAGTCGTACTGTGTGCTGGAGCGAGTGGGCCGCTCACGCTGGCAAGGGGAGCTGCAGAGGGACCTCAACAACGGCCCCTTCAAGTACGGAATTCTATCTCAGTTTTAGAATACTTTTGATCAGCTTTGCAGTAATTCATTTATAACTTTAAATAACGTTTATGTAAGAATAAACATATTGAATGATGGTTGTGGAAATAAATTCTCATTTTAGGGCCAGTACTTGATTTTGACTTAAACACGTGATAAAGAAGCACACCGTCAATCCTTGCTAAAAATAAATGTGCAACGTTTCAGCCCTCAAGCCTTCTGCAGGCAAATGGTAAAATGTCTTAAATAAGGTATGGCACCCATTGTGACAGATCATATTCTAATGTATTCACCTTATTCTACCCCACCCACTTTTGCCTCTTTTTATGTCTATGAACCGCACTCTTGTAGTAAAGGGACTTTACACCGTTCATGCGAATGGTGAACGAGTGAAAAGTCTCTCGCTAAAATATTATATAAAGTAGATTGATTTGTCTAAAATGTTTAATGTACACGAGCAAGTCGGCAATGCACCGATTTCTGAAAACGGCTTTTTAGTCCGTGTAGAACTTATTTTGTGTTGAGCTTTCCTGCTCCATGTAAACTACAACGGAAAAAGATGTTGGTGCCCACGGCAACTTTTGGAATAAGGTGAATAGAAGTGTCTTGCTTCCAAAGGTGACATGTCACATTTTCAGTACAATATTAACAAAGATAAAGATAACCAATCCAGTGCAAAAATGAACACCATGACTTACAAAGAATAAAAATCTGCATCAAGCTGTGTACATGTCTTTGCCTGAAGAAGGTCAAAGGGCCATATCGTTGCACTGTGAATAATTTTTTTTTTTTGCAAGGATTGATGGTGTGCTTTTGAAAAAAGTTCTATAATTTGATGCTGACAGCCCACATAGTTTTGGAATAAAGTTGTTGTCTTGTAGTGGTTTCTACAATGAGCAGTGGCAAATAATAAAACTGTTTGCTAAAATTACACATCTCTACTTTAAATTAAAAAAAGGTCACACACTCTTAATATTTAATTGGAGCGCCTTTAGCTTTGATCACAGCACACATTGGCTGTGGCATTGTTACGAGGTGACCTCTGACGGAAGGCGAAAGTCTTCTCACCGAAACATGAGCATATATCTATCTAACTGTCTTATTAGAAGAAACACACACGTTAATAATTACAAGAAGACAGAGTGAACTTTCCAAAAGATAAACCTGCGATATCACAAGTTTTATTTCCATCCAGTGTTGCATTAATTTTTCACCAAGATCTGGTATTGCTGATGGGAGAGTCTGATCACTGCACAAAGAAATCCCCGAAGTTCCCTATCCCTTAAGTTCCCTTCGCATTGTGCGTGTGGAAATGCTCTTACTTTCACTATTAAACATACCCCTGAGTTCTACTGTTGTTTTTCTTCTATTTGATTTGGCCAAACATTTAAGTGATCACCGATCACAATCATTCAGGATTGTTTTCCGACCACATTTGTACCTGGAAGACTATGCTTCCCCACTATCTGAAGTAAATTATCTGCTTGATGCATTACCAATGATTTGACCCTTCTAAAACAGTCCAACATCTTTTCAACGATCACAGGATGTATCATCAACATGGTGGAGTCTTTAGAATTACTCATTGCATCACTTGGGGTTAAATAACTTGTTGCCAGCTGAAAGATAATTGCCCATGCAATAATTATCTAATAGGAGGCTTATACCTATTTGCTTTTTAGCCAAGCAATGTATAAGAAGTTTAATGCTGTAATCCAAAGTGTGACCTGTGGAATGAGATGAAAAAGACAAAAACCAGAAGGATCTTATCTGCCATTTATGCTCCAGGACACACTTTGGGCTTCAGGGTTTAAGACACAGGTAATAAGAAATCATTGCTATATTCTTATTTTTGTCAAATCTTTTTCAGGATCGAGTCCCGTAAGATCCACTACTTGAGGAAATCCCTGGTCCGGCACTGTCTCGTCACAGTTCAGTCCCACGTGTGTCGCCTGAGCACGGGCACACAGCAGCACTCCTGCCTGCTGCTGCTGCGCCGCTTCCATGTCAACAGGTCAGTGGATACACATACTCTCTGTCAATCAGTCAGTCAGACTTTATTTATAAAGCACTTTTTATACAAAAATGTATTTCATTAAAAACATTCTCACACATACCCACATCCCACCCAACCACTGGACCCCACCCAACCAAACAGCTGTACACACTCTCACACACGCACATCTCCTACACACACACACACACACACACACACACACACACACACACACACACACACACACACACACACACACACACACACACACACACACACACACACACACACACACACGCTCTAAAATACATGAGGCTTGAGGCTGAGTACAGACTATCAGGACCATCAGATGAGCCGTCTGCACCAAGAGCAGAGTCGTCCGGAGCCACAGGGCACACACACAGGGCCCAGCAGCCACGGCTGACCACCGCTCCTGATACAGAGGGCTTCTCAGAGGAAATGGAGAATCTAATCTAATCTGAGCACTACATTTTACACACCTGGTCCACATATGATTTTATTCATACGCAATCTGGCCTGTTAAGTGACAAATTGTGATGTGCAGCTGCAAAAGATATCATAAGACTATAATATTGGATAAATCAGGAGTTGTTTTCTTCTTGAAATGTAGGAGGAGTAAGTACGACATCCTGATGGAGCGAGTGTCCAACATCCTGGAGGCGTCTCCTGGACAGCACTGCACTCAGATGGCTTTGCGAGAGCACCTGGTGAGAGGCTTCACATGCTCCGCACGCTCCACACACACAACTCACACACAATTCACACAGACACTTCACACACAGGCACTCTCCACACACGCATGTGCTTCCACACACACACATGCACGCATGTGCGCGCGCACACACACACACGCTCACACACTCCTCACACATTCACACATGCTCCGCACACACATGTTCCACATACATGCTGCACACACAGGGGCGCTCCACACACACGCTCCACACACACGCTCCACACATACGGTCCACACACTCACTGGAGAAGCAAGTTCCACTGCTGTATGAGCTGTAGCCCTCACAGTAAAATGAGCTAATAAGATGCTAATAATAATCTATGCCTTAAAATAATAATCCCCAAATGTTATTATTGTAATATTTAAAGTATGTCAGAAATAATCACCTGAGATGATATTACAGCTTCAAAGCCCAGTATATTTTTACCTATACTTTTCTTTACTTTTCTTTAAACCGGAAGTTAAAACCCCCTCAATAAAATGGTAAATGGTCACATTTATATAGCGCTTTTCTACCTTTTTTTTAAGGCACTCAAAGCGCTTTACATCAAGGAACCAGTCACCCATCCACTCACACATTCATACACCAGTGTACGCAGACACTGGGGGCGAGGTGGGTTAAGTGTCCTGCCCAAGGACACAACGGCATTATTCATCTGAAGGAGCTGAAATCGCACCACAATACTCTAAGCCTGCTTGGTGCTTTGTTTGTAGAATGTGGACGAGCGTAGTTTCAAGAGGATCTTCCAGTACATGCGGACAGCCAAACTGGTGGAGCATTTCACCACTCCCCTGGAGGAGCTGGATCCAGAGTCTGGACCCTGCCTCAACAAAAGAGGTATGACACGCCTCACTTCCCCTGCTTTAGCTCCTTTTTTACTTTCACGCATTATTCATTAAGATTGACATTCTGTTTTGTACAAACCTCACTACGAAATTACGACTGTATTCTTCTAACCAGTTGTGGGACGTACTCGTCGATGTACTTGGATTAATGACATTGTAATATGTAACCAGTACTTGAGTACTGTATATTCTACAATTTATCAGTGAAAATAACATTCCAAATGCATTTTATTGTTCTACATAATGAAAACTGAATGTTGACTATGAAATTATTTGAGCGTTTTGTGACTTGTTTTTTCTCATTACATTACATATCAGATTATATGTCTAAACAGTTCTTACTACTCTTAGTACTGTTTACACCCAAAACCGTTTTACTCTTACTCTAGGCCAGTGGTCCTCACTATTTTTTAAAGGAGAGCCGCATTGGCAAACCAAAGATAAGGAGCGAGCCGCAAAACATCATCATCCACTCTTGTATTCCTTGTACTTTTCGTTTTTTTGCTCTGAGTACCTTTCATTTGCGTGTTCCGTTTCCCCGGCTCATCCCCTCACCTGAATCTTCGTGCAGTCCAGTGGTGTAATAACTTACCACATACTGATCTGGTGCATGTTTGCCTGTATTCTGGAGGATATTAGCTGTAATAAATAGCTGGTTGGCCCATTCTAGGTTACATGGTGTGGTTTTATTTTTAGTGCCCCCTCAGCCCCCCTAACCCCAAGCCCCTGAGTTTTGCTGCACAGGCCGTGCACTCCTCGCACGCAGATTCCCTTCTTCTTTCTCCTCCAAAACTGTCAGTCTGCAAATGTTTAATCCAGGACAGCTAAACATATATTTTTGTATGTACATTTATAACATTGTCTTTTGCAAGAGCGAGTTTGACTTCGCTGTGCGCGCTCGTGGCGCTTCCGTGCGTCGGCTGCATTTGCGTCTTTTGCTCTTTCATTCATTCAACTTTTTGCCTCATTTCTCCGCGAATATGAGTCCGATTAACGTCAAATAAAGAACATTTTGGAGTTTGAGACCAGAATAAAATTGTTTAGTGGCCCCCGAATAATCCTGATCCGCATCTGTCCCGGTCTGCTCTAAACCCAGACTCCGTTTCTCACTTTCTGCGCCGCGTAAAGAGAAAAAAGGAGTGACGCTCAGAGCAGCTCAGAAGAGACTGCGGGGAAAGAGGAGGATGTAAAGTTTGTATTGGTCTCTAAACGGAGAGAAAGCACTAAAGTACCGCAAGGGTGATGACTGTTACGTATCACTGATCAATTTGTAGTGAGTGTACGCAAATCCAGCCGCACTTCTTTTGAGTTTATGCTATACCTGCGTATCACGTAGACAACACCACTGCCGCAGACTTTCGTCGAGATTCTGCATTTGTTTCTCTGTGTCCGTCCACCTGGATCCACTTTTTTCGGCTCAATGCTGTTATTTGGCTCGCGCTAAGTTGAAGCGTTGGATGCGCAGCAGTCACAAGTGTGCCGCTGTAACTCTGTCGTAAACATTTGCAACAGTGCGCAACATTCGCCGACACGAAATAAAACAGAAAATAGGACGGGAATGCGTATTCATAAGTGTTATTTGCGCCATATTTAGGGAGACGATTGGTCAATCTATTTTTGTATATTAGAAAATATTACACGACTACGCGAGCCGCCAATTAGGCTTGGAGAGCCAAATGTGGCTCGCGAGCCGCGCAATGAGTAACACGGCTCTAGGCATTTCCTGTAGCACTTCTTTGTACTTCTTTTTCAGTAATGTTATTTTGAAGTAACGGTACCCTCGCTGGAGTTCTTACTGCTGGACCACCCACTTCTGCATTTGTAGTTAGAGCTTGCAGTGTGTCACATTTAAATAGTACTGATAAATACACTTTGTCCATAGAATTGTTAAATCTTCTGTAAATGTGTTGTTAGGGAACAAGGTACAGGTGCGCTGTGTTAAGCTGGTGAAGCCATACTCTAAGAAGAAACTTCCTGATGAGGATGAGGACGAGGAAGAAGAGGGGGGAGACTTTCGTCCTGAGGGTTGCGTCATGGAGAGGGATGTGCTGTCCCAGGCCTATGACATGGGTAACTCCCACACAAGCCGCTGCTCTTTTGATTTGATTTTGAAGTAACATTTTCCACTATTTTCTGTTCCTAAAATACCCTCTCTTTGTCACCTGAAAGTACTTTTATTGAGACATGCTTGACATTTTTATCTGTATGAGAACTGAAAAAGCTGGATTGGTGCATCTATAGCGCTAACTGTAACAGACTATTTCCTTGAGCAAAAGTGTAATTGTTAAAAATGTGCTGTCGTCCACAAGTCTCTTTGCAGTCTTAGCACAACAAGGTAAGGAGATGTGATAAATACGTATACATTTGCACTTGCAGTGTCTGTAACATTGTTAACTCTTACATTAATGCATCAATAATGCTTAGCCCTTGAATAGTATTGTCATCAAATCCCATTTATTGAACTTATTTCATAACAATATAAGACATTTCAATAGTTTTAATTAGTCATGACTGTGTCTAAACTAATGCACGCCCCTCTTTAGTGGTGTCGAGTGGGACCAAAGGCCTGACATGTGTGGCCATTGGTGCCAAAATGAACGTGGGCAAACTGGAGCGGAGGATGATCTGCAGACAGCTGGAGAGGGAGGGAGTCATCAAGGTGAGACAGAATCTGACCTCCAAAACAAGAGCCAGAGATGACAGGAGCCGTGAACCACTCTTACCTGTTTACATCCTTCTGCAGGGGTTCATGGAGGATATGGGTCGACAGAGGACCACCAAATATTTAAGCCACAAGTATGTACTAGTCTGGTTTAGTATTTATTTCTCAGCTAAAAAATATCAACACTCTACATAATCCTTAGGGATTACATTGACATTTGTTTTGCTTATTTGTGTAGTTTGTGTTTGCATGTTTGCATGCAACATAGAACCAGAAGCAATTTACCGGTATGTTTCCCATTATCAGCTTACTTCCATAATGACAGCTGTAAGACATTCATTTATATCTATCAATGTCTCAACTCTAGGGTTGTCAAAAAATCAATACCTGGATAGTAATTGACACTAATGTTTATATTAGAACAAGTATCGATACTGTACTTAAACTGTAAACTCAATTGGCATAGACCGTCTGTGCCCCCAAAGACTGTTGCCACAAAGATGATTTCACTTGCTCTTTTACACTCCTAACACCAAAAACCTGCAGTCAAAACTGGTAACAAACTTCATGTAGTCTCCTAAAAATTACCAAGAATTGTATTAATCATTAATATAATTTCATTTTATTCATCAAAAGTCTGAGGTCTTATCTTATATTAACCAGAGGGAAACGGAGAATGCAAAACAACACAAGGCAGACTAAGAGCTAAACCCAGCCCCTTCCCCTCACACACATGAGGAGCAGGAGTAAAGCCCATCCCCTTCACCTCACACTCACACACACACACACACACATACCTGAGTTGGAGCTAAGCCCCACCCCCTTCACCACACGTACACTCACACATGCACGCTAACGCATGCACCCACGAGGAGCAGGAGGCTGCACAGAGCACTTAAATGCTGAAATGTGAGTTGATGAATCAATATCTGATCAAAACCAGAGGTGCACATTTAAAGAGTATGTGCAGTGTAATGGGAGATAGTCCAAGCCTGCAGCATTTTTACCATTATATATGTATAAAGGTAATCCTAGATTCTTATATATGATCAAATGCCAAAAGTGTCAAAATGAATTTGTCCTAAATACTTTAAAAGTGATCTATGTGAGAACTTTTTTCTTGTTAAATTAGTTAATTTAGTATCTTACAAAAGCAGCACTTTCTGACAAACAATGAAGGGTTTTATCTTTCACCAGAAAGCTTGGGACTGATTTGACAGATTTAAATACAGACTTCCTATTTTGTCATAAATCATCGGTGTACATGTGATTGAATGTATTTCAAGTAAACGTGGCTT
This sequence comes from Rhinogobius similis, assembly GCA_019453435.1. Taxonomy (NCBI): domain Eukaryota; kingdom Metazoa; phylum Chordata; class Actinopteri; order Gobiiformes; family Gobiidae; genus Rhinogobius; species Rhinogobius similis. The sequence continues at coordinate 4,078,751 of CM033622.1, forward strand.
ATGAGTCACGACTAATCTACAACATAACATTGTAATTAAAATACGTTTTCAATGCAAAATACCCATTTTTATACTACGTATATTACTTACAATTTTGGAAACATATTTGCATTTTTTCTGACAAGCCCTGCAATTATCTTTGCAATTTTTCTTTTAATAGTAGAATTTACTGCAATGCTCAGATCTTCAACACATGCAGAGAGGATCGGGCAATATCAACAAATATGAATATTTTAATATCTCTTTCTATCTCAATAACAGTAAATAGAAATGTTAAAATATTTAGATGTATTTGTTGTATTAGACAAGATAAGTATCAGACACATTTGAAATCACTGTAACATACCCTTGTCAGCTCTTTTTGCAGATTTTTAAAATTATGAACGATGTACTCTATAGTTTTGCATATCTTCCAAACAACTTCTATGACTATTTTTTCAATCAAATCAGTTTAGATTAGTTCAGCAAACGAATCCAAGAAACATTTCTGTTTGTAGAGGGCTAAACTACAGAGTTAGCAGGTTTAAGTTAAATAAAAACAGGACATAAAGTTATTTGCAATGTGCTAGTTCTGAAGTTTGGATTAGATTGTGATACACTGTGCTGTCCTAAGAGATGATCTGTTGCCCTCTCAGGTGTGTGGAAGTCAGCGATAAACTGCACCAATTTGTCAAAGAGCATGAACGTAGCCAGTTCTTGTGCTCCAGTGGTGGGCCAGACTCCCCCAAGCCCCCTTCCAAAACCAAGGCCCTGTCTAACATCGACATGTGCAGGATCCCCGTCCCCAGCAAGAACGTGCGCCCACAGAAATGGCTAAAAGCTAAGGGCCCCAGTGAAAAGAAAAAGCACAGAGAGACCACAGAGGAGCAGAGGTCTGACGAGGGGCCAGCCAAAGGTACGCCTTGTGTCCTTAACTTTACTCACTGTAGCATGAACACGACAGAGACCATTTAACCCTTCTACATGTGTTTCCAGAGCCCACTGCAGCAGCAGAGGAGGATACCTCAGATCCTCTTCAGACTGAAGGAGCCGTGACTGAGGTTACAGACATCCAGCTGCCCCTGGTCCGTTTATCAGACCTATGTACTCATTTAGTGTTTGAGAGCGGGGCACACAGAGACTAATCCTCTGCTCTTGCAGTTGAAAATGAATCTATGTTGGTACTGGGTGTTTTTCTGTTGCTGAAACGATGTCGTTCATGCATAATCTGTGCATATTTCCCCACACTAGTTTGTCTCTGCGTGCCCCCCACCCAAATAGACTCTGGTTTAGCCCCATAATGAAGTGAGAAGTCAGCCCTCATCTCTCTGTGATCTCTGCAGCCCTCTTCCAGGAACCACGAGACCTGTCGCCTTCTGAGGAGGAAGAACCTGATCGTGGAGGCCATCCAGGATCTGAAAATCATTGAGGGACTTTACCCGTGAGTAAATATTAAGTCAGGGGTCTCAAACTGCAGAAAGCTTTATAGTCTGCTTAGCATTGGTTTAGTCCTGATTTACACTCACTAGATTTTAATATACAGACACCTCAGAGTGCACTAAACTACCAAACTCATTTCTTCTTTGCCCCCAAACCTCTCACTTTTGTCCCAGTCTACATGCAGTTAAAAAAATGTATTTGATGTGAGCGGAAGCTTAGCTATAATTGCGAGAAGAAAAAAAAAAGGCTTTCAACCAGACTTTTGGCAAACATAGATAAGTGACATCTCATTTACATTGTACATTTGATTTCAGACATGAGGAACTGCGTTAATCACAAGATGTTTAGATAAACACATTGAAGCTCCGGTACTATTTTAGTTTTATTTTAACGCAGCGCAGATTGTCTTTAGTTTTAGTTAGGTAGTTGTTTCTTCCCTGGTATAGTTGAATTCCAGTTATGTTATTGGGATGTTTGAGATTCAAATCAAGACATCTCAATTGTACTACCCAGTTGTTTATTATTTGTTTATTAGCTTAGTCCTGCTTAAAGGAGCTTTTAAACATGCTTGGGTACCTTAAATTTGCCATCTCTGGTTTTGAAACAAAGAAAGTTTATTATGAAACAATGATAGTGTTTCTCAGCTGTGTGACACTTACTCAGTTCAGTTCAACTAATTTATTTTTGTTGCACCCAAAATCACATCAACAGTTGCTTCGATGGGCCACTAGTAGAAAGCAGTTGAAATATTTAGAAATTGACACTCTTTTTCGGCAAGGGAAACCCACAAAAATAAAAATGGAATAAATAAAAAACAGCAATGAACAGACTACTGCTGTGGATTTTCTTTACACATTATCAGAATTAAAGTACTGAGGAGAAGCTCTGTCCATTTCAAATGATCAATTTTATTTTATATGTGCACAGCAAATTATGGTCTGTCCCTGACAAAAATTATCTCTCCCTCTACGATTCCAAAAAGCAAAAAGGAGCCCAAACAATAATAAAACACATCCTTAAATACCCCAGAAATGGAGACATCAGACATAAATAAGATGAACATGAAGGCCGAAGTTTTGTCTCAACACATCAGGCGATCAGGCAAGAGACACAATGTTCCCATTTCTCAGACACAATAACCTGTAACCCTCAAGTGACTATTCAAATCTTCACACTTAATAAAACATATAGAGACATGACATTTTGTCCCTATATATGTGAACTAAAATCTTAAATATTGTTGATCGGTAAAGTAGGAAGAACCAGAGGACAGTGTTCAAGCTGCCATGCTTTCCCCAGCAGAATCGCTCCTAAGGCAGTAGCTAAAACTGTAGGTTTTATTTCTGTTCCTAACTGGCCTGACCATAAGCTATTTCAAAGAGGAGCCTGGTCTTAAATGAAGATACAGTGTCGGCCTCTTTAACATGAGCAGGAGCTGGTTCCATAACACAGGAGCTTGGTAGCTAAACGCTCTACCGCTGACTGTTGTGTCATAATTTTGTCTGGATAAAGTTCGCATGTTTGACACAATGACACAAGACGAATTCGAGGGAAGTCAATGCAATAGAGTCTTTATTGTCCAAAAAATAACTTCATCCTTGGTAAAATGTAAGATCTGGGTGGTTCGGAGACCACGCAAAAAGCTCCTCTAACCAGTGTCCCAGATCATGGCTCCAAACCCACAGAGATCCTCACACAAGGAAAAACCTCCAGAAGCCCCGACAAAGAGAATGCAGCCCAATTTATAGCTCTGAATATTCAGGACCATTATATATAACATATCCTATAATTTCCTAGTTTTAGGGCACTACTCCTCCCAAGCTCATTACTACTCTTTGAACCAAAGTCTAACTCACTGACCCCCATGATCTCACTACCATGTCCTGACTTTTGTTTGAACTCCTGGTACAGGTTCCTCACAGCTGTATTTTCTTGCTGCAGTAGTTACAAGACTTTCCCCTAGCGACAGCCTCCAGTACTGTCCTAAATGAGCCTCCAATGCACATTTGCTCTAGTGACTTCTTCTATGCACTGAGTTTAAAAAAAAAAAAAAGTAAAAGTAGAAGAAACATTGTAAACAGAATAATAACTCTACAGGCCTTTGTTTTATCTAAAACTTAAGCTTAAACACTGCAAAATAACCCTTTGGTGTTATACTCTTAAATATTGTTATTATAATGTTTCATACATTTGTGACGTTTAAATATTCTTCATCATGACCTCTGAGACTCTGGTTATTAACGATAGTCCAGCATTTTGAGAGCGAGGTGCTCTGTTTGGATGGTATGCTATAATCGCATCTTTGAGGTAGGATGGGGCCATATTGTTTATAGCTTTATAAGTCAGGAGGAGGATTTTAAATTTGATTCTAAACTCAACAGGAAGCCAGTGAAGAGACTCCAACACTGGTGAAATATGATCTCTTTTTCTAGTACCTGTTAATAATCTTGCTGCTGCATTTTGAACCAGTTGAAAGGTTCTTCTAGAGCTTTTAGGACACGCTGTAAGCAGGGCGTTACAATAGTCTAATCTGGATGTGACAAATGCATGGATGAGCGTTTCAGCCTCAATTTTAGGCAGGATTTTTCTCATTTTGGCTATGTTACGCAGATGAAAGTAGGCTGTTTTACAGGCTGACGAATTGTTGGGTTTGATCAGGTTTCATTGATAAATACAACTGTGTGTCATCTGCACAGCAAGTGAAGTTAATGCCATGCTTTCTGATAATCTTACCTAACGACAGCATATAAAGTGTGAACAGAACTGGACTGAGAACTGCGGCACACCGTAGGTTACTTTAGAACAAAGTGAGGAGCTCTGGTTTACATTAACAAACTGGTAGCTATCCAATAAATAGGATTTAAAGCAGCTGAGGGCGGTTCTTTTGACACTTACATCACATTCTAACCTCTGCAGTAGAATGTTGTGGTCGATGGTATCAAACGCTGAGGTCCAACAGAACCAGGATTGAGACCTGTCCATCATCAGCAGCTAATAACCGATCATTTGTGACTTTCAAATAAATTATTGTCCTGTAGGTGGCGACAAAGCTGTTTAACCACAACTCTTTCAAGGATTTTAGAGACAAAGGGCAGATTAGAAATAGGTCTATAGTTTGTCAATAGGTCGGGGTCTAGATTCAGTGGTTTAATGACTGCATATTTGAAGGACTGAGGGACATAACCGCTTTCTAGTGAAGTATTTATTATATTAAAAATATGATTTATAATTAGGGGGAGGATTTTTTTGAGGAGCTTGGGATTGGGTCTAAAATACACATTGAGGTTTTAGAGGACATAATGACTGAAGTTATCTCTGCTTGATCAACAACAGTGAACCATCTAGTATGACTGAAGGATTTGTATGGGACACTAGCTTTGCAGTTTGGGCTTGTGCAGTACAAATAGTAGGAGTAATTTAGTTTAGTTTATCTCTAATAGTTGTGATTTTGCTGTTAAAGAATTGAAAGAAGTCATCACAGCTTAGAGTAACTGGTATTGAGGGTTCTACTGTGCTGCAGCAGCCTGGCCACAGTGCTAAAGAGAAACCTAGTGTTGTTTTTGTTTGCTTCTATTAGATTTGAATAATATCTGGTTTGGGCCTTACGCAAAGCCTACTTGTCAGACAGTCAGCACAGTCAGTGTAAAGATTTCTCTAGTTTTCTTACCCTTTGTTTGTGAGAACATAGTTCTTCATTGTACCACGGGGAGGGTCGTTTTGGCCTGATGACTTTCTGTTTTCGTGGAACTGCTACTGAGTGCATCCAGGCAGCAGATAGCGCCTAGCGCTATACACACTTTACTCAGGTTATCTCTTTAAGAGAATGTGCAACACACTATTATCAAGCTAGTAGTAGCAGTGAACAGAGGGAATGCTCAGAACAAGTCTGGCAATGATTTAAGGACTTAAAACAGTAGAAGATTGTCAGATGAGTGACAAAGATGATCTGAACAAACGTCCCAGATCGAGGGAGTTCAGCATGAAGTGTTTTTGACACTTGGAGGGGAGAGGATTTTCCAAATAGCATTCCTCAGAACAGCGTGAATACAGCTGAATGCAACGTCAGGTATGTTTTTGATGAACGAACATTGTTTGAACATGGTTAGAAGCTCAAAAACGTCACTGTAGTAGAATATATCTTTTATGTCTTGTTTATTAGCATAGTCTTGTTTTAAATCATATTTATTCCCTGTTTCGTCTTGGTTCAGTCCTAACATACTCCTGTTTTAGACTTGTTATTCTAGTTGTTGTCGTGACTTGGTTTAGTCCTTGAGCCTTATGTGCTGGGCTGACAAGGTGACTATCTCTTTAGGACCTGTATGTCTGCAGGATTCTTGGGAAGCTGGTTTAGTCTTGTTTAGTCATGATCTAGTTCTATGTCACTCCTGGTGGTACATGCAAAGCCAACCATTGTTGCACTTGTTGTGAACCGTTTTGTTTATCAGTACACTATGATAAAGTTATTCAATGTCTATATTATGAAACATCCGAAACATTCTTTCCAGGCTGCAGAAACTCATCAACCTTGAGGAAAAGAGCCTAGGGTTCAACACCAAATGTTGTAAGAAGACCATTCTGCGCCTGGTCCAAAGTCTGGCCAGAGAAGGCCATGTCAAACTCTACACCACCACGGTCATCCAGGACGGAGTCACCAGGAAGGCACAGTGGAACTTCTCTTCTCGTATTCATATTGTGATTTTCTTGTATCATAATGATATAATAATGACATCCCTATACACAGGTGGATTTGTACACCCATCCCTCCATACAGTCTTCTGATGAGATTGTCCAGAGAACCATAGACCAGGTTCGCTTCAAAATGTCCAGCTCGCACTCAACCGTGAGGTGAGTGACCACAAAACTTGTGACAAAACGAGACTTGTGGAGGCTCATTCTGCAGCTGTGTTTCAGGGAGAGTTTTAGAGCAACTCTTGGCACTGTGCAAAGTAGTTTGAGAAGAATAAAATGTTTATTTTATTTATTTTTTTTAACTTATATATTTCCTAATAGAATGTTCAAAGTTTAATAATAGAGGCTACTTGAGGCAGAGTGAAGTAGATCATAACAAATGCTAATAATGTTAAGTTGTTCTAACAAACATTCCCTGGGCAGAAATGCCAATTTGCTTTTCCATCAGAAATGATTTAAAAATAATAATTTGTTATAATGTATACAACATCCTTAGGTAAAATTAACTCTTGTGGATATGTGGAGATATTTTTTGTGTGAAACCTAAATCACAATTTTGCTTTCATCAAGTGTCTAATTGTGTATTATAATCTCCCATTAAATCCCTAAATATCCTTTGTTAAATGTGTTTAAAGTAGGGCAGTCAAAATGAATGCGGTATCTCATGGGATTAGCCATAGAAAATTGACGCATTCCTGTTCATCCTGAAATCCTGTTCAAATTGGACTTGGCCAGAATGGTGTTTTTTCCCAGTGTGCATGTAAAAATGCTGATTGTTTTTTGGATTATTACTAAACTCCCTGTTATTGTGATCTTCTGTGTAATTTGCGAGTGTGTTTGTGTGTCCAGGCCACCGGAAGAAGAGAAGTGCAGTGAACAGTCAAAAGGCACTGAGTCTCCAGTGAGCACCTTGTCCAAAGCAGTCCAGAAGAGCAAGAAGAAAAAAGTGTTCCCACGGAAGAGAGACACGTTCAAGCCCACCACAGGTCTGCCTCACACCCTCTACTGCCACAGGCATGTGACTGTCGCTTGGGTTTAACAAGAATACATGTCAAACCAAGGCTACATGTTCCATGAGTGCAACATTGTTTGTCATAGGTCTTTTTAACGCTAAAATATTGTTATTAACAACAACAGCGGCAGCAGCAGCAACAGCAACAACAACAACAACAACAACGAATAGCAATCGGAAATACAACATACAATAACATTGATCTTCTATCACTTGTTCCTGTTAGGGAACGTGGGCGATTGGAGCCTATTCCAGTAGGGCTGTAAGTCTTTTAGTCATTTAGTTGATTAATTGGTTGATGGTGTTTTAGTCGACCGACATTTATTTATTAGTTGACTAATTATTTTATTTCGATTAAGGTGAGACGCTGCAGGCGAATTGGAAAAAAAACGGACTAAAAATTGTCCTAAAAATTCTAATTTCACCATTTTTTCCTTAAAACTTTTATATAAAAATCTGTTTTAGAATTGGATATAAAAAAAACTCCTTCTGTATGTTTCGTCAAAATCTTGTTGAGTCCCAGATTGTACAGTTTGGTGTGGGATCTACTTTAAGGCTAATCTTTATGCTCTGAGGAGAAAGAAATGCATTTTAAGAAAACGGCCTTTGAAGGTACAATGTCCCAGAGAAGTCTATGGATGAAGTGGATTAAATGGAAGAATACAAAATTTTGAAGAGCAGATTGGACAACTTTGTTGTTTCCACATGAAAGTCGATATTTTAAGAGAGCAAACTGACCAAATTAGTTTTGCCTGTAGTGTCTCGTCTTAAGAGTATTTATATGATAAAAACAGTGAAAACGTGAAGATATGGAGAGGATAAGCTAAAGATCTTAGAGTGCATCATGAGTTTATATACATATAAATACACTGTTTCCTGGTACTTTTCTGTATAAATTGTTATTTTTTTTGCATGAACTCCGGTCTAATCGGTCGATAAGGGAGGACTTTAATCGACCAAGAATTTCTTTAGTCGACTACAGCCCTATATTCCAGTGAGTTTAGGCCTTAGGTGGGGTACACCCTGGACAGGGGCCAGCCGCAGGGTTAACACAAAGACCGAGACACAGACACACAGATACATGTTCATTCAGAGAACCCACAGTAACACGGGGAGGACATGCAGAGATCAACAAGAGAGATCATGTGATTGTTGTGATACTTTCAGAATCCTAAAACATCCCTAAGGAACCCAAAGTTGTCATGTTTTTGCTTTCATTGCCAGGAAGGCTCCATTTTAAAGTCCGTACACCTTCACAAGCTGGTTGCTTGGGTAACGTACTCAAACCAAAACATACTGACATGATAGTAAGTTTTATAAAGGAAAGGTGTAAAAGTATTTAAATTTCCCCTTTTATAACCGCTCTTGCTTTAATGGTGGAGGTTCTGCAACCAGCTTGTCTCCATGTGATTCCTTTGTCAGTAGCATTAAATGTATCTACATTACATTGCATTCAAGTATGTGTGTTTATAGCACAAAAAATAGCTCAAAAATAGCTGTGACTACAGTCAAATCTAACCTGTAAAGTAATAATAATACTAATGGGTTTAAATGTATCTACTGCTATGGATACAAGTTACATAGAACACCTTTAACTTATTTAAGATTCAAAGCATTTGTAATGTATGTGTTTTTTAATATACAATGTCAGCCTTTAAAATTGCTGGGCAGATGGATTGTTACACATGAAATAGTTGTTGTCTGTCTTATCTCATCTCTGCAGTCCGGGGCCTCAGTAAGTCGCTTGGATACCAGCCCAAGATGCACCGGATGCGCGTGGTTCATAACTTCCTATGGTACATGGTTTATGGACACCCGCTAAGGCATAACACCGAAACCCAGGCTTTTGAGATGGCTATGCCCTCCGGCTCTGCTGAGGAGGGGACCCGGGGTGTGGAGGAGAAGCCCCAGGGTACAGGGGGAACAGACCCGTTAGAGGACACCAACTCTCCCACTGAAAAAATGTCATCTGGGGATGAGGAGGAAACCCCACCGTCAGAAATGAAAGGTATTCTCCGTCTTGTGTTTTTAAGTCTAAAGCCTCGTTTAAAGGGGACAAATACAAAAGGATAACAGGATAACACAACTCCACTAGGGGGTATTTGTCAGGTGTTTGTCAGGTGTTTGTCAGGTGTTTGTCAGGTGTTTGTCAGGTGTTTGTCAGGTGTTTGTCAGGTATTTGTCAGGTGTTTGTCAGGTGTTTGTCAGGTGTTTGTCAGGTTTTTGTCAGCAGCTTGCCTTCCTATATCCAAGACAGCGCTCAAGTGTTAAATAAACTGAAACTCATCAAAAACATTGGCGAAGGCTATCTTGTGACGGGATGTAGATGGACTAACAGCACTAGAACAGTATTTAAATGCAAATGTGTACACAGGCTTTTGGGAGCAGAACTCTTTTTTTTCAAGTTCTAATAAGTTTCAGGACAAAATTTGATGGTGGGATCGCTACATTGACGATGTGTTGTTATTGTGGTTTGGGTCTGAACTCTAGTTTCAATCATACTTGAATAATATCAAACTCAGCCTTGACTATTCCTTATCAGAGGTACACTTACTTGATTTTAATATCACAATTATATTACACAATTTTTTGAAAATCAACTGAAATTGAAACACAATCTTAAAGGAAAAATATTCAGCATTTTTCATATTGTGGTTAGCCTTTAAACATGTTCTTGAATACCGTAAATTTGCCATCTCATATTTTAAGGCAAAAAAAAAAGTTTATTATTCATTCTGACAGCCTTGTATGAAATTACACTTACTGCACTGCACTGAGTACATCCAGCCAGCAGATGGCACCAGCACTATATACACAATCTTGTGAAGTTAGAGCTGAAAAGATGTTATGATGCAGATTTGCAGCAGCAGTTATCGTGTTTAGATGGCAGAAATGCTCAGAATGAGTTTAACAATGATTTAAGGACTTAAAACAGCGGAACCTTCTAGGATAAGTGACGTACGAAGTCTGAAAATATTACAGACATTTCCGGAAGTTCAGACATTAGTGTGTTTGATGGTTGGAGGGGGGAGGATTTTCGTACAGACATTCCTCAAAACAGCGTGAATGCAGCTGAATACTACTTCAGGTAGGTTTTGATGACGGAACATTGTTAGAACACGGTTTAAAGCTAAAAAAAAGTAACTGTAGCAGAATATTTGTGCAGATAGCTTCCACCCTCCATGGCAACTGCAAAAGATTCCTTATGGCCGATTTCAAAGAAAACAACGCATATGTGACAGTGACTTCAGTTTTGAAAAAATGTTCAAGAGATAAGCTGTAGATTAAAAACAGAGGCTTCACAAATAGCACTGTGTCTTCAGCATACAACAGAGCCAAAAGTCTCAATAGTGAAGAACTGCTTAACCAAAGAACAAAGAGAAATTATGTTCCTGATCAAGAGTATTTTGTAACTGAATACAACAAATAATCAAACAGAACTGGAGTATTTTAAGAAGTGACTGCACGATACAAGACGCTGTCCCAGGGACCACCACTATTAGTTAGAAAAGCCCCCACTATTGGCGACAAACAGGTGAACAGCTACCATCCTACACTTAAACGAAAGACACGGTTGGACACTAAAAGCTGGCTCCTACAGGTGTGGTAACTATACTTTCTGTGAACATGTACAAAGGACTAGTATGTTCCTGGACATAACATCGGGCCAAAGTTTTGACATAAGAACAATCCTTAATTATAATACCACCTATGTGATCTATAGACTTGAGTGTCCACGTGGGCGATTCTACAAAAACAAAAATGTAAACTAAAAAACAGAACACAAACAGGCCATAAGGACCCTGTATCCTATTGCCATGCATTACAAGGAAGCCAACCATGGCACCTGTACAATTTAAAAAAAAAAAGTGGGATCCAGTATAGTCAGGCTTTAAAAATCCTACTGGATTTATATCCTTTAAGCCACCTAGTTTCCAGGCCTAGATGTGGAGTTAGATTTCTCCCCTTCCTTTAACGTCACAGCCGACACATGTAAACGGTTGTAAATAATTAATGGTTTTAGCACAATATACCTCATGGAATGTTTTCTACTTTATTTAAACAAACATTCTTGTATTATCTATATTTGCTGTTGGAATGTTTAGTGAATGCTGTTCTTTATGTATTGCATCATGTACTAATATCTAACCTAGAAACTAATTTTAGCAAAAGATCACAAACAGGCCAAACCTTACCTGAATACTTTGAGTGATCTTGAAATGTTTCTGTTCTATTGTAAGACCACATGGTTTAATATACAGCAAGTGCTATTATTTTGTGTTGAAAATAACTGTTGTCACTTTTTTTTTTAATTATCACTGTTATATTAACATTTGTATTGAGGCTATTCCTTAAAAGCAAAATCAAGTTTGAAATGTTGGTATAGTGACAACAGTGATTAGTGCAAATAGTATGTATTTGGACTCTGCTCCAAGCCAGTTGCTTTTACCATCCCAATCGAATTTGCCGTTTCAAATTATTGGATCTTCTTTCAATACTGTTTGATTAATTGCACACTGATAAAACGATAAGCTTTTTAAGTTTGGCAGGGCCCAGTGCTCTCTGTATAGTTGAATGCACTGAACTAACTCACCTTAGATAATAAATTCACCACTATAGCAAGGTTCAAATATTTCAGTCAGACATTAAGTATTGCTGCTTTCTGGTGTGCAGTGTACTCTAATGAGGAGCCGTGGAAGAAGTACATCCCTCCAGTGAAGCTTCACAAAGACTACAGCAGCGGCTGGGTCATGCTGGGAGACCTGATACTCTGTCTGCCCCTGTCAATCTTCATTCAGGTCATCCAGGTCAACTACAAGGTCAGACGGCACCCACCATGTGCATCATCACCGCTGCAGGAACATTATTTCTATCTCCACTGATTTTGGAGGATTTTAGCACATTTTAGAACCTAAAAACAGCCAGTTAAGGATTTATTGTAAATTCTGCAGCAACCATCACCCAAAACATTCACTAAATATTCATAAGTCTCCCAGATGAACGGCTTGGGAAATGTCAGCAGTAAAAACAAAAAATTTCAACAATCAATCAGGCAAACTCCATTGGGGCTACTGTCACCCTGCTGTGAATTGTTTGACAAGAATAACCTGTGATATCATTAATGCTGTCAATCATTTAAAACATGATCCTCACTGAGTGACAGTGGCTCTATGGTCAGATCACTTGTCCACCAACCTGAAGGTTCAGTTGCCTAGTGTGAATGTGGTGTGTGCGTATGATTGATGGTGACGGAAGGGGCCAATGGCCATTATTAAGCCTTTATTATCAAACATTTGAAATATGATTGATCCTCATTCTGCAGCTTTGAACAGGAAGTGAATCAACCTTAGTTTATTTTACTAAATCGTTTTCGGTCAATATGTGTGTGGGTGTTTTACAATGAACAAAATGTAAAATGATCATCATACTCATACTTAGTAATACTAAAAAAGCATAACTCCTGTGTAAAAAAAACAACAAAACCTCAAGGTCTCTACTACTTGACTGACAAGGACTAGAGGATTGAAATGATTGTGAATCTGAGCATTTTTTTGGTTTCCTTTGTTAAAAGTGTCCATTGTGGTCAGGTGGAGGGACTGGAGGACTACCTGAATGACCCGGAGAAGCAGCATTACCTGCTGAGGTGTCTGCCAGCCAGGATGAAGAGACAGCTGCTCTACAAACGGTCTGTAGTCTGTGCCGCTCTTCTCTGCACTATAGTTTGCACATCAGCTTGAGGCTCTGATCTGTTTCTTGTCCAGGAGGTACATCTTCTCCTTATATGATAACTTGAAGAAGCTGGCCTACATGGGGCTCATCCAGTTTGGGCCACTGAAGAAGTTTAGAGACAAGGACCAGGTATGGTTTAGATGAGTTTACTCACAGACGTATACCCAACTTCAATCCAAAGTGAGTTTTAGTGTTACAGTTATTGCGAGAAGAAATATTATTATTGACACCATTGACACCATGAAGAGAAACGGCAGTGAAATTTACATAGATCACCATACTTGTATTATGGAAGAAGCTTTAACGAATCAAACATTCTGATTCTTATGTTGAATTTTGTTACCAATGTTCAGAGGCGGGTAGCATCAAATTGTACCTGATTACGTTACTTCAGAACATAACAAAGATTACAATGTTTTTTAGAATTGAATTTGTTAATGACATTATTTTATTGAAACTGATGATAAACAGTTTGAGGTGGTCAATATTTAATCTCATATAAAATTCTTGAATTGATGTCTAAAGAAGTATGACATAGAAGTATGACATAGAATAAGAACTTTCCTGAGGAGTAGGATTAAAAAAGTTTCGACTTCTTCCTACTGCCTTTTGAACAAACTGAAATGTTTTGTATTCCTCAAAGGACACATATTCTGCTACAGTGACTTTTTTGAGCTTTTAACCATTTTCTAACAATGTTCCGTCATCAAAAACATATCTGGAGCTGCATTCACCCTGTTTTGAGGAATGTTCATTAGAAAATCCTCCCCCCTCCAAGTGTCAAAAACGCTTCATGCTGAACTCCCTCAACCTGTGATGTTTTTTCAGATCATATACCGTAAAATTCAGACTACTGAGTGCACCTGAGAGTAAGCTGCACCAGCCATATTTATTAAAAAAAACAACTTTGTACATATATAGACCGCACCAGTCTATAAGCCGCAGGTGTCCACGTTGAAACATGAGACATTTACACAGAAGGATGGAACATGCAAAGTTTTAATTAAACATGCCTTTTTCCAAACGGTACCTGTAACACGGCAGTGCATTGAGTCCGTTCTTCACTCGGCCGCCTCCGACGTCTCACCATCAGTTCATTGATGACAAGTTGACATGCAATGGCTCTATTTCCTTCTTTGGCTCCACATCGATCGCTTTTAACTTAAAAGCTCCATCATATGCATTTCTTTGTGTATTTTCCATGATCATGGTGCGCATGATGCAGACTGACTGTTCAAAACATAATCAAACTAGCATATTCCTCCGCACACTCTTTCACTGGTCTGTTAAACTCTTGCACTTCCTGCTAGATCGCCCCTAAAGGCCGTTCCCATAAAAATACATAAATTAGCCGCATCGCTCTACAAGCCACAGGGTTGAAATCATGTGAAAAAGTAGCGGCTTAAAGTCTGAATTTTACGGTACATCACTTACCCGAGGCTAATTGTTGTGTGTCCTAATGTGCTAACATAACTAAATTATGTGCATAGTACTAGGCGCCATCTGCTGGCTGGATGCACTCAGTAAGTGTAATTGCACACAGTCGAGAAATCCTTTCATTTAATCCATAATAAACTTTTTTTTTGTTTAAAAGATAAAAAAAAAAAAAAAAAATGAAAAAAGAGCATGTTTAAAGAATAATAACAATATGAAAAATGCATCATATTTTTCCTTTTATTATTGTCCTTGATGTATCGTGTTTAAATACGTATATTTAAAAATGTATACGATCAAAGATAATATAATCAAATCAAATGTAGTGCATTTCATGACTCTTAAATGTCACTATGTAGTTTGGTATGTAGGGATGGAATAAAACCAAACAATCTTCTCACATTATTACGTAAAGTACTGTAGTATTGTCAGTAGAAAGTGTGGAAAGTGCTATTTTATTGTTTATAGCATGTAAACTGATTATAAATAATGCAAAAGAGTAGATTAGATTAGAAAGATATATTTGTTTACTGGGGATACATTGGAAAACCTATTTCAAATATATTTTGTATATTTTACTATTTCCAAAACAAAAGCAAGAATAAGTCAACTCATAGCCTCTGACTAACAGATATTGTTAACAGCTCCTAAAATGGATAAAAGCAAAGTTACAACAAACTGATCCGTGACATTGTGTCTACAAACGGTTCAGAGGAAAACTGTTGAGTGAATCTTTTGCAGCATCTTCACAAACCAAGTCTCTGAGAGCATCTCGAGGCTTTAAACAGGACATGGAGAACAGCTCCCTGCAGTCGGCTTTGGTAGCCTTTTTTCAGAAACGTAGTGGAGTAGAAAGTGTTATAGTTATATTTCAAATTTATGAGAGTAGAGTCAAAGTAATGACTGCTCAACTAAAATATGATGTACTGATCCTCCAAAACTCCTTAAGTACAGTACTTAAGTGAGTTTAGTTCCACCTCTGCCGTTTGCACGAAAAGTTTGATTGATTTATTTTAATCACTAGGTTTGAGTACAGATATACAATGTTATGCAACAGCAATATTATTAAAATCTATATGACAAGTTAGACATCACATTTCACTAAAATGTGGCGTACGTGATTAACATTTTATTAAACATTTTGGTTGTTTGTCCCCAGTTTGACAGTTTTCGTAATATTTATAATGTTGTAATGATACTGTAATGTATAATGTTCCTTCCTGGTTGGTCGTGGGCAGCAAATCTGACATAGGTGGAGGTAATTCCACAACTGTTACCTACCATTTTGAAAAAGTGCCAAAATCCACATAAATTGCACAATAGTTATGATTTGACAAATAATAATATCTAATAAGGACTGGTTTGAACTGTCAGAAATATGTGTGTTGAGTGTTAACTGTCTCTTTATTTTCAACTACATGTCACTTTTTGATTGATTTGATTTGATTGATTGACATAGGTGGAGGGATTGCATTTTAGAACTCAGCTATACTTCCTATTCCTATTTATATTTTTCAAAATTTCTTCATAAACTGCAACTTCACAAATGTAAAACTATGATAAATATTTACCACGGAAGCCCGCTTAGCCAACGAAATCAGAATTAGAAAAACATAAGAACCTGTCATAGACTTTAAATGATAAACAATATGGAAAAACCAATACAAGAAACACAAATGCACAAATTTCTGCTCATTTTAATGCATAAAATTTGCCTAAAGTGAAAAGATTATACATTTAGCAAAAGAGTAGTATCATAATTGTGTATTGTTACTCAAAATATTTTTTTATACATCTCTTTTTTACAGACCAAAGTTGTAGAACACTCATGCAAAGCATTGACCCTTCTGTTGCAGGTGTTTATCTACATGAAGCGCCACGCCACCATCGTGGACACCACCAGCTCCGAGCCTCACTACTGGCTGGTGAATGAGCCCCCGGAGCAGCCCTTTGAGAGGAGACACTACACCTTCAGGACTTCAGAGGACACTGAGCGCTTCTGGTTTGACCTGATGTGTGTCTGCCTCAACACTCCTCTTGGTACGGCTCATGCACTGCTGTGGCTGTACTTAGGTCTCACAGATGGGCAACAATAAGGTTGCACCATTTTAGAAAAGTGTGTATGTTTTAAAATCAGGATTCACTTCACAGTGCTCATTTTAACCATGCCCATGAGCAATGTTATTTGAGAGAAGACAGAATTATTAGGGCTGCAGCTAATGATTATTTTAGAAGTTAACTAATCAGCGAATATTTTAATTGACTAGTCAAACGATTACCTCTGTTGTGCATTGCGACATTTTAGATATATTTGTAACTAAATGAAGGTTAAAACATGGATACCGAATGCTTCTAGATAGAGAATATGTACAAATAAAGTGCATTATTGACATTTTAGTCATTTATCAATGTCACTTTCTTTATTATAAAAGGACTTTTTGGGGTTTTAGTGTCTGTATAGTCCAGAGAAACATTGCTACAATTATTTTATATAGTTGACTAGTCATGATTAATCGTTGATTCTTTATGAATAATGAACTGCTAAACTAATACTACCAACTAGTCTATTACAAAAAAATCAATAGTGTGCAAAACCGAATATATAAGTTCTTGTGTCTGAAATGGTTGTCATGGTGTGTGATGTGCAGCCAGTACAGTAAAGAACTAGAACTGTTTGTGTGTGTTACAGGTGTGATCCGCAGCAAGAGGGACGGAGGTGAGACGGAACCTTCCTTTGTGAGAGAGCGCTCCGTGTTTGTAGGAATGTCCCACCTCATCAAGTAAGGATAACTCTACATGCATGTACATACTCACACGGATGTACACATACTCATATATGCATCTACACATATTAACATACACATGTACATATACTCACATGAGGTTGTGAGTACATGCAGACACCAGCAGCTGTACATACATCCTTGTGAGAACTGATACAACTTATGATGTAGTAAACTCACTGTTCCCACAGAGGAAGCTTTGAGGTGGTGGATGATGGCTCTATTCCTGGGGATGGTAAAGGAGCAGGGGGGCTGTCCTCTGAGTTCTTTGCTCATCTCAAGAGGAACTGGCTGTGGACCAACCACCTGCTCACAGTCGAGCCTGTAAGTGTGCTGACGTCATTGAGGCATGTCATGAGCAATGCCGTCCGTGTAGATGTCCAAATATGAACATAAGATAGACCCCTAGATATAACTCTAACCAAGCAAGTCTAAAATAACCACCCTCCATTGTCTTATGTTATATAATTTTAGGTATTATCGTTACCATTATTATTAAGCTCCTTCATAAAAAATAATCTATATTTAAAAATCACAAAGAACTAAACCGAAAGTTATGAATGTAACTACGTTTTTTGAGTCTCAGATGAGCGCTCAAGGGCGCTGCTGAAGGCACTGAAGGATTCTTGACTACTAGAGACTAGTACTATATATATCTACAATCTGCAAGTGCTTTATTTAAGATTGTCACTTTATGCTGATTTCCTGTGAGTGTATGTGAAATCTTGTGTGTTATTGTTGTGCTATTGTGCTGCTGCCTCTTGGCTAGGACACTCTTGTAAAACATTGTAATTTCAATGAGTTTATCCTAGTTAAAATGCATATTATTTTTTATTAATTCAGAATGTTTGATTAAATAAATAGTCTATTGTATCAACACTAGTCAGACATGCTCTTTTGGCACCAACACTTTCTGTCCTATTACTGTTACAGAGACAATCTGGTCTGAAAGCCAAGGACACCAAGGTGCGACTGAAGAGCCTATGTAGGAACTCTCTGCAGATGGTTCTCCAAGCAGGTGAGAGTTGGTTTCATCAAACAAATCTGAAAAGACATTGATATGACGCTATCTTGTTTCTTCTGTATCTTGTATATTTTCAAACTTGGTACAATACATACACTCCTAATCTATTTATTATATCTCTCTGTGTCTGAAACAGAAAGGTCTGCCATGCCAAGCTATTTGACCCCTAAGAAGAAGCTGGTCACTGAGGAGGACGTCCAGGTACTGCCTCACGAACTGTAGCTCACACACACTGACTGTGTAACTCTGGTGTGACTCCAGTGTGACTCTGATGATGGTGTTGGTAGGTGGTCGAAGAGCCAGCCAGCAGGAACAAGCAGGTGGTGGGAGGAAAGCAGCAGAAGAGGAAGAGACAAAAGAAGGATGTGGTCAAGGCCCTGCGCAAAAAGAAAGGTATGAGATTTGAGAGCCTTATTTTAAGATTGACGCCTTAAACATATGAACTAACAGTTATACAGAGCTGCATGCTTGCCTCTTGGTTTATCAAATCGACAACGTTTTCCTTTGGCCAAAAACCCTGTGGGGAAAAAGTAAGTTCATCCAGGACAGAGAGAGTTCCTCCAGGCAAATGGGGACATCCAGGTCTACAGGTCAGGGTCGTGTGATCGGGGGGGTCGTCACTGGAGCAGCCACCACAGTGTTTGAAACAGTTTCTACTCCCAGAAAGAAGTGGAGAAAAAGAAAAAAACATGTGAACAGCAATGAACAGACATGTGAACTAAAATCTTAAATATTGTTTATAGGGAAAGTAGGAATAAACAGAGGATAGTGTTCAAGCTGCCAAGCGTAGCTAAAACGAGTAGGCTTTTATTTCTGTCTGACTATAAGCTATTTCAAAAAGGAGGTTGGTAGCTAAACGCTCTACCTCCTACTGTGCTTTTAGAGACTCTAGGAACCAAAATAGTCCAGCATTTTGAGAGCGAAGAGCTCTGTTTGCATGGTATGCTACACATGCTCGCACAATGACCTCAGTTTTTTCAGGGTTAATAGTAGATACTTAAGTATCATCCAGGTCTGTCTACTTGATGAGTCAGGATCAGGTGTCATTGATGAATGCAGCTGTGTGTCATCTGCATAACCGTGGAAGTTAATACCATGCTTTCTTGCGTATCTTACCTAACGACAGCATATAAAGAATGAACATAACTGGACTGAGAACTGTGGTACACCGTAGGTTACTTTAGAACAAAGTGAGGAGCTTTGGTTTACATGAACAAACTGGTAGCTATCCAATAAATAGGATTTAAAGCAGCTGAGGGCGCTCCCTCTGACACCTAAATCACATTCTAACCTGTGCAGTAGAATGTTGTGGTCGATGGTGTCAAATGCTGCACTGAGGTCCAACAGAACCCGGATTGAAAACTGTCCATCGTCAGCAGCGAATAACAGATCATTTGTGACTTTAACCAGTGCACTTTCAGTGCTGAGTTGCGCTCGAAACCCTGACTGAAAAACAATTGTCCTGGTGGTGGCAACAAAGCTGTTTAATTACAACTCTTTCAAGGATTTTGGAGGCAAACAGAAGATTTGAAATAGGTCTATAGTTTGCCAACCGGTCAGGGTCTAGATTAGGCTTTTTCAAAAGTCATTTAATGACTGCATATTTAAAGGACTGTGGGACATAACTGCTTTCTAGTGAAGTGTTTAATATATTAATAGAATTTATAATTAGGGGGAGAATTTCTTTAAGGATTCACTTGTAATTGAGTCTAAAATACAAGTTAACGTTTTAGAGGGCATTGTGACTGAAGTGCTTGATCAACATCAGTGAACCTATCTATCTTATATTACTGTAGTATTTGTATTGGACACTAGCTTTACAGTTTGGGCTTGCTCAGTACTAATAGTGGGAGTAATTTCATTTAGTTTATCTCTAATAGTTGTGATTTTGCTGTTAGAGAATTAAAGAAAGTCATCACAGCTTAGAGTAATTGGTATCGGTTCTGCTGCGCTGTTGCAGTTTATCAGCCTGGCTAGAGTGCTGAAGAGAAACCTAGTGTTATTTTTATGTACTTCTATTAAATTTGAATAATATCTGGTTTTGGCCTTATGCAGAGCCTGCTTATAAGACAATATACGTATATAGTATATAAGACAGTATTTGCGCCGCTCCCAAAGACCCAAAATATGTGACGTGAGAAAAGACACCTTAATGAAACTGCACGGCTGCTACACGGAGCGGAGGAGAGGGAAAGAGAGAGCGCAACGGAGAAGAAAGAGCAGTGGAGGAGAGAGAGAGAGACGAAAGGAGCGAGGGAGAGATCATGTGGGCCAGCGTCAGCGGATGGAACAGGTCTGGTACAGGAGACGTCCTGTTGGTGCAGGTAGAACACTAAACACTTGAAGCCCTCTCAGGCGCTTATTCTGCCAATAAAAACTCTGCAGGAACTCAGTTTACGTAACTCCGGTTCTACACGTGCGCAGGCCCGGGTCGGGTTTGGGTCGAATCTTGCAGCTCGGCCAGGTTGGGCTTGAATTTTTGGGCCCGATCGATGGTTACATCTCGGTCACTTGAGCGCTAAAATTGAACCCACAAGCAACAAAATGAGTAAGAAACAGACGTCTTTAGAAAGTTCCTTTGCGAAGGGGAAAAGGCCCAGAAGAGACAGAACAAGAGCCTCCGACTTCCAAGAAAAAGAAAGCTTTAACAGACAATACCAGGAATCCTACGTGAATCCTACGTCTCTAATGAGGCAATGAAGCCTTCAAAGCTGCTTCGCCACTTAGAGACCAAGCACCCTGGATTAAAAGACAAGCCCCCGGAGTATTTTGAAAGAAAAAAACAGGTACAGGTGAATTCACGTTTATTATGACAAACGCCCCCTCCCCACGCCGGGAGGTGTGAGCAGAGACTTCCTCTCCACCGCTGTGCAGGCTCAGAGCGTGGCTCCGTCGAATATTGTCAGTAGCCTTACAAGTGCCGGCAATTCCGAGACTGCTGCTAACCACGAACAATCACCAACCACCCCACTCCCAGGCAGAGGTACCGGGGAAGTTAGCTCTAATGGACGAGGATTTAGCTCAACATCTCCAGCTAACAAAAGTAATACGGTAAACTGCAGAATCCCCGTTTGAGCTTATCATTTTTGTCTCTTCACTCTTTACCTTACTTGCTTTTGTGAATCCATTGTCCAAGGCCCAAGAAATCAACAGGTTTTGGCTTCTCGCAGCCGGAGTGACAGCTCCATTTTCCGCACCTGGTATCCAGTGGTGTCGATACAAACAAGTAGGGCGATTAAAAATATCAATCCTTGTGACAGAGTACAGCCGGAGTGTACCTCTAGACTTCTGCTTTGTTTAGGAAAAAACAAAGTTTTAAAACTTTTAGAACTCTTGAGACCGTTTTTTGGACACTCTGCTGCAGCGCTCAACGGTGCCGTCGCCGCCATCTTGCTTCTCTTGACAGTTCTGAGTTAGATTTGACATGTGCGCAGAGCAGAACAAGCAAAAGATGTGGAAGAGATCTCAGGTTGAACCGTGTGGGAGCCGTGAGTGCTGAAATGACATTTCACCAAACCAATACAGAGCAACTGTAGACGCCAGACCAACACCAGCTACATCTATCATCTTGAATGTCAGTTACCTATGTAACTATAACTCTATGAGTATATGAAACCACCTGTTGTCTGGTCATGTAGCCCAGCCTATTAGGAGGAAAAGCGCTCTATAATTAAAAATCATCATTATTATGAAGACTGAGTCTGTTTTATCTGTTTTCAGGTGTGATTTTTATATTGCTCATACCAGTTAGTTATTATTTATTAGTTATAAAAGTTATTTATCCACATTTTGAAAGGGTGCCAATAATTTTCGGGTCGGGTCCATTTTAGGAATTTTGTGTGAAATGATGTCAATTTTGGTACACATACAAAGGAAATAAACATGTGTATAGCAAAATATGTGTTAATGCAATACCTCTCGAGGAGAACTACTTAATTTTCTGGAAAAATTTCATTAGTCCCAATACTAATGGCCATGACTGTAGAAGCGTGAGACAGGTGTAGGTAGGAGTAGGTGTTGTGGTTGTGACACTGGTCTTGTGCCCTGACAGAGGCGAAGAAGCGCAGCTCGGCCCATGATGAGCGGGACCACGAGGCTCTGAAGCAGATGACCCGACAGAGGGTGTACTGGTCCCAACAGGAGGACTCTCTCATGATGCTGTGTGCTGTGGCCACTCACCTGCTCAACAGCAAGGTACTGCCACACATTCAGCACAATATGACCCCTCCATATCCACATGACGTTGTGAATGAAGTATCCCTTTAACAACATGTCAATCCAACATCATGTTCTAACATTGTTCCTGCATCTAAAAGCAGGCAAGTAAAGTTTATTTCTAGCACCTCTCACAGACAATGAACTTCCAATTTGCTTCTCAACAAAAAGTTAAAATGTAGACAAATAAAACACACTTACAATAGGCAATACATACAACAAAATGGCATTAAAATCGGTCCTTAAGCCTGCTGACGCTTGAGCAAAAAATAAGATTTGTGAATTTGTGGACTTCAATCCCAGAGCTGTTCCTATGAGATCACAAAACGGAAAACAGAGGGTTTTTTGATGCTTTGATTTGTATTTAGCTTTTGTTCAGCAAGTCTTCTCCCTCTGAGCCTCAACAATCCTCTGAGCCTCAAAAAATACTGTTCCATGTTATTCCGTTTTGTGATCTCGTAGGTAGAGCTCTGAGATCTAAGTCCATAAATCATCAACATTAGCATGTCGGGCAAGCTAGGTTTGTCTATCTCCCCTTTGTAATTTCCGAGACTGTGCTCACATCAAGAATTATTTTGTTTAGATCCCAAAAACGACTAAACAAGGCATACGGATGTAGCACCCCTGCAGGTCACATTTCTCACTCATTATAAGCCAATAGCGACGTGAAAACAGGACTTACCGCGAGTTTTGGAGATTTCAGGCTTGCTCCATGTTCAATTTTATCATAGATCCAGAGAAAACATCTTTTCTGATTATGACATCCACTCATTCTGGGCACAAATAGCAAAATACACAATCAAAAAGCTAGCGCTAAACTTCTGTTTGTGTGTATCCGCGACAGGAAGTCACATCACGGAGCGCGTGAATGAAATCTGTGATTTTTTGTTGTTTTTTTAAACTATATTTTGAGACAGTTTAGACAATATGTACGGTGTAATGGCAACTTAAATGAAAACGCAAATAAATAACATTAGAAATTCTGTTTTTTTTTCACTTTCTTCAGTGAAACCATGTGTAATCCTACATATCCTATCTTTAGATTGATCTTGATATACATTATAAAGACAAATACATTTTTAGATATGCTGATGCCACCTGCTGGTCACTTTATGTAACTGACACACAAGTAGTTTGTTATGATGTGATCTTTTAAATGATTAGGTCAGAACAAGTTATGATCGCAGAATGTGTCGAAATCTGCAGTAACCAGTGATTTTGGTCATTTGGGCTAATTTATCAAGACTTAATACACTTTTATCTGATACACATATCCCTCGGTTTCGATCTCATATTGTTATATCTTTTTTCTGTTTAAATAATGGTTAATAAATGAATACATCTTTCAAGAAATAATTTAATATAGCCAGTACTGCGTCTCACTACAATCAGCAAAAGTTTATACAAAAAGGGGAAAGGCATTTAAAATAATCTATAAATCGTCTCATTAAATCAGATCTGTGTATTTATTTATTTTATAATTGGTGATTTCATATTTTGAATAGTTAAAAACTGAATACATTGTGCTTTTGTAGCTTTTAATATATGTATTACTGCAGAACAATTTGTATTGTTGAAGATTGTTATGGAAATTATTATTATTATTATTATTTACATATATAATTACGTTTTTATATTTAATATTAAAGCAACCTAAATCTCAAATTATTTATGATAGATGATAATAATAATAATAATAATAATAATAATAATAATAATAATAATAATAATAATTGAAAAAAAAGATGCATTACTCGTGGTAAGTCCTGTTTTCACCATTGGCTTATAATGTTATAATGAGTGTAATTTAGAGATGACCTGCAGGGGTGCTTTTTAGCATACGTCCATACACGGGTCGTTTTTTGGGATCTAAAGAAACAACCAAATAGTCGTTTTGATTTGGAGAACTTGTAATTTTCTCTGCTGCTAGTAGATGAACCACCCAGAACTCATCTCTGATGTGGAAAACGTCTGACTAATATGAGGTGCTTTTAGTAGACACAATATTTTAAATTCTTAAACATGCAATGCCAAAGCAAAGGTACAATGATCTGAGGCTGAAATGCTCCGAACGAGTCTGGGTTGATTTTTGGACTTAAAAACAACACAGGATACAATAACACAAAAGTAGGAGAATCCCAGTAAACTATTTTTAAATGTACTATATTGGTAAAAAACAAAACAAAAGACAAAACATGTGGTGCAACAGTTAAATAGAGCCAGGATTATTGAAGTTATTGATTCAGCAAATGCTGGGCGATATTGAAAAAGAAATAATCACAATATTTGTTACTCGTATTGATCTCTGATTGATTGATGTTTTTATGTCTTTTCAAAAGCAAAAAATTGTCTTTCTGTTATTTTGTTACCATAAATTATACAGACCTTTAATCAGTGCCATTGAAAACAAAAAAAGTCAGACCAAACCTCATGACTGACTAGCTGTGTAACTCTCAATTAAAAAAAAAAACAACAACAACCATATTGACAATGAGACATGACATGATTTTGGTTAATTGTCCAGTCCTAAATTCAACCCTGTCCAAGTCAAATCTTATCGTACAACGAAAAATAACCCCAGTTTTTCCCAGTTGCAAAAATTAAAGATTCATAACCTTAAAATATATTGTTCTTTCTACCAATCCTTTGTTGAAGTTGATATAGTAATTATTGTGACAGGCCTGCGTTCTATCACATTCATTTTAATGAGTCATAAAAATAAAAACATTCATTTTAATGAGTCAGAAAAATAAAAACATTCATTTTGATGTTTGTATAGATTGCAGCCAATTCATTTTTTTTAGGCCCTATAGGGCAGTTTTTAAAGTTCACTATTATGTATGCATAATTTGTGATGCTGGATAAAGTAAATAATTAAAAGTGAATTATCAAAAGGACCAGTGCTGTAGACCTCCAGATCGCAGATCTGGGAAAGTGTTTTTCTGAGAAGGATTAATGAAACAATGGAGGGAACAATGTTATATCATGGTTAAAAACTCATTTTAACATAATTTTATATTTAACTCTTGTTAATCTGCCCTTATCTTCTAAACAAATACGAAAAAAAAAAAAAAAAAAAAAAACCGAAATAGAAGAACCTTTTGTTGAGTTTGGTTGATCTGTTGTGTCAATGTGCTCAGCTCAAGAGGCCCTTTGTCCCGTACTGTGTGGTGAGAGACGTTCTGCACAAAGAGTTTGAGAAGTCCAGAGATAAAACGTCTTTGGCTGTGGGCCGCCGCACACGTAACATCCTAAAGAACCCCCAAACCGTACTCAACTACAGGTGGGTGCTCATAATGGCAGACTTTTACAGATACTCCTCAAAAGGTTATAGGTAATAACCTGTCCATAAATGAATATTTTAGATATGGTTAAAAAATCATGAAATCTGAGAAGGTAACCACATATCAGTTGTTTAACTTTTTTCTAAACAAGGTTTGGTACTGGGATGCAAAAATCCAGTTGTCACTGTCCAAATTCTAATTGACCTAACTGTACCCATAATAAGACTTTATGGAAACCCAAGCCATGTTTCCACTGGTTCACTTTGAACCGGATCTGTACAGTCTGAAGTGTCTCCACTGTCTTAAGTGAACCGCACTGGGCCATTTAAGAGACTCTGGTGAAAACAATATATCAGAAAGCAGATAGAAACAAAAGAATAATTTCTCACCATATGCTCAATTGATCTTGTGATAAAGCGCTGTATTTACACTGATGCTAATTCATACAGTCATGGCCAAAAGTGTTGGGACCCCTGAAGTATTTTTCCCCAAAAATGTTTATTTCCTTTGTGTGTTGGAACGACACAAAAAAGCAAGTTTGACCAAAAATGAGCCGGACAAAATTATTGGCACCCTTTCAAAATTGTGGATAAATAAATTTGTTTAAGCGATTTTGTTTATGTGATGCTCATTTAAACCCACCTGGGGCAAGTAAAAGATGTGGGCAAAATCAAATTCACATCTGAAAATAGATAAAAGGAGAGAAGTTGAGTCTTCGCATTGTGTGTCTGTTAAACCTTTGTGTTGTTTTGTGTGTAAATCGTGTGTCAGCATGCTCTTACACCCGTAAAGAATTCTTAAATATCAGAACATCCACTCCCCCAGATCTATTTCCACAGACAAGGGCTCTCGTGTGCATTCGGAGACATGGTGCACGTATGCCCTTACCTGAGATTTTCCTCCATCTCACTGGTGGAAAAACAAAAGGAGGAGGCGTCTGTTTCTTCATCAACAACGCCTGGTGTTCAGATGTGACTGTGATCTCCAAACACTGCTCTCCTGATCTGGAATATCTGTTCATTAACTGTAAACCATTCTACTCTCCACATGAGTTTGCTTCATTCATTCTCGCCGCTGTCTATATCCCACCGAGCCCAAACGTACAGGAGGCAGAGCTCATTCTGGCGGACTGGGTACTATGTGTGGAGCAGGACTTTCCGGACTCCTTGTTGATTATCCTCTGGGATTTTAACAAGGGAAATCTCAGCCAGGAACTACCAATGTACAGACAGTTTATTAAATGCCCAACCAGAGAGCAGAATACGCTGGATCACTGATGCCTTTCGAGCGACACCCCGCGTTGCCTTAGGCCAGATCACGCCACGTACAGACAGAGGCTGAAGCTCTCCAAACCTGTAGTGAGGACCAGCGAGGCAGTGGAGGAGCTACATTTGTGTTTGGATTTTACAGACTGGGACATGTTCAGAACTGTCACAGATGGTTTGAATGAGTACACGGACACTGTGACGTCATACATTCGATTCTGTGAGGACAGTATTATTCCGCAACAGGGTGATTTATAACAATGACAAGCCCTTTCAAACCCAAACTGAGGCAGCTCAGGCAGCAGAAGAAAGCAGCTTTCAGAGCCGGGGATAGAGAGAGCTACAAAGGTGCAAAGTATGGATTTAGCAAGGAGGTGTCAAGAGCTAGATCTTTGTACAATACACGCCTAAAGGAGCAGTTCTCTGCCAGAGACCCTGCTGCTGTTTCGAGGGGGCTTTGGCAGATCACCATTTACAAGCCCAAAGCCCCCCATGACGGTGTCTCCCCTGCCGCCCTGAGACAGTGCAGATGAGCTGACTCTTGTCTTCACAGATATTTTTAACACCTCTTTGGAGTCATGCCATGTCCCAGCCTGCCGTCCCTGTCCCCAAGAAGCTCGGATCACTGGACTTAAATACTTCAGGCCTGTGGCACTGACGTCTGTAGTTATGAAGTCATTTTGATCTGGTCCTGCCTCTCCTCAAGTCCTTCATCTCCTCTGCCCTGCACACATTTCAGTTTGCCTACAGAGCCAACAGATCTGTAGACGATGCCATCGATTTGGCCCTCCACTTCATCCTGCAGCATATGGACCCCCCAGGAACCTACACCGGGATCCTGTTTGTGGACTTCAGCTCTGCATTCAACACCATCCTCCTGCTCTGCTCCAGGACAAGCTCTCTTAGCTCAACGTGCCTGACTCCATCTGCAGGTGGATCACTGACTTCCTGACGGACCGGAGGCAGTGCGTGCGGCTGGGGAAGAATGTCTCGGACAGCCGGACTACCATCACAAGCACTGTTCCCTCTAAGCTGCGCGCGTGTGCAATTGCGCACAGCTCCCAGGGGCATCGCGCAGAGAAAATCTTTGTCGCGCATGAGAGAAAGAGAGAGAAAGAGAGCGAGAGGCGCGAGCCACACACAGTGATGTGCACCTGAACACACCTGATCATTAACAGCACATAGCACCAAATCAAAAGCTCAGGGGGAACTAAAGTCCTACATCCCATACGCTTTTAACTCTTTCTTCTTGACCAACCCGCGTCGTATTCACAGAGTTTTGAGAACAAACAGCTGACGAACTAATGCGTCTAGAATAGCGCAAATTACCGCGAAGATTTGCGCTCCCTATCCCTTCTCAGACTCCTCTGTCTTCAGCACCAGTGAAAAATCATGAACCAATCAGAGCAAACGCCACAGCGCGTCTACAAAGTTTAGCGCATTGCACAGTTTTTGTGTGTATCGATATGCAAATTAGCCACGTGCGAATGTAACGAGGCGTTAAGTGCTTTATGCACAGAATAATCCCAAGTGAAAATTGGAAGAATGAAAATTAATGGCCACTAACGGAAAGTTTATTTAGGCTTTGAAGACTGTCTTGTTGTGTCAGAGCTACAGTAAAGTCTAATCAATTACATCCTTAGTCAAGAGTTAACTGTAAATTATCATATTATCAATTATCAGGCCTATTTGTCTTATGATCTAAACATGACACACAGGTTACTTTGTCCAGAGGCTTCCAAGGGAAATTTAAGCTCAGAATTAAATTAATACAGAATTAAATGAATATTTAATAGAAGTGTTGCTGGATGTGAGTCAATCTTTATATTAAAATGCATCAGAAAACTGAAAGCTTTGGAGGGGAAAAACACCATGACTCTGATTTGAACACAACTTAATGATGATATCCATTTTTTATCATTATTAATTCTACCTAAACCAAATTATAGCTGAGGGGCTGTGATCAGAGAGGAGGAGGACAGTGCAGCTCACAGAGAAACACTGACAAGATTTAGACACAAGTGATCAGCAGCATGTGTCCTACAGGTGAACTCAACTGTGCCACAAGTTTTCTTATGATAAACAATGCCTCCATTTGAATCTTGAGCAGAAGTAGCCTGCAATCATAATGTGTGATTAAAGGTCCCATATTCTGCTATTTTCCCCTTTACACAGTCTATTCTAAGGGCTTTGTTGATAATTTTTTGCGTTGTGCAATATCCATAACATAACAGTTTCCAAAAAATACCCATTTCTTGGACTGGCCCCCCTCCTTGCAAAAGCAAACGGCTCACTCTGAGATCTGACCCCCCCGAACAGAGAGCAGGCTGCCTCCCCCGCCCAACCCGCACGCCTCCCCCTACCAACCCGCGACGAAGCCTAGCGCGGAGATAATTCGCATCGCCGTGTGCTCCGGTAAACAGCGATACAAAACACTGAATAAACCTTTTATCCGTCCTGACGGTGCGTCGTACTGAGTCCTACGTCCTGGATCTGACCTGGAGTTTGACGTGCTCCAGGGCCTCAACGACAGGCGTTGCAGTTTGGTAAATAACAAGCAAACTCTTGTATCTGTCGTATCCATCGTGTAATTACTGTGTAGCATTAGCATTAGCTGTTTTTATTCTTGCGGCTGCGCGTTTCCTGGAGGCGTGGCTTGAGCGCCGCGTCAAACTGGTGAAGCCGCGTCATCTTAGTGAGGAGCCCCCGTCTGCCTGCTCACCCGAGGGGGACGGAAAAGACAGTTCTCTAGCGAAAGCATGCGGGAATCAATCAAAAAACCACTCTGGGCACAACATACGAGGCCCAAATAGCACTGTAGGAAGGTTAAAACCTCTGAAAAGTCAATTTTGCATGATATGGGACCTTTAAAGGTGCACTATGGAACTTTTGTGTTGAGGGCCTGCCATTAGCCTATTACATGATCATAAAATCACTGTAACATTTGAGTTTGTTGATCTAAAACACCGCAAATCCCAGGAAATTACATCCATTTTGTTGAAAGTTTTCTGGGGGCGGGGGCCCCCATTACTTTCAAAGTTACCTGCTATAAGTTGAATTCAGAATTCTATCCAGAGATGCTTCATTAATGGATGAAGGCCAACAAAGTCTTGTGAAAAGTGCCCAATAAAGACTGTTACAGCGCTGATCTCAGGTTTTGAACGAGTGTAACACCGATGTGGTCACAGTGCGCCTGATGTCGCTCACAGTGGTCCAAGACACTGCTCAGGGAGTTTTTGTATTTGCTCAGACGAATGAAAGGTTAGAGGGAATATTGATCACAAGGAACTCGACGGGGCTGTACTCTGCACTTCTCTCTGTAAACCAACTGCTGCGACTCCAGCCACAACACTGTAAAACTGATGAATTTTGCGGTCGACACCACCCTCATCGGACTCATGTCGGATGGCGAACAGTCTGTCTACAGGAGGGAGGTGGACCGGCTGGTGTCCTGGTGTAACAACACCATAACATGGAGCTCAACGCCCAGAAGCCAGTGGAGATGATCGTGGACTTCAGGAAAGTCTCAGCCCTTCTGCCCCCCCTTGCCCTGACAGACTCTCCCATCACCACCGTGGACTCTTTCCGCTTCCTCAGCCGACCATCAACTACATCATCAAGAAGGCCCAGCAAAGGATGTACTTCCTGCGGTGGCTGAGGAAAGCAAAACTCCATCACTGTGTGGTACGCTGGGGTCACAGCCTGGGATAAACAGAGACTACAGCTGAGAAGGTGATCGGCTGCAGCCTTCTATCTTTGCAGGACCTGTACGTCTCTAGAACTTGGGGACGAGCAGGTCGGATCATAGCTGACCCTTCTCACCCTGGACATGGACTATATGAGCCACTCCCCTCGGGCAGGAGGCTACGGTCCATCCAGACCTGAACCTCCCACCACAAGAACAGTTTCTATCCCACTGCCGTTGGACTCATGAACACTTTATAACACCTGCCACTTTAACAATCATATAATAAAAGCAGCATCTATTTGCACTGCCAATTTGCACTACTGTCTATCCAACCTGTACATTTCTATATAAATTCTAAGTCTATTTTATGTTGTTATGTTGCACCTTACCGCCAAAGTTGCTATGTTTGTGAATTTTGTTCACTGACGATGGCAATAAGATTCGAATTCTAATGAAGAACAGAAAGAGTAGAAGAGAACAGTTGTAAAATTGTGGGAAAAAAATCAACAATCTCAAGGTTACAAGTCCATCTCCAGAGATCTTGATGTTCCTTTGTCCATAGTGTGCAACATAATCAAGAAGTTTGCAACCCATGGCTCTGTAGCTAATCTCCCTGGACGTGGACGGAAGAGAAAAAATGATGACCGGTTACAACCATAGACTGTACATCAGTGGACTATGGGATTGTGACGTCACCCATAGCGTTTGCCTCCAGCCAAATGAAGCCCATCGTGGCTAGCAGTTATAGCGGCTAAAGCGGAGCCAGACTCCATATTTGGAAATCCGAGTGCGTATCGTGGCAACCACACGGACTAATCAGGAGCGCGGTTGCTAACAGTATCCGCCCCTCGGTGAGAGGAGACGGCGGCAACGTGCGGCGCTAGCTGTCAATCAAACCTGTTGCTAACACGAGCCAAAACGCCCCTGGAAAAAGAAGCACCTGATTGGTCAGTTATTATTGCTAATAACTTGATTTATGAACAACCTAACGAAAAAAAAACACCCGATTCATGTAGAGTGTGTCAAAACGGACGTTTTAGTTCCAAGATGGTGAGCTTGACAGAAACAGTTACAGAGTAAAGGGCACCAGTATCCCAATAGAAAGTGAATGGCAGCTTGGCTTTATGGAGCCAGGAGCGCCTCCATAGCTGCTTCCTATTTGGAACACGGCGGCTAGCATGCTAACATGGTCCACTGATATCTACAGTCTATGGTTACAACGCAGAATAGTTCGGATGGTGGATAATCCCCAAACAAGTTCCAAAGAAATTAAATCTGTCCTGCAGGCTCAGGAGTTAGTGTCATTAGTGTCAGCGCGAACTATCCATCAAAATTTGAATGAAATGCTTAGGGAGGAGACTTCCAGTCTTCGACCAGGACAATGACCCCAAACATGCTTCAAAAAGCACAAATAGCTGGCAACAAAGCGCTGGAGACTTCTGAAGTGGCCAGCAATGAGTCTAGATTTCAATCCCATTGAACACCTGTGGAGATATCGTAAATTGCTGTTGGGAAAAGGCACCCTTCCAATACAAGAGACCTGGAGCAGTTTGCAAAGGAAGAGTGGTGTAAGAAGCATATTGATGGTTATAGGGAGCGACTGATTTCAGTTCTTTTTCAAAAGGATGTGCAACCAAATTTTAAGTTTGTGTGAAATTATGTCAAAGTTGCTTTTTTTTCTCTGTTCTCATGTTAAAGGGAATTAACATGTATAGCAAAACATGTGTAATTGCAATATTTTTGGGGGGAAATGGTGCATTTTCTGGAGAAAAAAAAATCCATGGATGCCAACACTTTCAGCCATGTCTGTATGTTGAGCCCACATCCTTAGCAAAACATAGCTAGCAAAAACATGTTTGCAACAGTTGTTTCCTGTTTATTGACACACATCAATCGCTTTGTCAAGAAATAAATGCGGAAAAAGATGAAGAGAAACCAGAACAGGTTTCATGTCTCAGAGCCACAAATTTGGAATTGGTAACTTTTTGTGAATTACTGAGATAGGCCTCATAATTAAAAAGTAATAATTCAGGTATGATTTAGATTTGATTTATTAAGAAAACAAGAATTATGTTTGGGTGATGTCAGTTGCTCACGTTCCAAAGAGAGTTAAAGGGAACCAGTCTTAAGAGGGCCAGGGCCAGTTGAAATGGTGCTCCAAGTAGGTACTTTCACATTGCCAGTACAAATATGATGACTAGAAGAATTCGATTACCTTAGATGTGATTTCTGGTGTGTGTTTACAAGAAAAATATGATCATCAACAACACCTGGTCACCTGTGTCGGTTAATCACTGGATTTTTAGAGTTACTCTTGTATTTGAGATACACAGTACAATTTCAATTTCAAAATAATTTCTAAATATAATAATATAATCTCTCTCGCACACATTTCTTCCTTTCATTTCAATAGTCCAACTCTTTAAGCCTGGTCTTGTGTGTGTTGTAGGATCTGTCTGGCAGAGGTGGGCCAGGATAAGGCTCTACTCAAACTGTTAGAGGAAAACCTGCCCAAAAACCCTTTGAGTCCTGAGGTCAGTTGAAATGTTACATTACAATACAAATGCATGTTCTGATTTGTACTCGAGAATGTGAAGATTGGACCAACAGCCAAAAAACACAGCAGCACAACTTTGTACAGCGACACTATTCTAATGGATGGATTTTCAAACTCCAGTCTGCGCTCTGTGCTGTTGTCCCGCAGGCATGTGCCGAGTCCTTCACTGAGTATGTGCGGCTGCTCAGGCAGAAGTTCAGCTCCACCATAAACCTGGGTGAGCTCCTCATACCTGACAGCAAGGAAGAGCTGTTCTCTCAGTAAGACCCACACACACCCACAGGACACCTTTAGTTGATTATACCAAATTATATGGCAGTTTACTTCAACTCTTTACTTCTCATTTCATCTTGAAGGTATTCATTATTAAACAAAAACTGCAAATATGAACATACTTGCATTACTAGCAACAGGTTTTTATGATTTTCTAGTTTTGACTTTTTGGGGATTGTACCTCATGTAAATATATACAATAGCTCGACAATCAAGCTGTAGTTTGTGAAGAAAAATGAAAAAATCAATTGAAAATTACAGGAAGGAGCAGAGTAAAAAATAAAAATAATAATTTTTAATTTGGTTTAAATAAATGTGTCCTATAGCTGAGCATACAGCTTGGAATGTATAACCTATTTAAACTATTCATGATAATATGTTGATACATTTGATATTACAATGTAATGTTTATCTTTCCTAATTCTACCAGTTTAGGTAAATTATTAGCTTTTTAAATTTGTTTCTTACCTAGTTGTGTGTTTGTGCAGGTTCAAAATCTGTGCAATCGACAATGTCCGACGGCTCTGTAAAATGGACACTCTGAACTGGTGGGTGCTTTGCAAACTCAGAACACATGACTCATTTAAAGTGTGTTCAGCGACGCTCATGGTTTTTCTTTCCACAGCACTGAGGACATTCATGCCATTGTCCTTCACAACCTCATCCAGAGCACGCTGGCTATGACTAACTCGCAGATGAAGAGCTCCAGGTCCTTCCAGGTACAGCATTCAGCATGCAGCTAGTGCTGAATGATCACTTAAACATGCACACATCCATACAGGATGGTGGCAGGGATTCAATCACTGATCTTTAGTTTAGTGGGACATTCATTCAATAAGTGATGATTCTGTCCAAGAGTTCACCTTAACCCTGTGACCTGTCCTTGTTGTTGCTATTTTACTCCACTTTCTTTGACAGCAGTAAAAATATGGCAGACTGTTTCTGCTTAAATCTCTTAATCCACTTCAGTTTTGACCAAAAATACTTAATTTCAAAAAACAAACAAAAAAAAAAACACAATTTTGATACTTAAATATTCATAAGAATAAGCAAAATTACAGAGGGATGCTCCTGTGAAGGGGACTGATGTTCCTGTGAACAAGACTATCGCGAGACAGTGCGGGAATGAATTGCGCCAGCCGGTAACTAGCTGCAGCAACAAAAAACAAACATAGATCAACTCTCTTTCATCCTGGAACAACTGAAGGAATACATTGACCACTACTTCTACAGCTATTGTGAAATGGACGACGACGAGAACAACACTCGAGCTTCTGTGGAAAACAACTCGATGACGCTACTTGAAAAGAAAAGGCAGCGGGAGGCTTCATCACCCACTTCAAGTACACACACACAGACATGCCATACAATATCCCTCTGGAACTAAGCGACATCCTCATATCAATCGAACAAAAACTTTCAACTATGGACAACAGGATCGCTCTGATAGAGGTGTTGCACAAAGAATTCCAAGCCGTGCGCTATAGCTTGGAATTCAGCCAAGAACAAATACAAGAACTTACCAAAAAAACCAACGTCTTGGAAAAAACTGTTAAATAAATTACAACTCGCCTGGACATTGTATCTGCACACAATAAGAAAATGAAGGCTATAATACTTGACCTTCAAGCACGCAGCATGCGGGATAATCTGGTTTTCTCTGGAATTCCGGAAATCCCCGCAGAGGATCCCGAGAAATCAATAAAAGACGTCATGCGCATTCAACTTCATCTACCCATGGACACCGTAAACAACATATCCTTTCACCGAGTTCATTGCATAGGACCGAAAAATGACAGCAAACGCCCCCGTCCCATAATCGCAAAATTTGAAAACTATAAAGAAAAACTTATCGTTCAACGTCAAGGCAGACAGCTCAAAGGCACAGACTATGGACTAAATGACCAGTTCCCCAAAGAGATAATGTCACGAAGACAACAACTGCTCCCAATTAGGAAAAAAATAATCCTACAAGGGAAGAAAGCAATACTCACTGTAGACAGATTGTACATTGACGGGCACTCTTGCACTGTCACACAACTACACACACACATTCACACCCATAATGGATGACTTTGTCAATAATAATATCATATGGTAATGTCTCTCAAGTTTCTAACATGGAATATCCGTGGTATTGGTAACCCAGCCAAAAAAGTTTAAATATTCAACTATATCGAAAAACACAACATTGACATATGCTTAATAAAACACACAAATGACAAAAATATTAGAACTTCAAACTACAACCACATCTATTTGTCCCACTACAATACCAGACAAAGAGGGGTATCCATTTTAATACATAAGAAACTATTTTTCACCCATAACTCAACCGTCACCGATCCTGAAGGTCGCTTTGTCATTATCAATATTTCTATTGCCAACTCTTCAATAACTATTTTCAATGTTTATGGACCGAAATCTGATGATCCTTCCTTTTTCAGCACAATTTTCACAACACTCAAATAATTTTCCTCCTCCGTTTGTCATTGGAGGTGATTTACAGTGAATACAGTAATTAAACCCTGTCTCAACAAAAGCAATCCAACCAACCGCTCATGGCAATCTTCAGACACAATAAAACAGTTTATGAGTGATTTGGGTCTTAGTGATGGTTGGTGCCTGCATCATCCACTCTCTAGAGATTACTCATTTCACTCTTCAGTACATAACTCGTAATCACGACTAGATTTCTTTCTCATTTGCAATTCACTCATATCTATGACTACAGAAAAAACTATTCATTCTGTTACAATCAGTGACCATGCACCAGAAACCGGCAAAGCAGTTTTGAGAGGCATCATCATTTCATATTCATCACACAAAAAAGACAACTCCAAAAAGAAACTGAAATTGAACAAAAAAAAATAAAAAAATGTTGAAATATCACATTCAAATAATCCAACAGAAAATTGTCAAAATTAAGGAAATATAAATCAACCAATCAATCAAAAATCATAAAGGACTCAGCAGGGAAGCCAACACAATCCCCACAACAAATCAACAATATATTCAAAAACTACTACAAAACCCTATACACATCAGAAAGGAACCCATCTCAGGAAACTATAGATACATTCTTGTAAAATCTCACTCTATCACATCAGAAACAGAAAATCAAATTGAAATAATCAACGCAACTATTGCAGAAAAATAACTTTTTAACTCGCTCAAGAAAATGACCAATAACAAATCTCCAGGTCCTGATGGCTTCCCTGCTGACTTCTAAAAACACTTAATCCCCTGTTCCAAAGAGTGATATCAGAAATCAAACAAACTTCTAATCTTCCAGCCAATAGGAATAAAGCCATAATCGCACTACTCCTCAAACCCAATAAAAGCCCTACACTCCCATCCAGCTACCGCCCCATCTCACTATTAAATGTAGATCTCAAAATCATTACAAAAACCCTTGCTCACAGAATAAAAAAAATACTTTCATTCATAATCCACCCTGATCAGACCAGTTTCATCAAAGGCAGATTCTCCTCCAACAATAATTGCAGGCTCCTCAACGTAATGGATCTCACCCAACAACAAAAAATACCAACAATAATTGTCACACTGGATGCAGAGAAAACTTTTGATAAAGTTAACTGGTCCTTCCTTATCTCCACATTACAAAAATGTAGCTTTGGAGAGTCGTTTATTAACTGGGTCAAAATCTTGCACACATCATCAACAGCCACAATAACCACTCATGGACTAACACCACAGAGTTTCACTCTACACAAGGGGACCAGACAGGGCTGTCCACTCTCTCCTCTACTCTTCACTATTTTCATAGAACCATTAGCTACAGCCATCCGTATGAATCCCCACATTCATGGTATTCAAACACCCAACAATCACTATAAGATTAGTCTTTATGCAGATGACATCCTTTTTTTCTACAAAAACCTCAATCTTCCCTAGAACAAACAATAAAGCCTCAGACTACTCCATTAATTGACTAAAATCCGCAATTCTCCCCCTTCAAAAAAACATTTGTGATGTGGCAGCTTACAAATCGCCATTCCTATTTGCACAAAACATATCACATACCTTGTGTGAATATTTCCCCCAGGCTGTCAGAATTGATAAACTCAACTACACTCCTCTTCTCAGAACTATAAATGATAACCTTCATCGTTGGATAAACCTGTCCATGTCTCTCATTAATAGAATTCAAACAATAAAAATGATGGTCCTCCCCAAAATCAACTATCTCTTCAATATGATTCCAACCCACCCTCCCACCTCCAGGTTCACATTCTTAGACTCATCAATAATTAGATTTTACTGAGAAAAAAAAAAATGTATCAAACTAAGCACATTACAAAGAACAAAATCATTAGGCGGACTCACAGCTCAAAACCTCTATTATTACTCAATCGCTAACCAATTACAATATATTTCAAAATGGATCCACCCTCAAAACTCTAACAATATATGGTTAGATATTGAACAATTATTTTGCAACCCATTACAAATATCAGATTTACCATTCCTCAGCCAATCAATCAAAAAACAACATCTTTTCAAATCGCTAACCACTCTGGCAGCCTGGTGGAAATTTTATATAATCACTAACATATCTCCGTCAGGCCACACCCCAACCTGGAATAACCCCAACATTCTGAGCAATAAAATATTCATTAATTTTACAACATGAGCAAAAAAAGGCATTACACACTTAGAACACATCTTTCAACACAATAAACTGGTTCTCTTCTCTTATTTTGTCCAGGAGTATGGCATCAAGAGTGGACACTTCCTGCAATGCCGTCATCTTCAGTCATCATTCAAAACAAAACACATCAATCTACTTCTTCCCCCACCAATTCAAGATATTGTCAAAATCAACACAACAAAAAAACGTCTCTCCAAAATATACAAAATAACAGTGCAGTCAGACAAGACCCCCTCATACCCACAGAGCAAATGGGAAAAGGATCTAGGTTTCACTCTTGATGCCTGCTCCTGGGCTCAAATACTTGAAAACATTTACGCCATGAAAAAAAACACAAACTTGCTACTTATACAATACAAAATCCTACACAGAACTCACTACACATCACAAAATGTTTAAAATGGGTTTTTCATCAGACACTTGCACTCACTATACAGAAAACACACCAGACACATACATTCACGCTTCTTGGCACTGCCCACCCATCAAACGGTTCTGGAAAACAGTCATATCATCACTATCTTCATCTATGAGCTGCCACATCCCAATGTCCCCCTCCCTCTGCTTACTCGGAGATCTATCACAACTCAATATCGCAGACACAAATACAAACATACTCCTCATAGCCTGTCGTGGAAAAATTCTGTTGTGGATTTCTAAAAATGGTTATCCATAAAAATGCAAAGAGAATGAGTCTGGATCCATAAGTTTTGCTTTATTCCCTGGTACAAAGGTGAACAAAGGACGTCTGTCCCTCCCAGAGGTTCTCTCCCTAGTCGACATACCTCACAGTCAAACAGTCAAACATTATATTAGATTCAGGTGTGGGCAGGCTCACAAAGGTCCGATAGCCAATCAAATCAGGTAGTCAGATGATTCACAGGGGGTCAGGAAATACACTGTGATACAGTCTTGAGTCCTAAGAGAATGGTCACCACAGGGGGGCCCTGCATCACAGTAGCAGCTATGTATTCTGAGTAAGAGGACCTTTTGTTGGCTGGCCTGGAAGGGAGTAGAGATACAAAAGGTGCTAGGTATGAATTCTATCACATTCAGCTGCATAACTGGGTATTCTCGAGTCTCAAGACTCGGAAACAAATGGTCAAATGCAGGACACCAAACAACAGGAGTACAATCCATCCAAAGACATTCTCACATCCTTGGTTATCTCTTAGCTTGGGCCAAAAGGGCTCCTGGATGTCTGCTCATACATACCACATGGGACAGTTTTATCAGCTTATAATATCAAAGATTGCGTTAACAAGCCTTAACCATCGCTAAGAAAACTATCCTCATGAACTAGAAATCAAGGTCAAACATAAACATTACCATTTGGAAAAACCTTCTTAATGACTTTATTTCAACTGAAAATTCACAAGAACCCCTCTCCTTCTGGTTACCACTTACAACAATACTACACACTGCCACCACATAAAACCATTTTGCATTATCTCTCTCTGCTGATCACTCTCTTCTCCATTCCCCGCTATTTCTTCTGAACTCTACTTATACTCCACCTACATTACTCTTCTTATCATTAATTGATTAATTAACTAATTGGAATCAAAACGAAACTGAGAAAATTGTGAAATTCAACGAGTAAACGAGGACGAATATGCCCGTGAGTGGTATCAAAAATTAGAACTCAGTGAGCTCTAATATTGTGTGAAGACCCTGTGAGAAAATATTGAATGATGGCAGAGTAGCGCCACCTCAAAAATCGATTAATATGGGGCCAATGGGAGCCTGCCCCGAAAAAATTTCAATGAAAAAATACAAAACATTCCCCCAAAAATAGAGCAGGTCAAGACATGTAAAAAATCCTCTTATGACCCCGCTCTAAACCGTAGAGGGGATTGGATCAAACCCAGGACTGACCAAAGTGCACACCTGTGTACTTTTGATTCCTCCTCCAACAGTTTTCATCGAAAACACTTCAAATTTGGCCAAAAGACACTAAACACATGTGAAATGACATACTATCAATTTGAATTTGATATGTCATAAGTTGTGGTCATGGTGAATTTTCTACAAAATAACATTTTTTGGAAAATTAATAAAAATTATATATTTTTCCAAACATTTTTTTCTTGGAAAATTCTAATTGAGCATTTCTGCAGATTTGAAAGCTCAATGCAGTGATCAATGCAAATCAAGCAGCTAGCTGACATGGCTCTATAGCGCCCTCTTCAAATTTGATTTAAAAAAATTCATAAGAGCCAGGCTGTTTGTTGTGGACGAGTGAAAAAATGTACAGAGGGTTTATTTGTGATGGAGCACAATGTGACAAAGTGACATGACTCCAGCTATTGCCCTTATAGGAGAAAAATAATAGTGGAAAAATAAGTTTCCTTTATTATTATTTATTATTAGGCCTGAACCTGATTTTTGCACAATTTTTTTCACGTTTTATTTCTTTTACACCGCAGACTTTCACTGAATGCGTTTGAAAATTTGTCACAATAACCTACACCCTTTTGTGATTACAGATGATTCCTCTGGTTTTTGATACCTGCAATTCACACAGAAGCAGAGCCTACAGTTGCTCTGCTACTTTATTATAGTAGCCTAATGTAGTAGTTTAGGTTCCATCTTCAAAGCACATGTAGCATAGACTTTTTAGTCATGTGACTGCCTCCTTTAGGGACAATAAAAAGGGACACATTGACACAGATTGAACATAGCGCATCCTCTCCAGGAGCTGTTTTAGCTTCAGCTCAACCCAAATGAACCTCTGCTCCCACTTGTCTGTCCTGGGCCAAAACATCACCTGCAGGTTTAAAGTCAAAGTTATTTTCTATAAGCAATGTGGTACATTTTGAGTAAGGTCCACTCTCTGTCTGCTACGCATTTATGTTCAAAGCCTGTTTTTAAGGTCATATTGTGGAACTTTTCTGACAACCTCTCTTTGACGATCGCATTCTGCTCAGTCAATCGCATGTGCAGCACAGTGCACCCAAAACAACAACACCCCTGCCCACTACAGACACAACCAATCATACGACAGCAGAACAAAAGAAATTAAGAGAGCCTGAAAGAGTGCAGCGGCTTAACTATGGGCTGCTACTATGGGCCACTGGACCACATATGTACATCAGCAAGACTGGCCCTCAGAGCCACCAGCCCTTAGGGAAATCTCGCGAATCTCCCGATTAGCCAAGCCGTGCCTGATAAGAAATAACTTTAAATGCGTTGGTTAGTTCTTGAATTGCTGCAGGAATATACAGAGCTGTTTAGTCCCACTTTGATAGCTAAAGTGCCTTTTTCTCACTTTGGTGGCTAATCTTTATATTTTCAATGAAGACAGATCAAAAATTACAGAGGCGGACATGGGCACAATAGATCTGAGTGATCATGTCCCAATTTATATTACCATAAACTCAACATAAACAAAGTGTAAAAATACACTTTTTAATGCCAGTCTGCTTAATTACCCTTTGGTTAAGAAGATGTCAGAGGACATTGAAACTTATGTAGAAACATCCCCACCCATCCTCTGGGATGCTGCTAAAGCAGTTTTGAGAGGTCAGTTCATTGGAATAGCCTTGACCAAAAAGGAACCAAGACAGAAAAAGCTAAAAGATCTGCAAGACAGGCAAAATTGCTGGAGGTTGAACACGCCAAAAATAAATGCTGCAGGAAGAAGATAAGAAGCAAAATTAAAGAGCTGACCTCACAAGAAATAGTTAAGAAAGTGCTCTTTACCAAACAAAAATATTAAACTGGATCGAAATTGTCTACATTACTAGCTTGGAAACTTGGAAACAAGCGGAGAGAACAATGTTAAAACTACGAGACAAACAACAAAACAAGACCAAATCCAATGCACATTTTAATCTTTTTACCAAAAACTTTTCTCTGAAATCTCAGGAGACAAAGAAGATGAAATAGATACTTTCCTTGAAACAAGAGATGAGCAAAATTAAAAATTAAGATGTGAAATCCGTCTCAGAAATATAAGCCGTAATCAAAAAATTAAAGACCATTAAGTCTCCGGGGAGTGATGTGTAACACAGAGTGTTACAAAGCTTTAAAAGAAACACTTACGCCTCTGCTCTTAACAACTTTTAACTGGACACTTAAACAAGCTCAGACTTCCCCAAGTTAGAAAGAAGCTATTATATCGCCAATATCCAAAGAAGGGAAATATAGAAGAGAAATTGGTCTGTGTGAAGCACAGTCAAATTTAAATCTGTAAATGGTCACTTTGCCTTCGTCTTCCGTTTATCGGGGACGGGTTGCGGGGACAGCAATTTAAGCTCCCTCACCCCAGACATTTCCTCTAGCTCCTCCAGGAGGATCCTGAGACGTTCCCAGGCCAGCCAAGAGACATCCAATTGAAAATTTAAATCTTATTCCATATTTAAGTCGAAGTCAAAGGATTGAAACTAGTAAAATTAATATTTTACCCAGGTTCCTCTCCCCATTCCAGACTCTCCCAATTTACACCCCCAAATGGCTGTTTGATAAATGGTATATGACAATTTAACGCTGAATGTTGGAGAAAATGTGGGTTTCAAGAAGCACACCACTGTCATGTTTTCTGGGAATGTCCTGTAGCAAAATATTGGACTGAAATTATCAAAGTATTGCACGCTGTTTTTGAAATCCCCATTCCACTCAATTTCAGTGATATACTTTGGTTTCAAAACCTCTGCCACGGACACAATAAACAGATAACTCTCGGAACATACTCCTGGCCGCTGGAAATAAAGACTATCACAAAAAATGGATGGCACAGACTCCTCCAGCAATCGAAGACTGGACCAAAATTACATCGGACGTTCAAGAAATGGAAAAAATTACATTTGGACCTATTTGAAAGACTGTGGACTAAATGGGACTCTTATTTTCATTTTTGTATAGTGTGATTTTGTTTGTGTGTTCAGTGCTACCTGTGTCTGTTTTATTATTATTTATTCTATTGTTGTGCTCTATGGTCCTGTTATCTTGTTTTGTATTATGTGTTTTTACATTTAAAAAACTTGAAAAAAATACATCTTCAAACATATGAACATCAACTGCAGTCTGCGAGCCTCTTCAGAACTGTCACCAGACTTGGTGGTGGTGGTTTTCCACTAGTGAAGTGAAAATGCACACAGAATTACAAATGTACTGTGATGGGCCATAACTGGAAACAAACTATAGTCTATAATGT
This sequence comes from Rhinogobius similis, assembly GCA_019453435.1. Taxonomy (NCBI): domain Eukaryota; kingdom Metazoa; phylum Chordata; class Actinopteri; order Gobiiformes; family Gobiidae; genus Rhinogobius; species Rhinogobius similis. Next base: position 4,121,957 of record CM033622.1, read on the forward strand.
TGTATTTATGTATGTACAAAGAATGGGCCTAATAATTTTTTTTAATCCAGTTAAGAATACATCATTGCACTTTTATGTTCTGGCTTAAAGAGAAAAGAGAGAGCGCTCTGATTGGCTGAGCGTTTGCAGTAAACCCAGCCTACACGTGTACTTGATGGAGATTTTTGCCACATTATATAGCACATTTATTACTAAAAGGCCTGATTTGGTAATGTTTTAGTTAGGAGTGAAGAATATAGTGGATTAATATTTATATTGATATTGTGAATGTTGTTTATTGGGAAAAATGCTACAATTAGAGGTGTTTAAAAATAAAACTGAATAATGTCGTCGTCGTCTTCTTTTCCTTCGTCTTCGTCTTCTTCTGCGTCTTCTTCCGCTTATCCGGGGCCAGGTCGCGAGGGCAGCAGTCTAAGCAGGGACTTCCAGACTTCCCACACCCCAGACACTTCCTCCAGCTCCTCCGGGGGTATCCCGAGGCGTTCCCAGGCCAGCCGAGAGACATAGTCCCTCCAGCGTGTCCTGGGTCTACCCTGGGGCCGCCTCCCGGTGGGACCTACCCAGAACACCTCAGCTGGCTCCTCTCGACGTGGAGGAGCAGCGGATCTACTCCGAGCTCCTCCCGTGTGACTGAGCTCCCCACCTATCTCTAAGGGAGCGCCCAGCCACCCGGCGGAGGAAGCTCATTTCAACCGCTTGTATCCGAGATCTCGTCCTTTCGGTCATTACCCAAAGCTCATGACAAGGTGAGAGAGGAACGTAGATTGATCACTAAATCAAGAGCTTTGTCTTTCGACTCAGCTATCTCTTCACCACAACGGTCCGATACAGCGCCCTCATCACTGCAGACGCAGCACCAATCCACCTGTCAATCTCACGCTCCATCCTTCCCTCACTCGTGAACAAGACCCCGAGATACTTGAACTCCTCCACTTGGGGCAAGGACTCTCCACCCACCCGGAGAGGGCAGCCCGGACTGCACTGCACTGCGCTTGACCTGCCGGTACCTGTCAGTTGCTTCAGGAGTCCCACAAGCCAACAAGGCCTGATAGGACTCCTTCTTCAGCCTGACGGCATCCCTTACTTCCGGCGTCCACCACCGGGTTCGGGGATTGCCGCCGCGACAGGCACCAGAGACCTTGCGACCACAGCTACGAGCCGCCGCATCAACAATGGAGGTGGAGAACATGGTCAACTCGAACTCAATGTCTCCAGCCTCCCCCGGGATCTGGGAGAAGTTCTCCCGGAGGTGTGAGTTGAAGACCCTGCTGACAGAGGGTTCTGCCAGACATTCCCAGCAGACCCTCATGATACGCTTGGGCCTGCCAAGTCTGTCCAGCTTCCTCCCCGCCAGTGGATCCAACTCACCACCAGGTGCTGATCGGTTGACAGCTCCGCCCCTCTCATCACCCGAGTGTCCAAGACACGCGGCCGAAGGTCAGATGACACGACAACAAAGTCGATCATCAACCTCCGGCCTAAGGTGTCCTGGTGCCACGTGCACTGATGGACACTCTTGTGCTTGAACATGGTGTTTGTTATGGACAAGCTGTGGCTAGCACAGAAGTTCAATAACTGAACACCACTTGGGTTCAGATCAGGGGGGCCGTTCCTCCCGATTACCCCTCTCCAGGTGTCACTGTTATTGCCCACGTGGGCGTTGAAGTCCCCCAGTAGAACAACGGAGTCCCCGGTCGTTGCACTATCCAGTACCCCTCCCAGGGACTCCAAGAAGGCCTGGTGCTTTGCACTGCTGTTCAGCCCGTAGGGCACCACAACAGTGAGAGACCTGTCCCCCACCCGAAGGTGGAGGGACGCGACCCTCTCGTTCACCGGGGTAAACTCCAACACGTGACATAGTTCTGAACTATTGTGATTTATTTAATAGAAACCTAAACTAATATGTTTAAAGACATGCGTCAACACATTTCTTTTGGACTGACATAATATTGAATATTGTTATTGAGTTACTCCAAAGAAATTCTGAGATAGTAATTTTTGTCATTATCACCCACGCCTAGTTCTAGTAGGTCATGTGCTGTGTTTCAACCAAAAAAGTGTCCTGATACTCAAAAAAGGTTGAAAAACACTGTCCTAATACACTAATCTAGGCTTAGTTCAGGCATGTAATTAATCAAATTTGATTAATTGCACAGCCCTTACAAAATTAACAATGAGCAAAACTTGGATCAGCCACAGTGCAGCATGCTTGTATCTTGGTCAGGAGTTCTTTCACCTACTTGTCTCTCTCCTTGTCTCGTCTTGCTGCAGACATTCCACGTGTACAGCAGCTACAGCCAGGAGCTGCTCTGCCAGGTTTTTGTCCAGTGTAGGAAGCGAGGCCTGGTGAACCGCCGCAGGATCAACAAGTGCATAGGACCCAAGAAGAACCGCGCCCTGCCCATCCTGCCCATGTCATACCAGCTCTCACACTCCTACTACAGGTGACACTGCTCAGACACCCTCAAACTCTGCAAAAAATCAGACTGAACAACACATTTTAACCATGAGAACAAGTGGAAAAAAATGCCTGTGACTTATTTCTCTGTCATGGTTAAACATCTGAGTCATATAATGTTTTTGATAGTTCATTCTGAAACATGTTATTCACTCATGGTTTTAGGAGCATTCCCCAAGAAAGAGGGATATACTCAAATAAAAGCACAAAATTGAATGACTTAGTCAACTATAAAAATAATCGTACTGTGCATAATAGTGCATGGTACAGGCGCTAAAACACATACAAAAATGCGTTTTAGAGAAACAATTTCAGATCTTCATTAAGACAGTTAAAAGTTTAAGACCAGTTGAATAAATGGCAAAAGTCACATTTTGCAAGGTTGGATCTTAACAAGTAGCAATATGCAATATACAACAAAAAATAAGAGATGTTTGTGCAAACATTTAATTGAAAAGCTTTGGACCATTTAAAAGCCCAAATTTGTGCAAAAATGCGGATTCAGTGTCATTTTCTGTTAGGTATTCACACTGTCATGACGTTCTGATGGCAAAGGCAAAAAAGTGATCTTTTTGTATGTGGTGGGGTTGCGCGCCATCCCTGCTGAGGCAGGATGCATTAAGACAGTCATTTGGAATTTCTTAAAAGATCCTGAGGGTTTGGGAAGCCTGGAGGAGCCTGAGGATCCAATTGGCTGTCCATCAAGACAGTGGATGATCCTCGCTCCAAACGAATTACTGGTTACTGGTGCTGACTGCAGCCCAATAACCATCAGACACACCTGCCACTGAAGGGTCTCAAAAACTTAAAACATCTTCAAAGTCCTCGTCTCCTTGAACGCCACAGAACTGCAGGTTGGACTTTACAAGAGACACCAAACATAGACATTGAAAGGTGGAAGAAAGTTGTATTCTCTGGTGAGAAAAAAATGTCACCTTGATGGTCCTGATGGTTTCCAACCAGTGGCAGCTGGTGGTATTTTTTTTATGGATACCCCATTACAAAACATAAATTTGAGAGAAAAAACAAGCATCATTGTTGAGCTTTGAACCCAAATGTGAGGCAGATGCTTAACCTATTGAGCTATGTTTACACACATGAAACAACCATTCCTTCCAGACCCTCCACAAACCAGCCATATAAGATTAAATGATTTTTGTATTTTATATTTGTACACACAAGGTTGATTAGGATTTAAGCTGAAATATTCATCACAGACATTAGAAAAATGCGGAAAAGTAGAGTCTGAGACTAAAGGCGGGTCAGAGCTGCAGCTTGAATTTCAATAGGTCAGAAATATGACAGAAATATGTGAAGCCCAATCCCTGTCCTCAGGTGAGCAGAGTGCCTGCGCCCGAGGGAGGGACTTCACGGTTGTAATGTAAACTAATGGAGAGCAGCTCGTGCGAGCACTTGGGAGTGGCCAAAACTTGAGGCTCTCACATACACACCCATTCTGTGCGCAGGGATCCAGCGCACGCAATGGGCAAACAAATGGACAAAATGTACTAAGACTATGTTTTACATTATTAAAACACATATTATGTAGAAACACAGCCATTTTTCCACAATATGTGAAACATATAGCCAAAAATAAAATTATGAATTTATGTATTTATGTATTTTTTTATCTGGGTCAAGTCAGGGGGGGCTCTATCGACCGGCCACCACTGTTTCTAACGTTACTGGCACGACAAGCAAATCTACCTGAGATGTGTACTACACACTGCAGGACAACAGTCCCAGACAGTAGATGTAAGGCAGTCTTCACCGCTTGGAGAAATGTTCCCTCTCACCTCCTGGAAACACTTACATCAAGCATACGGCAACATATGAAGTGTGAAGTGATCAACTATTGACCCTTTGCATGTGACGTCACGGAACGCCCACTTTGCCATGACGGACGGCGGAAGCGATGTTTGTGCGATGTAAAATGATCTAAATTAACTATTAGTAAGCTAACATTGATCAATTTTACACGTAAAATGGTGATATCCTGTTGTGCGGTTGGCTGCACTAACAGGCAACGCCGTAAGCCCAATGTAGCCTTTTATCGTATACCTGTTTATGAAGACAGAAGACGGCGATGGGTAGCAGCAATAAATCGAAAGAACTGGAAGCCCTCCAAGTACTCACGGATTTGCAGTGAGCACTTTTTACAAGTTAAGTCAATGCCAATGTTACAAGTGAATGACATTTTACACCAAAACATATCTGAATATGTGAAACAGTCAAAGTTATGCGGGGCACGGTGTTAGTTATCCAGCCAAGAAATTAACTTGCATGTATGCATGTATGCATGTATGTATGTATGTATGTATGTATGTATATAGACTCAAGCCTGCAAAATGGATAATACATATTACATCCACAGAATTATTATTTGTGAATAAAATATTATGATTATGATGATATTGACACAGAGAGACAGAGACATTGACAGACAACCATTCACTCTCACATTCATACACTACGGGCAATTTAGAGTTGTCAATTAAGCTACACAGTCATGTCTTTGGACGGTGGGAGAACCCGGAGAACCCGAAGAGAACCCACGGTTGGCCACTGTCCAGGGTGTACCCCGCCTAAGGCCAAAAGTCACTGGGATAGGCTCCAGTCACCCGCGACCCCTAACGGGAATAAGCGGTAGAAAATGAATGATATTGACGTTTTGATTAAATCGGTGAGCATGGCAGGAGGAAACAGGTAAGGGTCCGTTTCTAAGCTAGCCATCTTCACTTTCTCAAAATACCGCGCTTTGTGAGCGCGTAAAACATGTCCTGCTTCCACTGACAACTGAACTGAACATGAGTTAGAAGTAGCCATCGCTTAAGTGACAAAAATAATTGCAATCACTGTGAGTTTGTTACTTTTGCGCTCCCCGTAATTCTGCGCTCGCATACTCTTACCGTCCACTATGGTGCACCCACGTGATCTTGTGACGTAGGTGCAAAGGGTCAATAATGATGGGGCTACTCATTACTGAGTACATGTGTGGGACTGTGGTTTCTGTTTTGGGGTTGTTTCTTAGGTGTGGTCCTAAATCTTTGATCAGTTGCAGAACAGCCTATTTGAGTTTAAATTCTTGTTTTCAATAAAATGGTTACTCAAACTTGGAACCTTTGTAAGATCCAACCATGCAAGATGTGACTTTTGCCATTTATTCAACTGGTCTTAAACTTTTGATTGGGACTGTAATACAATTTATTTGCAAATATTCTCTGGAAGCTGTCAGTCATCAGATTTAAACTTTTTATATGTTTAAAAATGTATTTAAAAAGTCTCCTTGACTAGTCTACTACTAAAATATTTGTAAGTGTAAGACTTGTATATATTGATACATACATGGAACAAAAATGTAAACTCAACATGTTTGTTTTTGCTCCCATTTTTCATGAGCCGCACTCAGATAAAAAAAAATAAAAAAAACACACACACAAGACCCATATCTCTCAAATATTGTTCTCCAATTTTAGACTGCAATTTAATACTAATAATAATCCCTCCCACCTCAAAGGTGTGGCATATCAAGATGCTGATTAGACAGCATGAATATTGCACAAATGTGCTTCAGTCTGGCCACAACAAAAGAACACTCTGAAATATTCTGTTTTGCTGTATTGCGGGGTCAGAACACCAGTCACTACCTGGCATGACACAAAAGTTGCTGGATATTGATAGGAACATGCCCACGCTGTTGTATGCATAGATCCAGAGCATCCCAAACATGCTTACAGGGAGTGTTTGTAGATCAATGCTAATGCTAATACTAATTTTGAGGTATAATAAATATTGAAATTACACAAATTAAAATAACAAATATAAGTAATCTATTAGGATCAGGATGTCTTTACTATATTTTTTTTATTCAAAATCAGAATCAGAAACTGTTTATTGCCATTGTCAGTGATTGAAATTCACAAACATAGGAACTTGCTTCGGCGTAAGGTGCAACATAAAACAATGAATAAAATATATAAAAGAGGCATGCATAAGATTAAGAATAAAATAAAATAAAATAGACTAGTTGTTATTATTATTAGTTGTTTCTTTATATTTTACACTTTAAACTTCAAAGTTAGCATTAGCTTTGCAAAGCAGTTATCTAGCTTAGCTGTGCATATGGAGACTGTTAGTACCAAATTTGTGTCAGAATTCGATCTGCTGCTTCTGGACAAGCGCAGAAACATCTTTTACTACAGCAACACATGAGTGGACAAACTACATCTAATATGTTATCAATATACTTTATATATTTTAAACGAAAAAAGCTTTTTTGAACATTGTTCCCTGTATTTAGCTTCATTCACGCTTGTTCGATGAATCCTGTTTAGTAAATCCACTCCCCTCTGAGTGTCAAAAACACTATACTCTGGATTGCCCTGATTTGTGATGTCATAGGACAAGCTCTGAGATCTTCTGTGCTGTTAAGTCCATAAATCATCACCAGACTTGTTCCAAGCATGTCTGCCTTAAACCGCACTCATTACTTCTGCGTGCTTACATTGGCGTATCAGGGCAAGCTAGGTTGAAGGGGAGATCCTTTGTTAGTCCCTCTGATGCCAGAAGATGGAGCCAAAAGTAAATTCCTGGTGTGGGAGACCCATTAATGAAATTCATCATTTTTTTAAGACAATGTAGGTTGTTTTTACAGGTCACATAGACAGGTCACATCACACAGACACAGACTTGTCCCACACACAGACATACCACACACGCAGACATGCCACATGGACACGTGGACACGTCACAGCAGTCGGATGACCATGTCATGTCTTAAAAAAAGAAAAACGGAACAAACAAAAGTGGTGTGGGAAACGTTAGAGTGACCTTATTTTTGTTAGTTCTAAAACATGAGACGCTAAAGTAAAGTTACTCAAGATAATGTTTAAAGGCCACTAACAATTAATGCATAATAATTCCTAAAGAAAATATGAGCTCAACATTTATGAAAACATCACATCAGTCTTAACAGATGGAGGTTGTAGGGTTGTAGGTATCTGTATTTTACTTTTCTGACGTCCCTTTCTAAATCACAAGCCAGTGTATTGCGCTTCACTTTTTTCTTTCACTTCTAACGTGTTTGTACAATATTTTATGCTGACTTTAATATATGCATTTTATTCAACCCTCCATGGTACTTTCTGGCAGGTGTTTTTTGTGGCGCTTTCCTCAAGTCTTATGCACCGACTCTTTTCGCTTCGTCCGGGACCTTCTGAACCTGCCCAGAGGAGACGATCGACCATTCACCTACTTCTACCAAGAATCTGAGAGCAGGGCCCCTGACGGAGAGCTGCTTGAGTCCAGGAAGAGTTCCCAGGCCAATAAGGACATGGCTCACAAACATGAAAGTGATCAGTCTGAATTAGAGGAGTCCAAAGAAGCACAGGCATGTGAGGATCCAACAATATTGGCCCCGCCTGATGTGAGCGACATGCTGCCATTCTCCCTGGAGCATCCAGGGGGCGCCTGTGTAGCAGCCCTGAGCCTCATGTCACTGGGCCTTCTGTCCGTCTACTTGTCCATCCCCAAACAGATGGTAGTGGTGGACAGCACGCTGGTCGACACGGACACAGTCAAGAGGTAAACACATACACATAGACAATGCATTATCATTTTACGTGACCTCAAAGAGACACTATCCTGCACTTGTACGTTTTTTTTTAATTGTTTCTTTATATGGAGAAGTTACAAAAGCAATTCAGAAATTGTCAAACAATTTTACTTTTTACAAACATATCAACTTCCTACTTTTCCGCCACTTCTAAACAGTATTTTTTTCTCACAAACATGATAAAAATAGAACAAAACAACAACTTGTGAGTAACTTATGAGCAGCCTGATGAGAAGAAAAAAAAGAAAGGGTGTCACTACAAGATCCTTTTCAAACAATCTTTTTCAATAGGTGATTTGTCTGTCATCCATTTTTTTTTTTGTTATGTCTTTTATACCAACCAACAAAATGCTCCATATGTATTTTTTGCCAGCTTCTTCAAGACCTTCAGGTCTTATGCTCAGAAACATTGTTTCAGCATTCAAGGGGATCTTGTCGCCAAGAACTTTGTCAGCACTCTTTTTAATTTTCTCTCAATAATCGCTTAACTTAAAGGTCCCATATTATGCAAAACGACTTTTTTGAGCTTTTAACCTTCTACTAGTGTTCCTTGTACCTCAAAAACATCCCCAAAGTAGTTTTTTCTTTCATCCGTGCATTTAGTAGATATAATCCTTTGAAACACTTCCCCAACGGGGCCTCACACCGATGGCGATGCCGCATTGCTGTCCTCGGCCCCCACCCTCCTGTTGAGGAAGTGTGCTCCTCCGGCCTCACGTCAACAGCCCCGCCCCCGGCGCACGCGACAGGAGCGCTATGCTAGCCGACGCGCATTCATTTCACACGTTATTTTTCCCAACTTTACTCGCTGATACAACAAAAGCTTGGATTGTGGCTTGTTTTTGAAAAGACACGTCTCTGAAGACATCCTCCAGAATCTCGGGATTTCTGAAGTGGTTTTACTGGGAAGCTGATACTACAACCTGGTGCTATTCCCTCTATCAAAGGAACAGATGATCCAGTAAGTACATGAATGACGGCAGCTGACCAAGTCAGTGAAAACTGTAAACTGTAATGTCGAATTCAATGCTATCTTACGTTTTCTGTGCACACGTGTGTAGGCTTTGTTGTTCTACATTCTGTGTTTACGTTGTAGCATGTGCATAAATAACACACTTTGTTATTGTGGGTGAAATCTGCAGAATAATGTCTTGGCAAAATGGAAAAAAAAAAACTTTTATCATGGCCTTATTACCTAAGCCCCATGGCTTCAGCCCCAGCCAGAGCCTTTGCATTTTCAGCAGCAAATTCATGACGTAATGTCACTTTTAAATGTCCTTTTGCTTAAACTCACATTAACTCTATATTACACAAGTCATTATTTACTTTAATTGCAAGTACTTTTTAAATCAGGGACATTTTCATAGCTCGGATGTAACATGTAGGTTAAATACAGTCACACCCAATTGTTCTCTCATTGTTTTCTAATATTTGTCAGATAATACAGATAACACAGCCATGAAAAGTATTAATTTCATATGCAATGCGTTTTTTCAATATTTTTACTAAGATTTTACTTTATGAAAGTTGGAATGAAAGTAATGCTCTTCCACATATCGTAAGGAATGGTTATAGGTAGACACTAACTTCTTTACCTTTTTCCAGACCACATCATCAGAATCTTCCAGCTCCACGTGCTGCAGTAATGCACCTGCTCCTGCACGGCAGGTGCCCTGAAGTTAGTCAGAAGTAAAGGTATGTAATGCAATGCAAAACAACCATACAATACATCACAAGCCAGGATTATAGAGATTATGAACATCAGTAATTACTCACACGCTCAGACACAGTATGTCAGACTCAGATAATGATTATACTAATCATATTAGAGAATAATCTTTTATGAATATATATATAAAAGCAAAAGCATGGTCTACCCAGTTGTGGGGATGCTGTGCAGGTAAAAAATATATTTGTGATCATCTGTTATAGGTAGACATAGAGTATTGTAATTGTAAGTAGATACTGTATCTTTTCCATTTATTTCTCACAACCCTTCTAAATCAAGTACATTTACAACTACTGCAACTATGTTTAACAATTGGAACATTCTTGTTTGCAGATTATACTTGGCAGGAATGCACTTCAATGAAAATACAACATGAACAGGCAACTCCAAAAGGAAAGGCTTTATTCAAAGTGTCATATCCAAAATATAAAAAAGGAAAACCCACATTTTGATAAGTAAGTAACTATTTTCAAATGTATAAAAGAATAAGTTATTTTAAAACTAGTAACTATTTACACTTTAAACTGTAGGTTATGTCTCCGAGTTGATGCAGCTTGTCTTCACTGCGGTTCTCCTGGAGCAGATTTGTTGAGCAGTTCTGTCCCTGAGCCTGACGTCCTCTGTGCACTCTTTGAGAAGACTTCAAAAAAGGACGTCATTGCTGCACATGTTTCCAGGTTCATTTGAGCAGAGGTCAGACCTGAGCAGGATGCAGACATCCAACATAGTGCCATCAGGATCAGAAAACTCCTGGCGTATCCGGAGGACTGCACACGAAGGAATAGTACCCCTGATCCTGGCATCCCAACACCAGCTCAAAACTTCTATAGGCCACAAATCTGAGACACCTAAAAAAGGACAAACATGTTTGCTGTGATTATTATAAACAGTATTTGAATTTTTAAAATATGGTATTTATTGTTATATTACATTGTTTTTTTAAATGTATATTTTGACACGTATCTAACAAATAAATCACACAGCAGCTTGTTACAAAAGTTCCATACACTTCTCACAAGTATAGGATTTAGTGTTGTAATGTACATAACCAAGTGTTTGTATTTTACTTCAAGGTTACATGCAAACTGACAAAGTAACTCATAATTACAGTATTTTACTCTCCAATATCACCAGTAGCCATTTGATTTCAGACAAACAATGGACACAACTGGCATTTCATAAATGGTTCGAAGCAAAATTGCCATACTGTCCGTATGAGGCAATTCATTACGAGGAAGAAATGTTTACTCCCAAAATTATACTGGTCCATACTGGTGTGTAACGATTGCAACATAAATTTTTCTATCTGAGAAATAACAATTGTAATTTATGACACACTATAGCAATTACCTTCTTTCTGGACAACATATGTTCTCTGTTTCTGAGCGACAATTCCCGCAGGTACCCCTAAACATGAATGAAAACAAGCTAATGCTACACAGTAATAACACGGCAGATACAATGATAGTAGCGTTAGCTTATCATTTACCAAACAGACGCCCAGTTGAAGTCGTCTGGGTTCTTGTGCTCCGTGCGCTTCAAACTCCTCGTCAGATTCTGGATCCAGGACGTATAATAATAATAATAATAATACATTTTACTTATAAGCGGCTTTCAAAACACCCAAGGACACTGTACATGACAACAAGAAATAAAAACAACTGAATAAAACCCACAGTACAGAACTGGATGATGGTGTTGGAGTGAGTTATGTGGTGTAGGATTGTCTGAACAGGTGAGTTTTGAGTCTGGATTTGAAAAGTGGAAAGGTGTCTATGTTGCGGAGGTCAGGAGGGAGAGAGTTCCAGAGCTGAGGAGCAGAGCGGCTGAAGGCTCTGGCCCCCATTGAAATAAGACGGAAAGAGGGGACAGAGAGCTGGAGAGAGGAGGAGGACCGGAGGGAGCGAGAGGGTGTGGAGATGTGGAGGAGGTCAGAGATGTACGGTGGAGCCAGGTTATGGAGAGCTTTGAAAGTGGTTAGGAGAATTTTGAAGTGAATCCGTTGTTTTATGGGGATCCGGTGAAGTTGTTGAAGGATGGGGGTGATGTGATGGTGGGAGGGCATCCTGGTGATGATGCAGGCTGCAGAGTTTTGGAGAAGCTGCAGTTTCTGGAGGGATTTATTGGGAAGACCAAAGAGGAGAGAGTTACAATAATCGATCCGGGAGGTGACTAGACTGTGGACAAGTATGGCTGTGGTGTGAGGAGTGAGAGAAGGGCGGAGACGAGAGATGTTGCGAAGGTGGAAGTAGGCAGAACGGGTGATGTTGTTGATGTGGGAGTGGAAAGAAAGGGTGCTGTCGAGGATGACAGGGCGCAACGTGAAGCACCGCCATGATCGATAAAATGTTTATTTCCTGCACCGCTAACTTCTCTACCGGCGCACGCCTCGTCTTTAGCTTACACACCCACCATCTCCGCTCGAGGCTGCGTCACAGGTTGGGCGGGGGAGGCGGGTTACATCTGTGCGGGCGGGGCTGAGGCAGGAGCAGCTCTCAGCCATGAGCCTTTGCAGGGAGGAGGGGTAGATCCAGAGATGGGTGCTATTTTATAACTATTAGGTTATGGCTGTTGCACAACGCAAATTTTGATCATACATGCCCTTAGGGTAGGCCAAAAAAGCATAATATGGGACCTTTAAGGCAGCTCCAAAAAACATGGTGGGGACCAGCCTTTTTCATCCCACATAATCTCCAGCATGATGTATCTGAAGTTAGACTTCACACACACCAAACTCTTCCATGCAAATTCTCTCCAAGTAAGAGAGGATGTGCTTTTCCATACATTTTCTTGAATTATAAGTAAAGAATCTTTTTCTTCCGATCTATTTCTTGATTAAATTCAGCTTGAATTTATTTTATTTTTTGCAAATTTCATTGTCTACTATTGTCTGCTGATAGTGATGGGTTTTTTTTTTACCAAAAAGTGAGAAACTTCTCTACATCCTGAAGCCATCTGCAGTTAAGCACAATTTGAGACAGTGCCACATGTGCTGGGGACCAAGTGCTGCAGGCTCTTTTGTGCTGTCCTTGCTAGTCTTGATGCTACACAAAACACACATCAGTGTAAAAAAATATATATACAAAATTGATAAGTAATGCACAGCAAAAATACTAATACTAATGAGTTTGTGTGCCACGGCGAGTCACCATTCACGTGAATCTTAAAGACTAAGGAGATGGTGCTTGATTTTCACCGAACACCATCCTCCCCACGTCTAATCACTATTGACGGAGCAGAGGTGGAGGTGGTCCCCTCTTACAAGTACTTGGGACTTCAGTTGGACAACAAACTCAACTGGTCACAAAACATGGACACACTGTACAAAAAGGGTCAGAATAGGATGCATTTCCTAAGGAGACTGGCTTCTTTTAATGTCTGTTCTATGCTGTTGAACATGTTCTACCAGACTATTGTGTCCAGTGTTGTTTTTTATGCTGTTGTATGTTGGGGCGGCAGCGCAAGGAAAAGGGACACTCAGAGACTAAATCGGCTCATAAGGAAAGCTGGTTCTGTGGTTGGACTGGGCCTGGACTCTGTGAAGAAGGTGGTGGAGCAGAGGACGTTGGCCAGGATCAAAGCGATCCTGTCCAATCAGAGCCACCCCCTGTACTCAGTCTTTTTCCATCAGAGGAGCTCTGAGTACAGACTCCTCTCACTGAGCTGCTCCACGAACTCTTTTGTGCCTCGTGCCATCAGACTGTATAATGCAGCCACCTCAGGGAGGAGCAGGAGATGACAAGTTGTGCTGTTTTTAAGACACTGGTTTCGTTCAGTTTGCCTTTAACTCCCTATGGACTTAAATTATTTTGTAGCTGTTTAGTGTGGTATGTATTAACTACCACCTTTTAAAATCTTTTAGGAAGGTGTAGATGTAACCAGACCCTTAGGAGCTATTTTTATCATCTCATATCTGTAAACAATTAAGCCATTGTCACTATGCAAATTATACAGTGTAAGAGTAACCCTAACCTACTTTTTGTCTGAGTTTTAACGGTTACACTAAGCACTTTACGACTATATTGTTTAGATGACATCATGTAGGTAAAGTTGTGAATTTGTCTAACTAAAAACGCTTCGAGCTAGCCACTGTTACTTTGGCATTATGCTATATAAAATGCATTGTGTGAATTAGTCGACACATTATGCTAATCATCAATCAAACGAAGTAAGTTGCATGTACTGCTAATAAAATGATGTGTGTCGTTAATTTATTTCATTTACCAAATTGCATGCATTTGGATGACAAAACCAAAAGGCAAACGCAAGAGTTCTGGCTTATATGCTACTCTGCGTTGTGAGAGCCCTGCCTACTGAGCCACTGATAATGGCCTATCTTTGATAGGCTATTAGTTTGCCCTGCCTAGTGTCACCTGAGACTAATCTGTTATGAAAGCCTTTGTTCTATTGTCCTATTGTCAGCTGGCTGTTGCTGCCTCATCACTGCTGAGTACCTAATTAGCATTTGACCGGTCTATTGAGCTGGACCAGGATGTTAGGAGGCTGTCATAAATCTTAGCTAAATTGAATCGTAAACACTTTAATATGTGGAGGTGTCCCCAAGGAGACTGCTGACCTCGGATTCATAGTCAGCTGTGTTCAGGACTGGCATTGACAACAGTGAGGAAGAGGAGGACTCCACCTTACAGAAAAGGACCAAAGTTACATCTGAACACATCTGCGAACTATTGGACATCTGCCTTAACACAATTTATTTCCAATTCCGGGGGCACTTTTAGAGACAGATCCATGGCTGTGCTATGGGTTCTCCAGTCTCCCTGATCATAGCCAATCTGTACATAGAGCAGTTTGAGAAGAAAGCCCTGACCTCCTTCCTGGGCACCCCTCCAAGTCCTTGGTAGCATGATGTGGATGATACCTTTGTGATAATCAAGAAACAAGAGCTCGAAGTGTTCTCAGTGCATGTTAATGCTGTGGACTTGAACATCAAGTTTACATGAGAGGACGCTAAGGACAACCGTTTGGCATTTCTTGATTTCTCCACAATTAGAGGGAAGGAAGGCAGACTTCAGACAAAAGTTTACAGGAACCCACCCACACAGATCAGCACTTACTCTTAGATTCTAACCAGCCACTGCAGCACAAGCTGGGTGTGATCAGGACACTACAACACAGAGCCTAGGAAGTACCCACCAGCTCAGAGGGGAAGAAGAAGTAGAAAGAACATGTTGAACATGCTCTCTCAGCTTGTGTTTATCCTAAATGGTCCTTTAACAAAGTCAGAAGAGCCAAGAAACCGGACAAAAGGAACAGGAGATGGGTCTCTATCCCTTATGTCTCTGGCCTGTCTGACAAACTACAAAGGATTTTTAGACAACGCGACATCCCTGTTTACTTCAAACCAGGCAACACATTAAGACAGAAACTGGTCCACCCGAAGGTCAAGATGCCGACACATAAACAAAGCAATGTAGTTTCGTGTGTGGGGACAGCTGCAAAGAACGTTACATAGGAGAGACTAAACAGCCACTACACAAAAGGCTGTACCAGCACAGAAGATCAGGTGGAGTACAGAGTGCAGTCCATCTCCCTAAAGCAACAAACCACTCCTTTGCAGACAGTGAGGTGAAGATTCTGAGCAAGGACAAGAACTGGTTTGAAAAGACCGAACATGAATGGGGGTTTAAGATTCAATTTAGCTCAGATTTATGACAGCCTCTTAACACAATAGACTAGTCAAATGCTAATTAGGTACTCAGCAGTGACAAGGGAGCAACAGACAGCTAACAATGGGACAATAGAACAAAGGCATCATAACGTCATAACAGATCAGTCTCAGGTGACACTAGGCAGGGCAAACTAATAGCCTATCAAAGACAGGTCATTATCTGTGACTCCATCCTGTAGACAGGGCTCAACTCAGAGTAGCATATTAGCCAGAGCTCTCTAACCTCACTGATTGACAATGACTTCTGGATAGAAGTCAAAACGTCTCGATCTTCAGTGTCCGGATGACAACCCCTGTAACCTTTTCTACGATTAAATGTTTCTGTATGTGATTGTACTTCCTTATTTTTACTTTTTACTGGCACTGTTTTCACAAGAAACCTACAGGGGGTGCTCTGTCGCTGAAGTTACTTGGTTCTGCTTTAAGACTGTTGCTGTGGCATGTAAGCAATATCACCATAATCCAACACTGAGATAAATATAGCTTGGATTACCTGTTTTCTACAATTAAGAGGGATATACTTTTTATTTCTAAAGAAGAAAGACAATCTGGCTGTAAGATTATTTGTCAGCACTTGTACAAAATCTTATCAATCCAAATGCCCAGGTATAATAGGGAACTTGTTCAATCATATTAGCCTCAAGTGTAAGAATAGATACATTTATGAGCTACATTAATGAGCTATTTTAAATTAACAGTTTTGTAGAATGAATGAAAATTCTCCTGAATATTTTGAATCACATGTGCTGCAGAAGGTGATTGGAGCCTGGTCATTCTACACGACTCACTCTTCGGTCCAGTTTTTATTTCACATTGATAGACCTCATGTGCGTCGTTCTGGTTATTTTAATATAATTGAAAAAAGACGTCGATCGTGCAGCGCAGTCAAAGCGATCACCGCAGACACGCACGCCATACTGACGTGATCTCAGCATAGGAGCAAAAATTATCCTCAAAAGTTACACAAAACATGGTTCTAATGAAAAGACATCTGTGAAGCCTGGAGTGTTTAGGGCCCACTTTAGATCACCGCTGTTCACTGCTGCACCACATCCAGGGGCGTTTATGAGAAGCACTCTCTGGGGGCACTAACAGGGTGACTTGATGGAATCCATATTTATAAAGAAATGTATTTTTAAACTTAAATCATTAAATTTTTATTTGCATCAATTAAAATAATAAGTAAAATAGTTACAGCCTTATTTGTTTTAAACATGTTTTAACATTGGCATATACAGTAAAGATAAAAAAGAAATATAGCCTTAAAGCAACTGGGTCTGTGCAACAATAAATTGGGACAAACAGGACATGTCAAGAATTATTAAGACAATTAAGACAATGCACCAAAACAGCACTCCTGTTCCCCCGCAGATTAATTTGAATAAACAAATATGAAGTTAGCAAGCTTATCCTATTGACGTTTAACTAGGCTGAAGTTTTAAATGTGTGTGTGTGGATATATATATATATATATATATATATATATATATATATATATATATATAGATAGTTTTTTTGTTGTTAAATCATTGGATAGCCGCGGTCATGGTTTCGTGTGGTCCAGGGATGATTTTTTTCTCCCAGTCCAGGCCTGATTATGACCAATTGAAGTTATGTAAATTGTAAATAGTAATGGTACATGGATGGCTCCTTGAGACACCTTTGTTGAAATAAGAAAATTATGATTAAAGGTCGTCAATAGAAACAGCTATTTATTAATTTTTTTATAGACTTTGCAGTTGGCTCAATTTAACAGAGACCAATTTTCGTCAACCTTGTAGTTTTTCATTCATTCATTCATTCATTCATTCATTTTCTACCGCTTATTCCCGGTCGCAGGTGACTGGAGCCTATCCCAGTGACTTTGGGCCTTAGGCGGGGTACACAGTGGCCAACTCGTCGCAGGGCTAACACAGAGAGACAGAGACAAGGACAGACAACCATTCACTCTCACATGCATTCACTAGGGGCAATTTAGAGTTCTCAATTAACCTACACAGTTATGTCTTTGGACGGTGGGAGGAAGCCGGAGAACCCGGAGAGAACCGGGTAACCACGGTAACACGGGGAGGACATGCAGACTCCAGCCAGAGAGATTGTGTGATGTTGGGGTGGTCCAGGATTCGAACCCACGATCTCCTTATTGAAGCTCTAGCCGCTCTGCCACTGTGCACCCCAACCTTGTAGTTTATGACAAATTCAAGTCAACCGTATTAAAATATTCTTTTTAAAAAGTACAAACTTTTGCACCTGACTGTATAGTTCACTTTATATGCACAGATTGTAATTATTGAGTTGGTGTTCCCCTGCAGCACTCTGGATGAGGAGGACGAGGACGAGGAGGAGGCAGAGGAGACCAAGAAGATGGAGGTCAAGGCTCACCAGGCGTCCCACACCAAGTACCTGATGATGAAGGGCTACTGTGCCCCAGGGATAGGTCAGCAACCACACTCACACTACAGAGGGAACTGTTTGTAATCAGACCTGACTTTACTCACACAAACCTGTACTCTATATCGCATATATAGTCGGCAATGCGTCATATCAGGGTGGCGTGTCTTCATCTTTCGTCTTTAATAAAAATGCAAGGAAACTGTTCAAAATCAGATGCAAAGGACAATATTGTCACACAGACTCAGAATGAATGTATCTGCTCAGAGTTATATACATGGATGTATTAAATGAACTGGATAAGGTACTGGCTCTGTCTGTGGTCCCATGCTGACATTTTCATCACGTGTCCACGATCTAACACACTCAGAGTCTCTCTGTGCAACTAATCTAGGTCCAACTGCTTACAATTTATGATAATCACTATGTAAGCAGTGTATTACAAATCTATAACCCACTGACCCATTTAATTTTTTTTTTCCTTTTCAGAGTAAGAAAATATAAGAATAAGGGAGTGTGAGGAGGGAGATGCACTAACTGTTGCCCAACTTGAGCTTGGAGTTTGGTGCAGTTAGAAATGGTCCTGGTTTAAGCTGGAGTGGGCCTTATACCTTATTGTCTTAAACTTACACACCTGTGTCATATACTTATCTGTATTTTTGGAGAAGGGGTAGGGCCCGTTTTAAAAGTGTTGTTTATAAGGCAATAATTTCTTTGTATAATTATTAAATTAATATTAATGGCCATTAAATGTGCAGTACAGCTGGTATTCATCGTGGATCGGGTTTGGGAGGTGCGGCAAACTGTCATTTTTTTCATCATCCTTGAGTTTGCAGCCCTGAAATTGCACGCATGGCACAATCCTCTCCATCGGTCAGAAGGCCTCCAGGACAAAGGGGTATTCACAAGTGAAGTGAGCTATATTTGGAAAGTTAATTCTGTCTTCTTGTAATTATTAACTTGAGAGATTCGTCTAATAAGACAGTTGGTAAATAGCTATAAGCTCATTTACCGTACACGTTTCGGTAGAAGGACTTCCGCCTTCGTCAGAGGTGACATCTGATGGATGTGCCATGTCTCTTATCAGATGTTCCCAGGTGTGGTCAGCTTGACAGATCAATCAAACTGACCACGCCTGCCACCACGTGGTGGTCTCGGGAGAAGTGAGTCCCATGTGTGAGCCAAGGTAAAACAATATCTACTCTGGACATCAGAACATCCCATCGCACACAAAGTGTTAGTGGTAAGAACATTATTTGAACAGATCAACACCATCATAGAAGAAGAGGACAAGATCAGGGAGGAAAAACACATCACACATGCACTCAGACAATGTCAATACTCCACATGGGCAGAAAGGCAAACAAAAGGTAGAAAACACAAAAACAAAAAAGGAAAACAACAAAACAGAAAGGAAGTGAACACAGAGAAATAGTAACATTACCATACATACGGGGGTCACAGAACAAATACAAAGAGCACTAGGAAAACACAACATAAATGCAATAGTTAAACCTCACACAAAATTAAGACAACTACTACTACCCGAATGGACTGGGACAGCGCAAAAATAGTTGGAACTGAGAAACACAACTACAAAAGATGGATATGAGAGGCAATTGAAATCAGGAAGTGGGGCACACGGACCATCAACAGAGACGAGGGAGCTTTTACGTTGGCTCACACGTGGGACTCACTTCTCCAGAGACCACCACGTGGTCACTTTTGATAGATGCCTGACGCCTGGGAACATCTGTCTGATGTCTGATGGAGAGACACGTCACTCCATCAGACATCACCTCTGGCGAAGGCGGAAGTCCTCCCGCCAAAACTTTAAACAAAAACTTTATTATTAAAATAATCTCACAAGTTAATAAGTGAAGTGAGCTATTGAACTATAATTTAATTTGTTAAGAAAAATATGCACCTCAAAAGCTCTGAATGCCGGCTGTAGTGGTCCTGGAGTCGAGTGAGAAATGTGGGGCACATGCGCACAGATTTCTTTAGAAGTCTACTGGAAAGTAACAACTATCATATTCAAATTCAAAATGCCTAGCTAAAATATAAAAGTAGAGAGAAGCCGAGGCATTCAAAAAGGTCAAAAGGTACTTTAAAAGCCTTTATAATTACATGGCAAATAGGGATAAAATCACGCCGTGTTTCCGCCATTTGGCATTCATCAGGGCAAACTCAAGGTGACTGTTTCAGTGTGAATTTAAACTTGAGTCACATGTCCAAAGTGAGTTGGCAGGGATTAGTCTTGTATAAAAAGTAGTAAGAAGGAGGCACTGGACTGGTTTTAAACCAATGAAAAAAAATGTCATTAAACAAGCTGACAAAGGTGGAGCTATAGTGGTGTGGGTGAAGGGAACTGAGGCCAAAAGGCAGCTAACTAACAGTGAGTACTAGATTCCTGTACAGTCAAACCCATTAGACCAACTCATATTTGAACGCACAGCTTTGCTTACACATGCTAAAGATGAAACTTGGATCACAAAAAATTTAAATTACTTTCTACTATGCAAGAATCCACGTATTGCATAATTTTATATGCTCCCAAAGGTTCACAAAAATATGGAAAATCCACCAGGAAGACCCATAATTAGTGGAAACAAGTCACTTACTCAACCTTTGTCTAGATATATAGATGTCCACATCAAACCTTTTGTCGGCAGCTTGCCTTCCTATATCCATAGACTTGAGTGTCCATGTGGCCGATTCTACATAGGAACAAAAACGTAAACTAAAAAACAGAACACAAACAGGCCATAAGGTCCTGCAACCCCCTGTATCCTATTGCCATGCATTACAAGAAAGCCAACCATGGCACCTGTACAAGTTTAAAAATATTTGGGATCGAATATATCATAGAAACAATAAGAGACAGGCTTAAAAAACTCCTCTAGAGAGAATATTATCTTTTTAGCATAATACACTGCATTCCAAATTATTATGCAAATGATATTTTTTTCTGTGATTTTGCCAAATAGTCAATATAAATAACAGTCATCAATTTTCAAATCATCAACCTTTAGAGTATAATTCAAATGTTATTGAACAAACCTCCCAATGATAACTATTTTTTCCAAAAAAAAAAAAAATTGTTATGCACAACAGAGTTTCAAACCCTCATTTGTAAAGAACTGAAAATGGTCATTTGTTAAATTAGAAGCATGTCATGTTTACTGAAATCAAAAGTTATTTAAATCAAAATTTCTTAAAAGGTCAAGTTACATTTTAACATAGGAGCCCTTATTTGATGGAGCTTCACAATTCTTGCATCCATTGAACTTGTGAGTTTGTGGAGAGTTTCTGCTTGAATTTCTTTGCAGGATCAGAACAGCCTCCAGAGCTGCTGTTTGGATGTGAAATGCCTCCCGCCCTCATAGATCTTTGACTTGAGGCTCCAAAGGCTTTCAATAGGGTTGAGGTCAGGGGAGAATGGGGACCAGACCATGAGTTTCTCTTTTTTTATGCCCAGAGCAGCCAGTGATGCAGAGGTGTTCCTGCAGCATGAGATGTGCACTGTCTGCATGAAGATGATTTTGTTACTGAAAGCACGGTTCTTCTTTTTGTATCATGTAGAGAGTGGTCAGTCAGAAACTCCACATACTTTACAGAGGTCATTTTCAAACCTTCAGGGACCCTAAAGGGGCCCACCAGCTCGCTCCCCATGACTCCGGCAGAAAACATGACTCTGCCCCCTCCTTACTGACATTGCAGCCTTGTTGGGACATGGTGGCCGTCCACCAACCGTCCACCACTCCATCCATCTGGACCATCCTGGGCTTGTACGGCCCTCATCAGTGAACAAGACTGTCTGAAATGAGTCTTGAATAGAAGGTTCATGCATAACTGCAGCCTCTGGAGGATCTACACCTTGATGTTCGTGGGACTCCAGAGGCACCAGCAGCTGTTTGCTGTTTGTAATGGCATTTTAGCAGCTGCTCTCTTAATCCGATGTGTTTGTCTGGCAGAAACCTTCCTCATTGTGCCTTTGTCTGCACAAATCCATGTGTGTTTTTCATGAAATGTTTTCTGCTTTTTTTGTTTTGGAAAAATTGCTGTTGGAATGTGTGGTTTTGTAAATACTGTTCTTAGGTATTGCATTATGTGACTGTGTGCCAACCCACTTTGGACATATGAATGAAGTTTATCTTATTTTATGAAACTATTCTCCAATAATTATGATCATTTTTATTTTATTTTTTTTAGCCTTAAATTATTGCCACGTACAAACCTCTTATTTAGGCTATTTAATACATAGTATTAGACTAAATCATATTACTAAACTCTGAATATAGACACAGAAGTTGTCTTCTTAAGTGTAGATGTGTTACTCGCTTTTGGGATTTAATAGTGAGAGGAAAAGAATCACACACAGCTTCTGTAGTTAACCACAGAAGATTCTCTCCGTTCCACTCTCCCTGCAAGGGAGAGCTCAAATTCATCATAAAAACACACAAGTATCAATATCAATTCACAATTTCAGATGTAATGTTATTAATATTTGCATAGAGCTTACATCGCATCATGCCTCTCTACATTTTGGTGATTTCCCATTTCCAAAATTCAAAAATATGGCGCATTTGTGTACAAAAATACATTACGAGATAGGAAAGTGCAAAAAAAATCTGATCGTAGAATCATGAAATTTGGTAGCTGGTGACAAGGAAGCAAAAAATATTATTACAGCAGCACTGTCCATCCAACCAGATGTCGGTCATATTGGATAAAAATTTGCAAAGCATGACTCAGCAATTTTAAAACCTCGTTCTTTAACAAACTCCTCCTAGGGCGTTCGCCCGAACGAGCTGTAATTTGGTGAAAAGGATGTCGAGGAGTGTGGCATGAAAAGTTATCAGTTTTTTTGCAAATGTTTTATGGTCTCTGTGCGGCATAGCCACAAAATTTGGCCAGAATTTGTGAAATTTGGAAATTTTAAATTTTGCCCCCATTTTCACATACAAAGTCTGAATTGTGTCAAATTTTCATTTGTTAGCCTCCTTGCCTAAAACCTACTTGAAGTTAAAGGTGGAATGGAGGATTTCGGGCAACAAATCAGAATCTCATTTCCTCGTGGGTAGCACAAATAACTGGTCCGCTCAGGTGTCAATCATTCTGTGCGTGCTAGTGCACGCCGGCAGGCTCGTCCAGGCATGGATGTATTAAATGAACTGGATAAGGTACGCCCCCTCTGACTGTGGTCCCAGATTGATTTGTGGCCGTGCGAGGTACTGCAGCCTCTTGGAACCAGCCTTTTTCTAAAATTGCTCATTATAATTGCAGACAGGACTGAATTATTATCGGTATTTAAATAAAATAGAAGGAAATGTTCTTTTCTACCGTTTCTAAAATCACTGAAATTACCGTTTTTATATGAAGTGGGGGATTGTCGTCACGTGGCGCCCTAAAACAAAGATGGCAGCCATCGTATCAGGAAGTAAAACAAAGATGGCAGCCATCGTATCAGGAAGTAAAACAAAGATGTCAGCCGCCGTATCAGGAAGTAAATGCGGAAGTAAGAAACTTTTTTGGGGTCATGCGCCAATGAGCACTCTCCATAGGGATAAACAGGACGGCCATCTTGGGTTCATCTTCCAGGTTTTATTATAGTTCTATGCGTCCAGGGGAAACGCTCGCTCCCCTGGCCGCGCATGCGTGGTTGATATGCTAGTGTGTTTATGTAGCAGGTTAGCGGCGAGTTCCGTCATTGTAAGTCTAAACTTTCATCCGCGAAGTACCGAAATGGCTGAGGGACGACAGAGAAAGACTGTTTTCGAGATTTCACAGAAGAGACGAAAGTCTGCAGAGGAAAGAAACAACGCGTGTTATTCGGGGGGAATCGTTTACGCTGGCGAGCATTGAAAGCGCAAAACAGGCTGATGCCTCCGCTGCAAACTTTCTGCTGGACAGGTAACTGTTTATCTGACTCTTTTTTTAGCTTATTGTATGTGGAGTGTATTATTAAATCTTCTTCGCGGAGGTTGTCGTGAGAAAGCGACACCAATCGTCTTGTAAACAAATGCGCATGGGCAGTGCTGCTGGGCGTGCTCGTTCACGAGGTTTGCTAGGCGTTCAGTCAGGAGAAACGGGGCGGGAAGGAGGGGGAACCTGCGCATGCGCTTTTTCAAAAAAAGGACTAATAGTCGCAGATTTTCAAATCGGCGAGAAATCCTCCATTCAACCTTTAAATAATTTAATTTGGCACATTAGCATCCCTTACAGATCAAAGCAAACTTTTATATGGGAGCAAAAAGTATTTTTTGTTTTTTTTCTAATGGTATCCCTATGGGAAAATCGCCAAATCTCTCATATTTGCGTCAGCGGAGGAACAGGCATGCCTGGTACAGACGTCCCGTTGGTGCAGGTCGAACAGTTAACACTTGAAGCCCTGTCAGGCGCTTATTCTACCTATAAAACTCTGCACAGAACTCAGTTTACGTAACTCCGGTTCTACACGTGCGCGGGCTTGGTTCGGGTCCGGACACACATGCGGGCCTGGTCGGGTCGAATCATGCAGCAAATGACTCCGAGTCGGGTCGGACAGTACTTGCGCGGGCTCGGGTCGGGTTCGGGTCAAATCGTGCCCGGGCCGGTTCGGACAGTACTGGCGCGGGCTCGGTGTTTTTTTGAATTTTTGAGCCCGATCTAAACTCTACCCTAGAGGCCGCTCCCGGAAAAATACATAAATTAGCCGCATCGCTGTATTCACCTTATTCCGGAAGTTGCCTTACGCACTGCCGTCTTGTTTCCGTTGTATGAGTTTACATGGAGCAGACGAGCTCAACAGAAAATAAGTTCTACATGGACTAAAAAGCCCAGGCGCCCAGGAAATCGGAGCGTTGTGACTTGTTGTTGCACGTGTTCATTAAACATTTTACACAAATCAACCTACTTTATGTAACATTTTGGCGGCGAGACTTTTCCCTCGTTCATCATTAGCTTTAACGGAGTTCTCGTCAAACGGAAGTGCGTTTACAGCAAAAGTGTGATCTGTGGCAAACAACGGCAAAAGTGGGCGGGGCACAATAAGGTGAATAAGCCGCAGGGTTGAAATCATGAGACAAAAGTAGCGGCTTATAGCCATAAGCTTATAGCATTTTACGGTAACACAACTTTCACAAACTCCTCATTGAGCATTTGCTCAAATAAGCTAAAACTGGGTGAAAATGATCTTAAGGAGTGGGACATCAAAAGTTATAAAAAAGTATAAAAAGGGGAAAAGTGTTACGGTTTCTGTGCAACGCAGCCGCAAATTTAGCCCAGAATTTTAGAATGTTAGCAAATTTTTGTATGGATAACAGAAAAAATTTGTTTCTCCAAAATTTCTCAATTTTTTCACAACATAGAGTTTTAACAAAAAGACAAATGAGACCCAAGCCAAATTTTTTTGGGGCGTGACCCCAGCTGGTTGGAATGGTTGGAATCCTAAATGTTATCTCTATGGGGAAATCGCCCAATCTAAGTAGTTTGCAGGTTATTAACACTTGATACTTTTATGAACTCCTACTTGAACCTTTGCCCAAACAAGCTCAAACTTGGTGAAAATTATCTTGAGGAGAGGGACATCAAAAATATATCTAACATATAAATACACTTTTCCCTGGTACTTTTCTGTATGAATTGATATTTTTAGCATGAACTCCAGTGCACTTGTGGGGCTTTTTGAGTGCAGTTTGGTTCAGATACAGAGAGATTCAAAGTTTTGCAACACCCCCTTTTAGTTGATTAATTGGTCGATGAGACAGGTCTCAGCCCTAGTCCTTATTCCGGAAGATGTCGTGGGCGCCGCCATCTTTTTCTGTTGTAGTTCTACACGGACTAAAAAGCCATTTTCAGGCTGCCCAGGAAATTGGTGCGTTGCTGACTTCTATTTGCATGAGTACATTAAACATTTTAGATAAATCCTTTGTTCGCCATTTGCATGAACACCGTTCGCGTGAACCTGGAAGTCCCTTACTACTACTACTTACCACTACAAGAGTTTTTTTTTTTTTTTTTTTTACATAAGCTTACAAACACTCGTAGAGGAAAAGTGATAACAATTAAAAGAAAAAAAAACACGCAAGTCTATAGAAAATAAATTCAATACAATCAGTCAGTCTTGAGAAGGAAGTCACTGACTACAACACACGTGCCAAGGCAATGGAACACATTATCAAAACATAAATCAGTGCAGCCATTCAGCATTCTCCCCAACACTGCAAACAATGTAGTCACATTATATATTTAAATGGAGCATACCTTCAAAACAAAAGAAATTTAGAAATCAGGTGGGAGGTTATATTTGCAGATTTCTAATTCTGCATAGTAATCAGAGAGCTATAAAACAACTTAAATTCATTCATGAAACAAGAAAATTAGGGCTTATTCCCTCCATTTACTACAATGAATGTGATATTTTTGCTAAAAGCAATACAGTGTTTAGAATAGTTTCTAAAGCTGAATCCAACTGGTCAAAATAAAAGAATGTGAGTAATCTTGAACGGGGGAATTTATTTTTTTAAATTTAGCCAATTTCTGACATCTAACCAAAAACCTGGGAGTATTGACAATTAAAAAACAGATATTCCAGAGATTCTTCATCTAGATTACAAAAGGTACAAGGTTCTACCATGAATTTGAATCTTCTTTTAAGAAGCAGGCCCACTGGATAGATGTTATTAATTATTTTAAAATGTGTTTCCTTTACTTTAGGAGACAGTGGCAATTTAACAAATTTAGAGAATGCCTTAATTTTCATAGAATCATCGTTTGAACTGGGCACATCGTTAAAAGTCAAAATAAATCCTTTGTCTAATTTCCTCATTGATAACTCGAGTGTTTACTACAAGAGTGCGGATCATAAACATAAAAAGAGGAAAAGTGTGCGGGGCGGAAGAAGGTGAATATGTTTGTCAAAATTTTTTTTTTTAAATTGTCAACGATACTGCACTATTTGTAAAGAAGAGGAGGCATGATAGAGCCTCAGATATGGCAGTAGGTGAAATATAAGGAAGGAAATTAGGGCGCATTAGTTGTGGGCAAGGGACGATCATTGCCACTTGCGAGTATATTTACTATTAATTTTTGTATTACTATTAAAATATGGTCTATAGTTACTCCTAAGAACTTATTTTCAAAAAATGTTTTGTTTGTTTGTTTTGTTTTGTTTTTTTGCGGGCGGTTGTCATCTGCACCAAAATGAACCCGAATATGATGGTATAGTAGTTCTTCCAACTTTTTAAACCACCATTAATACATTTTATGAATTTATTCCCAGCAGGGTTCTACAGTCGTATGAAAAAGTTTGGGCACCCCTGATCATTTTCAAGATTTTCCTTTATAAATCATTGGTTGTTCGGATCAGCAATTTCAGTTAAATATATCAAATAGCAGACAAACACAGTGATATTTGAGAAGTGAAATAAATTGTATAGGATTTACAGAAAGTGTGCAATAACGACTGCATCTCTAAAATAGACAGACTCATAAGCTTGTGTGTTGAATTCCAGTGAAGCTGCGTAACCTGAACACCAACGACAACATTGTGGTGGAGTCGTGTGTTATGAGGCTGCAGCTGAGAGACAGACCTGTCCACTGCGTCTTCAGCCTGGACGGTAAGGAGCAATGACCACTGTACCGTCAAGACAAGACTGCTTACTGTCTTGCAACCAATAATTCCAACAGTTTACACAGTTCAACCATTACACAGTTTCTAGTGTATCTTGCATTTGTTAAATTACATAGGTTTCATTGCTAAAGAAATACCTTGAACCTCTATGCTCTCTCCTCATTCAAGACGCCATTGCGCCTACAGATTCCTATTTTATCTTACCTTCCTTATACTCCCTGTCCCTGTGGACAAAAACATATTGTCTTGTTTAACTTCTTTAACTCTTGGATTGCAGCTGAACCTGCTCTGGACCTATCCGTGTGTGGCCCGTCCCTCCTGCCCCCCGGCCTGTCCCACTCCCTCTCCTCGGCCCCCCTCACTGCAGCGGAGTGCCTGGCTGGGATGCAGGAACATAGGGGCTACTCCGCAGAGGACCTCCAGGCGTGCAGTCTGCTCTGGCACACACTGGACCAGGCCGGGGAGAGAGGTCTGGACGTGGGAGAGTTTGAACAGAGACTCAGAAAGCTGGACTCTGCCCGGCCCCCACGCACCAGGACCCTGCAGCAGTACACACAGGTACAAGACAAAGGCAGGAAACCACTACTATCTCTCTGGCAGTCCAGAACGTTTGTCCTGGTGTCACAATGTCAGAAAAGCTTCATTAGACTTAAAACATATCATTTGCTTCTTGAACTACTATACAGTATAACTTAAAATAATGTATGAACAGGAAAACATTTAAAGGCGACTTAAAAGTACATTAGGTAACTTTTTAGATTGGCTCCTTGTTTCCATGAAGATGGAAGATTGCATTACCTGCAATGTTCTGTTCTCCACAGAGACAAGCATGTGTCCACTTTATAGGTCAGGGGCCTCATTTATAAAGCTTGCTTTTATAGATATCACGGATGGTGCAGAGGACGGGCTACGCACTGCGTAGTGCACCAAAGTCCTGTCTAGTTTGTGCCATCTCAGAAACGTTTTAATGCATCTGTGATGTCAGGTTCCCAGATAAACAATAAACGCTTCCTGTGTGGTACTTTTCAACATAAAATGCAAGATAAGATGCATTCGCCACCTGCAGTGAGGGCTTTATAGTGAAAAGGTTGGACGGCGAGCCAGTGCACTTCCTTCACAACAACACACGTTTGAGAAAAAAAAAAATATATTTTGTGTTATTTTTCTACAAATGTATAGAATTTCAGATGCTACTGACTGGTGAACTGTTAAAACTATTTTTTATCATACACATTTGTTTCAATATTAAGGTCAAAATTTAGATTTTTCAGTGTGAGAAATGTGAGGTGTGTGCGTGTGATCGATGAGGTCGATGAGACTTGAGAGCCCTGTTTACGAACATGAACCTC
The DNA here is from genome assembly GCA_019453435.1 of Rhinogobius similis. Taxonomy (NCBI): domain Eukaryota; kingdom Metazoa; phylum Chordata; class Actinopteri; order Gobiiformes; family Gobiidae; genus Rhinogobius; species Rhinogobius similis. The sequence goes on from CM033622.1 coordinate 4,150,803, forward strand.
CTCTACAAGAGCTTCTATTTCTGCTTCAGTAAAGTTTCTCTTTCGGGGTGCCATCTTTGCTGGTTTGAAAGGCAGACGCGCAAAGTCTGCTCATTTGAATTGTCCTGAATATGTATGAGCTCATTTGCATGGTTTATAAATGGGTGCTGAAAGTGTGGTCGGGGCCGGATCAAAGGGAGCGTGACATTAGTGAACAAGACAAGTTTAAAACAAGTTTAAAAATGAGTTCCTGTATTTCTGGGCCATTGAAGCCGTTTCTGCTCGTGAGCATTGGTTAAGGGTGGCTGAATAGAAGGTGTATACAGTGATCCCTTGTTTATCGCGGGAGTTGCGTTCCAAAAATAACACGCGAAAAGTGAAATCCGTGAAGTAGTCACCTTTATTTTTTACAATGCAATACTGAACTATGGAATGAAACCAAAAATCAAAACCTGTTTTAAAGCCCAAAATTTGTTCAAAACAATAATTTTAATATAGTAATACAAGGTTGGAAACATTGTCACTGGCGTATTTCACAGTCCCAGCTGTGCCTCTTCGTCCTGACTCCGCTCCGCTGTAGCGTCTGTTTCTACTGAAGGCGCAGGAGTCTTTCTTTAGTTGTTGGCGCGCTTTCTTTTTCTGAGCAAGAAGATTTTTATAAACGGATATGCCACCTTCGATTATATTTGAGAACTGCAATGAACGACTCTAAGGGTCCCGTTCTTGTGCCGTGCGCTGAAGTTCAGTGGACGCACTGTAAAAATATCCGCACTGTAAAAAAAATCCGTGAAGCAGCGAAGCCGTGAAAGATGAAACGCGATATAGCGAGGGATCACTGTACATAATTACAAGCCTCTGTAGGATGCTACACCTTGATGTTCGCAGGACTCCAGAGGCACCAGCAGCTTCAAATACCTTTTTTGCTGCTTTGTAATGGCATTTTAGCAGCTGCTCTCTTAATCTAATGTGTTTGTCAGGCAGAACACTTCCTCTTTGTGCCTTTATCTGCACAAATCCGTGTGTGCTCTGAATCATCTACAAATCTCTTAATAGTATGATGATCACGCTTAAGTTTTCGTGAAATATCCAATGTTTTCATACCTTGTCATTCAACTATTTCACGCTTAATGGTGGTCTGCTTAATAATGTGGAACGTCCTTCTTAAGTAATTTTTCCTTTAATTGGACTTAATGGCACAGGTTTCTGAGATTGATTTCACTGACTCGAAGAGCCCTGAGATATAATACATCCATTAGTTTCACTGGAAAACAAAAAAAAATATCTTTATGACACTTAAACACAATTTGCATAATAATTTGGAATGCGGTGTATCTGTCCAGTGAAGACAACTTGCATGTTATGTTTACACTGTTGGCTGTTCAGGGCCCAGTGCTTTTATCCTTTTTCTATTCACTCCTACAGGCTTAATAACTTTTAGTTTTTGCCCAAGACACAATCTACGACCCAAATTAAGGCCGCTACTGGTGCCGACTGCAGCCCAATAACCATCAGATGGCATCTGTGACTGAAGGGCTTCAAAAGCAAAAAAATGTCTCCAAGGCTGCTTGGAATTTACAAGAGAACATCAAACATGAAACACTGAAAAGAAGTAGAAGTTACCTTGAAGTAACCTTGATGGTCCTGATGGTTTCCAACGTTACTGGCACGACAAGCAGATCCACCTGAGATGTTTTCTACGTGCTACAGGGAGAGGGCTGATCTGGGGTGCTTTTTCCTTCAGTGGATCAATGGAGCTCCAGCTGGTGCAGGGGCGTCAAACAGCCACTGGCTCTGTGCAGATGTTGTAGAGAGCATCCCTCATGACTGAGGCCCTCGTCTGTGGTAACAAGTGGATTTTTCAACAGGACAACGCTACAGTTCACTAAGCCCGCAGGACAAAGGACTTCTTCCAGGAGAATAGCATCACTCTTTTGGACCATCCTGCGTATTCCTCTCCATCTAAATCCAATTGAGAACTCACCTCCTGGAAACGCTTGTATCAAGCATGCTGCAACCAATTTTTGAAGTGATTACAGTCTACATGACAGGTTCTCAAATCTTCTACTTATGACTAAGTTTGATGGGAAGGCACCTGTGGCAATTATTTATTATAGTTTTACATCTGTGAAGTTGCAGTTTGTAAAGAAAGTTTGAATAACGTACTTTAAAAAATACAGAAAGTAGTGCTGAGTTCTAACACGGAGTCCCTCTGTGTCATCAAAATGTGAGACAATTTACACACAACTGAAATTATTTTTTAGTTGTTAAATCATAACTATAGTGTTATTTATATGGATTTTGGCTCTTCTTTTCAAAATTGTTGCTAGGTAACAGTTGTCGAATTACCTCCTCCTATGTCATATCTGCTGCTCATGTCCATCCAGGAAGTTCATTTTATTAAGTTCATTTTATGTATTTTGATTTGTTTTGGGGCATCATCTCAATTAACCATTTCAAATGACCAATTTCCATATCAAATATCAAAATTAATACATTTTGGTCAATCTGAAGGTTGTAAGAACGTAACCAAGACATTGACTTCTTTTCTAGACATAAAATAACACTTTACCAACTGTGGTTTATGGAGATTTATTGATTAACAACAGATAAATATGGTGATTAAATATACAAATTAGTCATTAACAGGCATAAAGTAGACAGGGTTGTTCTGGATGTATCTAGTTTTTTTGTTGGAGTTAGAATTGACAATTAAAATGTATTGAAGCCAGTTTGTCAAATCTGTGCACTTACAACCTGAGAGTTTCTCCAGCCATGTGTTCGATGTGTGACCTGAGGGTCTATCTGGGCTGAGAGGGACGCAACTGCTGGTCTGAAAGATTTTCCTGAAGATGCCTCCAGTGAAAGAAAGATATGAGGAAGAGGACGACGCCTCTCTGAATGTCTTGGTTTGGCAGCAGTCACAGATTAAAACCTGAAGGTTATTTTTGTAAACCGAAGAATCACAAAAAGGTCCTTTGCTTGAAAATGCATGTGTGCAAAGTCACGTCAAAAGAAGGTCACAGATCTTGGAGGGGAGTTAGCTCCTTGGGCCTAGCTCTCCTCCCTTCCTTGGTCTTAGGAGGGCTTGGATGGTACACTCCTATGGACCCACCATGTGCGGAGCATGGTCCCTTTCCTGGAGGAGAGGCCTCGTTTCTCCGTTGGGACTTGTCCTGGAGCTTAGACGAGCTGGATTGGCCTGTTGGGACTGGCCTGCTGGGACTGGTCGAAAAGTCCAAGTTCTGCTCAGAGAGCGACCCTACTCAAACTGCCCCAACTCCATCTGCTCAAAGTTGCTTGGTGCATGGGGTTTTTAGCTTGTCAGCGTCATACACTGTGACGCTGACTTCCAGCCAATCAGAGTCTTGACCTGACTCAGATGTGTGAGTGTCTAATTGTGTTGGGAGGGAATGTTTGACACCCAAGACATCACCTCCATTGTGTGAACATTAACCCAAATTAAAGGCAATTTTCATTGTCTGTTGAAAAGCATATTACTACACTGAAATGTTCACAAGACAGTTCACAGAACATTTGAATCAACAGGCAGAACATTAACAACATAACACAACATTGTAAATTCATCCTATTAGAGCCAATTCATGAATTAGATGTTTAAGTTAAGATGTTAAGCCCAGATTAGTCTTTTATCAGACCACAAGATGTTGGAATGTGGGGGTTGGGGGGCAAAGGTCATAAACTCAGTTCATCTGCAGGGCATCCTGTCCTGCATGGGAAAGATTTCTTGAGGTCAGCAATAGTTTGCCTTTTCACGTCTTACAGTGTATAAAGTTTATGCATGCATCTGTATCCAAGAAAACAAACTGCCACTTCGAGATGGACGGCCCTGCTAGCCATACAAGTGTGAAATATTAGTTGATTGAGATTAAGAATAGTTCAACCTCTTTTTGCCTTTACAGAGCCAAAATAATCCACTCCCACATTGGTAAAAGGTGGCCGATCGGATAGGATTCTTTCTTTTGGCAAAGCTGCCATTTTTTTATGTATCATATTGCTGTTGTGTCTTTACGGAAAAAAAGATTCGGTAATAACTGTGGAGGTGGCATTTGTGACCCAAAGGCATTTGTGACCCAATATTTTTAATAGAGTGTGGACATGGTTATGGTCACTATGACCAAGTTGACTGTGAATGTTTTTAATTATGAGGGTAGACATAGGTTGGTGTGACTCAGAGCTATATCTGGCAAACAACTTTTACTCAGCAGTCCCCCGACTCTCAATAGGCCATTGATTAAACATGGTGCCATCTGTAGATATTCCTGTACCTATTCACAACTTTGCCCATCGTTTTAAAGATTCATTTAGGTCAAATGTTAAAGTCTCACCCAAAAAAATGATCCCCAAAAATGTACTACCAAATCTTATAGCAGCTTTGCAAAGTGCTGATTGTAATGAAATTATTCAAAGTTAAGATTTTGTAAATAGCAGCTTTCCATTTCACAAGAAAATTAATGCAGTAATGTCAAATTTTACGAAAAAAGGAAGCCACAACAAAAGAAAGAGAAATCTATTACCATGGATAAACGATGAATGCAAGAAATGGATGAGAGACAGAGATAAACAACAAAAAAAATATCTCAAATCCCGTCTCATCACAGACCGGTATAAATTTACCTAATTGAGAAATAAGGTCACTCAAATTATGCGAAAGGTCAAAGCAACATTTTTCATGAATATTATCTCTGAAGCAAATGGAAACCCCAAAAAGATCTGGCAAAATATAAATAAATTAATTGGGAAGGATAAAAAAGCAAAACAAGAAATCAAGTTAAAAATAAACAATATTACAGTGTCTGATCCAGATCTACTGACAAATGAATTTAATCACTATTTTCTCAACTCTGTTAAGGAAATAAGTGAGCTATTTCCATCTCCTGATCTCAAAACAAGATCCATTGATCTCACACAACCTGTTTTTAATTTACGTGAAATAACAGGGCTGGAAGTGTCCAAAATTATTGGTTCATTAAAAAATTCAATAGCCAAAGACATTCATGGACTGGACACTCATCTCCTAAAATTATGCAAAGAGTCTCTTATTGCACCAATAACACACATGGTTAATTTATCACTTAAACAGAGGGTTGTCCCATCATCCTGGAAACTGGCCACAGTCTCCCCAATTTTTAAATCTGGTGACAGATCAAATATATCCAATTATCGACCAATCTGTATACTTCCAGTTGTTTCCAAGGTTGTTGAGAGATGGGTAGCAAATATTATAAATGATCATTTAAATAAAAGTCCCTTTAACTTAAATGCCATGCAGTTTGGTTTTAGAGCAAACCATTCCACTGAATCCGCAAACAGCTTCTTTATAGAAATTGTCAAGAGTAAATTGGATATATATCCCTGTGTTGGTGCAGTGTTTCTCGATCTTAAAAAGGCTTTCGACACTGTCAACCATGAAATTCTTCTAACAAAATGAATAGACTTCAACTTCTCGTCAGAGGCAATTCAGTGGATTAAATCATATTTAACTTCAAGAAAACAATGTGTACAAATTGACAGTGTAAAATCATCGGTTTTGGATGTTTCTGTCGGTGTTCCGCAAGGATCAATACTTGGTCCTCTGTTATTTTCACTGTACATAAAAGTATCTTGGTGTGACACTTGATTCCACTCTGTCTTTCAAAAGTCATATTAAAAAACTTGCCAATACTGTCAAACTTAACCTAAAAAATTTTAAACAAATACGGCCTTTTTTTAACACTAGGTGCTGCTAGAATGTTTCTCCATTCAATGATTTTATCCCATATCGAATATTGCATAACAAGTTGGTCTCTAACCACTGTTACCAATTTGAAAATAATTGAATCATTGTATAAAAAATCTGTTAAAATGTTTGACCAAAAACCTAATTTATTTCATGTATGTAATATTTTAAACAAGTGTAATCTTTTAAATTTTGAAAATTTTATAAATTTTAAGTATGTATGTTTCATCTACAAAGCGCTACATGGTCTAGCCCCACCTCCCTTGTCTGTCTTTTTCAAACCTAAGACTTCAGGAGGTTTAAGAACCAGAGCCTCCTCCAGAGGAGACTGTACAGAAGAACAACCTTCGGACTGAACACTCTCTCTGTGAGGGCCACTAACCTCTGGAACAGTCTTCCTCTGCAAACACGGGAGAGTCCTACACTGATCAGCTTTAAAACTCAACACAAACGATGGCTGAAAACAAACCAGTCATGTGACCATTAGACTCTTAACTTTTCCTTGAATTTGTGTTGCATGTTGTAATTTTTTATGTATCTGCCTGCCTAGGGACTACGGATGAAAACTAGCTTTGTAGCTATAATCCGGCATATTTACATCTGTTTTATACTGATGTTCATTAAAGGTCCCATAACATGCTAAATCGACTTTTCAGAGGTTTTAACCTTCCTACAGTGCTATTTGGGCCTCGTATGTTGTGCCCAAAGTGGTTTTTTGATTGATTCCCGCATGCTTTCGCTAGAGAACTGTCTTTTCCGTCCCCCTCGGCTGAGCAGCAGACGGGGGCTCCTCACCAGGATGACGTGGCTTCACTAGGATGACGCGGCGCTCAAGCCACAAATCAAATCAAATCAAATCAATTTATTTTTATAATGCCCAAAATCACAACAACAGTTGCCTCGATGGGCCACAAATTGCCTCGATGGGCCACAAGTTGCCTCGATGGGCCACGCCTCCAGGAAGCACGCAGCCGCAATAATAAAAACAGCTAATGCTAATGCTACACAGTAATTACATGATGGATACGAGAGATAGAAGAGTTAGCTTGTTATTTACCAAACGGCAACGTCCGTAGTTGAGTTACTGCGTCCACGTCAAACTCCAGGTCAGATCCAGGACGTAGGACTCGGCACAACGCACCGTCATGACGGATAAAATGTTTATTCCAGTGTTCATGTATCGCTGTTTACCGGAGCACACGGCGCATGCGCACCATCTCCGCTCTAGGCTTCGTCATGGGTTGGGCGGGGGAGACGCGCGGGTTGGGCGGGGGAGGCAGACTGCTCTCTGTTCGGGGGGGTCAGATCTCAGAGCGAGCCGTTTGCTTTTGCAAGGAGGGGGGCCAGTCCAAGAAATGGGTGTTTTTTGGAAACTGTTATGTTATGGATATTGCACAACGCAAAATGTTATCAACAAAGCCCTTAGAATAGACTGTGTAAAGGGGAAAATAGCAGAATATGGGACCTTTAATGTGCATTGTCCCTATCAGATAAATAAATAAATAAAATAAACAGTGCAACAATTTATTTGGCAAATTCTTGATGTTGGGCAAATTGGATGATTGCACACTCTGCTTGAAAGAGCTCCTCCCCATACAAAGGTTGTATGAATTGCCATTTTGTCACTGATGCTGCAGCCTGATTTCCTTTGAGCAGCACAACTTTTAGCCTCAAGACCCAGGCCACTGCCGCCTTTAGCCTTTTCCAATCAGAAAAATATGACAGGAGATGTGTATTGGCATCAAGAGCCTCTGTAGTGTTGACTGCATGTACAGCAATCTTCCTTTTAATTTCAGATCACCCGACTCTTCCATGTCCACCATACTAACTGGCTAATCTTCTTTTGCCATTGACAGAAATTCAGGGCCCTGCTTCCATATACTGTTTTTGATTAAATCTGCATTATGTTGCACTCTTGATGCAGCATGTCCCGGATTTTCTTTGGAATAGATGTGTCATTGTGCCACTGTGAAGCTCTCTAAATGACTGAAATTCTGTTGACGTGTGACAGTGATTATCTTCATTCTTGATGTAACATTGTACAGAAGTACTATCTGTCCACAAGACTGTCTCTTGCAACAGCATTTTCATTTCAGCTTTCAACATCAAGTCGACCCGAACAGCAAGTGTAGCTACTGTTAGCTCCATTCAAGGGATTATGACTGCCTTTATAGGTGTGACCCTTGCCTTACCAAGAAGGAAGCTCACAATAACCTTTTCTATTTTGTTGTCGAAGGTGGGTAACAGTGCCATATCCCACTTCACTGGCATCTGAAAAATGATGTAGTTGACCATGAATGGAGCTTCCAAATCCTCTGGGTTTCATACATCATTCCACCTTGAATTCAGAAAGCATGTCCAAATCCTTCAACCACTGTAACCATTGGAGGTTTAAGTCTTGAGGAATGGTTTCATCCTATCCATCATTTCTTCTACATAGTTCTTGCTAGTTACCTCAACTTGAGACTGATAACATTCCATGACTTGTGCATGGCCTCTTTTTCACTTCCATTTTGAATTTTTACACATCACTTTGTGTATACCATTACAATCCCAGAGCCAGCTCAATGGGTGGTACGCCTTTATCCAGGTCTATTTGTTTCAGTTCCTTTTTGGGCTTCAGAGACCCCTTTAACCATGTTCTTTCTGTTTCTGACCCACCTTGTCAGTGTAAAGCCTTCCATTTGACATAAAGCTGTTAATTGCTTTACCGTGGCGACACTGCTTCATCGTCCAAATAGAAATTCTCTTTTACTAACTGGACGACTTCTGCTGTATCGCCCCCCGCGCGCTTTGAGGTCCGAGGGCCAGCTCCAGCTCGTGGTGCCTAAGACCAGACTTAGAACCAGGGGCGACAGGGCTTTCTCTGTGGTCGGCCCCAAACTCTGGAACGCTCTGCCTCCTCACGTGCGAACGGCCCCCACAGTGGAGTGTTTTAAGTCTCGTCTTAAGACCCACTTTTATGCTCTGGCTTTTAACACAGCATGAGTTGTGTGGTCCTCTGTGTTTTTAGCATTTTTAAAATTTATTTATTCTATTAATTTATTTCTATTTTATGGTTTTATCATTTGGCTTGGATTTGATTTTACTGGTTTTACAAGCAGTAAGATCAAATTGAGTTGTTATTTTATATTGTGTTTTGCCGTTTTTATGTTTGTGTGTGCAGCACTTTGGAAACAGGTCTGCTTATAAAATTTGCTATACAAATAAAGTGGATTTGGATTTGGATTTGGGAAATCTGCTTGGTGATCTTTAGCAGTTTTCCGAAAAGTAAAACTAGCATAACTTGGCACAGCACCGAAGAGGTGGACTGTCATTCAGAACACTGCAACTTCTCTATTCAAGTCTCCTCCTCCACCACAAAAAAGGTATACAATCTCTGTCACTCTGAGCCACTTTGACTTGATGGAACATAGCCTTTAACATCACCCATGAATGCCACGGATTCTCCCCGGAATGTTAACATAACTCCCTAGAAATGTACTGGTAAGATTTGGGCCTTGCAGCAGATTTTGGTTAAGAGATGTTCCTTTAAGTGTTGCCCCACAGTCGAACACAACTGTGAGTAACTTCTTTCTTGGCATGGTGGTGAAAATACCTTAATTTGCCATTCTCTTCATCCTACTGTGCGGTTATCTGCTCCGCATAGCCTTTGCTAATCATTTCATTAATCTTGACTTTTAATATTCTGTAGAGAATTGTTCATTTTGGAGAGGCCTTTTCTTCAGGCTGAATGGTTTTTGTTTTGCCACTATCGAATTGTTTGATAGAGAGACAAATTTATTTTTAAAGGGCAACTTTGAACTATAATGTCAATCATTTGCCGCAGACTGCTCCACAATCTTGGTACTTCCTCCAGTTACATTTTAGTTACATTTCTTCTTTCAGAATGAAATAGGGTATGATGTAACAACTCATATCTTAAACTGGAGCAGTTATCACATTGTCATACCATGTGTCCTGTGCCTAAACAGCCAAAGCAGAGAACCCTTTTCATGCAATATTTTACTTTTTTACTTTTACTTTACATCTTCTGATTTAACCAAGGGACAAGCTAGCGCTCTCTCCCGTGTATGCAGTAACAATACTGTAATCATTTCCAAAATGTTCCTGCAGAAGGTTCTTTGTTTTAGCATAACTGCGTTCTGGTTCCAGCTGTTGACAGCTGCGCACCAGCTCTCTGGCCTGACCCACTGTAAACTGTTCCAGATAGTACAAGCAAGTTTCAAGTTCTTCTGACTTTGTTAAAGGCCCAATTGGGAAAACCACATGCTGAGAAGGCATGTTGGACATGTTCTTCCTCTTTCTTCCTCCCCTCTGAGCTGGTGGGTATGTCTTGGGCTCTGTGTTGTAATGTCCTGATCACTCCCAGGGTGTGCTGCCGTGGGTGGTTAGAACCAAATTGTAAGTACTGATCTGTGTGAGTGGGTTTCCTGTACACTTCTGTCTGAAGTATGCCTTCCTCCCCTCTGATTGTGGAGCAATCAAGAAACGCCAATCGGTTGTCCTCGTCATTATCCAGGCCATTATCAGACACTAGGCAGGGCAAACTATTAACCAAATAAAAACAGGCTATCAGTGACTCCTTTCTGTAGGCAGGGCTCTCACTACTCAGAGTAGCATATAAGCTAGAGTTCCCAGACCATCTCTCTGATTGGCAATGACTTTTGGATAGTCAAAAAGTCTCGATCTTCAAACAGCGTCCGGATGACAACCCCTGAAACCTTTTCTACAATGGAACACGCCTGGGCGAATGAGGGATTATATCGATGCTCCTACACTACGTTTTGGTGAAATGTGTAGTCTTACCTGTCATGTAGACATTTTGGGGTTGTTTTTTGAGGTGTGGTCCTAAACTTTTGATCAGCTGCAGAACAGCCTATTTCAGTTTAATTCTTGTTTTTAATAAAATGTTTACTCAAACTTTCTTGTCTCACTCCCATTTCTTGATGCTTATTGAACCTCTACCTGGTTAAGATCCAACCATGCAAAATGTGACTTTTGCCATTTATTCATCTGGTCTTAAACTTTTTATTGAGACTGTATTAGCATCATCCAGACTCTTCTCTCCCTTGTTGTCTCAGGATTTGCAGCAGGAGGGCCAGGCTGTGCTGGTGGGAGCATATGGAGCTCGCTGGGTCCTGCGACTTCATGCTCAGCCCTGGCTCATCACCCTCAACACAAACCAGTGGAGCAGGACGCCCCCTGAGAACCTGAACTTCAACCCACACAAGCATGACATCCCGTTCATGAGGAAGAAACGGCCCACGACCAGGGACAGAGAGGGGGAGACCATTGCCAAACGCCCAGCTCTTGATACCTGCATGGACAGAGAAGACCAACCAGAGGAGGAGAGAAGTGCAGAGAATCAGCTGCAGGGAGCAGAGGAGACGAGTCATGTAATAGAGGTACAGATTGTGTAATCATAAGGAGGACTCTCTTGAAAACGAGATGATTCATCTCAAAGGGTTTTTCCTCATGAAAATGTAAATAAATCAATGAGAATATTTGAAACAAGTAGGCAGAATTTGTTAAGCACAATTCATTCATCACACGATACAAAGTGCTTTACAATTATTAAATACATTAAATTCACAATACAAAGGTGTAAAATAACAATTCAAACTATATGTTTTTTTAAAAACTAAAGAGAAAAATGTAGGCAAAAGGATTTCAGTCATAAGCATAACTAAATAAATCAATCTGACTACATTATTGCCCCAGATTTCCAACTTTATTTGTAGGTTTCTGGAGGTGACCACTGACACTTTGTTTCTGAGGGTCAAAGACGATGATTTCAGTCTTATCTGAGTTTAGCTGGAGAACGTTGCTTTGCATCCACACACTGATCTGTTGGATCTTGGATGCAGTGACAGAGTGAATCCACTGGTTCATATTCACCTGCTGTCAGTGAGGCATAGATCCTCATCTGCAGAGCTGTGATAAGATTATTACTGTGTATTAACTGACCTAACTGCAGCATGTAGTAGTAGGTTGAACAAGAACTCAGGTTTGACCCTTTGGACACCCCACAGGCCAAGGCCATATGATCTGAAATACTGTTATTGGCCCGAGCCTGTAAACTGGCGAGGGACATTGTTCTTCGTCGGTTTCTTGCTTATTGGCCCGAGCCAGTAAACTGGCGAGGGACATTGTTCTTCGTCGGTTTCTTGCTTATTATTATTATTTTGTCCGTTTTCTTACTTTTCGCGGGCCTTTTTGACCCAGTAAACATGCACGAAAAGTCTTCAATGGGGGTATAGTCGCGATCGGCCCGGAAAAAGATTTTTGTGTTTCGCGCGTCTCAAGAGCGTCCGACCCGACCCGAACGAACAGCACTGGCCCGAATCGGACCCTATGGGAAATGGGACGAGCAAATTTTGCCCGACGTGCACGAAACTCAGAACAGTGATAGAGAACAGTGAACCGAGCAAAACATGACATTGGAGCGCGGCCCTCGGACCAAGCGCACGGCGGCCATATTGGATCAAAGTCGCCACGCCAGTTTGACTTTTTTTTTTTTGAGCTCCCAAGAGTCCTAGGGTTTTGGTCCGACATGGGTCTGGCATACACATAGTCGATCTACATGGTTTGAAATTTAATTGTTATTCTCTTTTTTTCGGATATCTCAAATGGTTTCGCCGTGGCACGCCTTCGTTTCCTGTTTTTCCGATCGCATGTCAAGGGTACATGCTTAGACTGAGAGAACTATAATTTCAGTCAAATGTGCGTAATTATGATCTGAATGTAATGCATTAATAAAAATAAATGAAAAGTACTCGCTAGCACCCCCTACCTATTAAGTGAAAAGTCAACATTGTCCGATTTTGACCAAACTTGGGGAATATGTCCAGTGTGGGGCGCCATGAAAAAAACTGAATTAGTGATATGGTGCATTTATCACCGTTGGCCACCAGGGGCGCAAAGAGTACTCACAAAATCATTTAAATAGTTCCTGCACGCACACGCGTACTCCTATCGACATGAAATTTGAAACACACTTAAACGTCAAGCAGCTGAATCCATTTATGCGCGCACAATAACAATCAACCCTACGGCGCCACCTGTAGGAGCGCACTAAATTACAATGGGGAGAAAAACAATTACTTTGACTTTTATTTGTGAAAATTTGCGCACAATTCCTAGACGGCCTCCTGATCAGAAAAGCCAATGAGACCCATGGCCTATTTTTCACACTTTTGCCTCTAGGGCCCTCCTGAGGTCCTATTCATTCTCTATGGGAGCCTGACTCTCATCACTCAAAGATGGAGCAAAAAGCCACTAAACAGTGAGTAACAGCCACCAAACTTAATACAATGACTCCTTTTAAGGAACATGAATGTCCCATAACACCATTTTACATGCAACTCAAATACAGCCTCTACAGCGCCACCTGTTGGGTCAGGCCTATGGAAAGGGAGATGCATTTATTTTGGAGGAGGCCTATGAAATTTGCCACAGTGATAGTACACATAAAGACGACCCTAAAACATAATTGGTGCGCAGTGATCAGACAAACAGCAAGGCAGCCATATTAAATTTAATTTTAGACGCCACTTTAAGTTTTTTTTTTTCCATTGCAAAAGTGTCCTAGGTTTTTGGGCCCACATCAGTCTAACATACACGTTCCTGATCAGGACACATTGAAATTCGATTAAAAAACAAATTTTGGAGATATCTCTTAGGGTTTACGCGTGACTTCCTGTCAAATATCGCCATCATTTCCTGTTTTTTTGCTTATCCCTCAGAGGCACGTGGACTGTGCCTACAGAGCCCAAATTGCCACCAATGATGGAGAATTAAATATTACACAAAATAGACTAGGGAGCACAGGACCACTCATCACTATAGCGCCCCTTACAGTTCAGTTAAAAGTGTCCAGATTGTCCGATTGACACCAAATCTTGGGAGATGATTCTTTGCTTTATAAGATGCAAAAAAGTCAATGGGACCCATGGCCTATTCTTCACACTTTTGCCTCTAGGGCCCTCCAGAGCTCCCATTCATTATCTATGGGAGTCTGACTCTTCACAGAAAGAGGCAGCAAAAACCCACTAAACAGTGAGTAACAGCCACCAAACTTATTACTGTAACTCCTTTTAAGAAAAATGAATGTCCGATAACACCATTTTACATGCAACTCAAATACAGCCTCTACAGCACCACCTGTTGGGTGAGGCCTATGGAAAGGGAGACACATTTATTTTAGAGGCCTATGAAATTTGCCACAGTGATAGTACACATAAAGACGACCCTAAAACATAATTGGTGCGCAGTGCTTAGACAAACGACAAGGCGGCCATATTGATTTCAATTTTGGACGCCACTTTAAGTTTTTTTTTTTTCCATTGCAAAAGGGTCCAAGGTTTTTGGGCCCACATCAGTCTAACATACATGCTCCTGATCTGGACGCATTGACATTCGATAGTTTTCCAATTTTTGGTGAAAATCGCAAATCGCCTTCATTTCCTGTATCTTAAAATTATTCTCCAAGCCACAGGCATTGCCGTACAGAGCACAAACTGTAACCACAGATGCAGAATCAAATATTAAACAGAACAGACTCAGGAGCACATGAGCACTTCACTATAGCGCCCCCTGCTGGTCATGTAAAAGTACCAACATTTTCGGATTGCCACGAAATCTTGGAATCTGATTTTGAGTGCCAAAAGCTGCAAAAAAGTCAATTACATCGATGTCCTATTTTGGATCGTTTGGCTTGGTGGGGCATGCATATTCCCCATGCATTTCCTATGAGCCATGTCATAAGTCTATGGAGAGGCCAAAATTATTTCAAGCAAAGTCAGTGAAACTTGGCAGACGCATTATTTAGAGGATTTTGATCGAAAAAGGCAATTACATCGAAGCCGTGTTTTGGACGGTTTCGCCACTTTTAGAGAGCAGCGCCCGCCTATGCAGTTCTATGGGGACGCCGCCCGGTGTGAGTGGGGGTAGGGGGGGTGTCACGGGGGCCCGGGCAACGCTCAGAGGAGGATGCGTGGCGGTTTTGGACCGGCCAAGGCTGCGTGGGGAGGCGGACGCACGCGGGGCGAGGGCCACCATCGCCGCTGCGCGGCTTTAATACTGTATATATTTTTCAACCCTTTTGACCTGAAAAAGCATCCTTATTTACTGTTTACTCCACTGTTCTTGACAGCGTTTTTTGGTTTTTTTGCTTTTTTTTTTAGGTTTTTTTTGCCTCTTAGGCTCTGACCAAAATACAAAATTGTACTAAAAAATATGTTTAGTTTTATTATTTCTATAGCTCTTACTTACTAAAAACAAAATCACAAATGTTTGTAAGCAAAACTCCTAAATGGCCCTTTTTCCATATAAAAAAGGGAGTATGGGCCAAAATGTTTAATTTAAACTATGCACTTTTATGAACTCCTCCTCAGGCGTAAGCCCAACCTTCCTGAAATTTGGTGAAAATGATCTCGAGGAGTGGGAAATCAAAAGTTATCCAAGATTTTAGTATTATGGTCTTTGTGCGGCACAGCTGCAAAGTTTAGACATTTTTAGTGAAATATGAGAAGTAGGCGCAGTAGTGCCACGGATTCGGCAGAAGGTATTTTATGAAGAGGGAAATTGGGGCGCGTAAGCGCCCCCTCCTCTTGCGTTGCGGGGCAGCGGCGTGGCACGAGCAAGGGCCGATCATTGCCGCTTGTGTCTATATTATTACTTGTTGTTTTCTCATAATAGTTGTGTTCTAGCTAAACCTTTGACACACCTTGTTAATTTGTCCATAAGAAATTGTAAATTTCCCTTAGGCTGGAAAAGAAGCAGTGGTTGCAACGGAGGGTGTCAGGGTGTATATGTGTGTATATTTTTGTGTATGTAGTGGTGTGTAATGAAGGTGTAGTTAACATTTAAACATCGCATTTTCTTAATCTCCTCATACCAAACATGTGGTGCCATCATGCCCTAAGTAGGATGTCTGGCCCCCAAGACAGGGTCGCACATTAGTCAGGCCTCCATTGCCCTCTAAGTCAGTGTTTCCCAACCACGGGTATGAGGACCCTTAGGGGTACGTGAGCCATTTCCAGGGTGTACTTGGAATGGTTTCAGGTTTTAAAAGAAATTTAAATTTACTTTTATCTGAATAAAAAATGCATTTCATTTTCTACCGCTCGTTCCCGTTAGGGGTCGCGAGTGACTGGAGCCTATCCCAATAACTTTGGGCTTTCAGTGGGGTACACCCTGGAGAGTGGCCAACTCGTCGCAGGGCTGTATCAATTAATATTAATAGTTAAAAGTAAAATATATAATTGTAATAATTGACAAAATGTGACTAGTAAACCCATTTATTTTCCTAAAACTCAATTAAGGGGTTCTCTAAGCATGAGACAAAGCTTAGGGGGTACTCGAGTTAAAAAAAGGTTGGGAACTACTGCTCTAAGCTACACAGATTTAAACGTTTGGCATTTGAATCAACAAGCAGAATAATATCAACATACAAGAGCCAGTTCATGAATTAGATGTTCGAGTTATTCTGTCAAACAAATTGTCAAAGTCTTTTATGTGTTTCGATCCCTTTTTCTCTGAAAAAGGTTTAATAGCCCATCAGAGTTTTGAAAAATAAATTAGATATTTTTGGCCACGTTTAATCTAGCTTCCAAAGCTTTTCAAAGTGCATTCTTTCTGCTGTTTAGAAAAGCGTGGAATTGGGACACATGATGTCCAGAATGGGGGTTGGGCAAAAGTCATAAACTCTCTATGATCTATTTGCAAGGACATCCTGTCTTGGGCAAGATTTGAACTATTCTGAAGTCAGCACTATTAAAATTGAATTATTTAATTGTTTTACAAACATTATTAGTTAGGCACAAAGCAAAACATTGTTTATTACCATGTGGTCTGCAAAATCTTCGTCTAGTCTAGCAGGAGGAAATTTGATTTTAAGATGCCTTATGCAAGAACCACCCTTAAACAAATGTATATATCATTTGCTGGTGTAAAGCAATGGAACTCCTTGGATAATGAGGTAAAAAACTGCTCAAACATGATTAGATTTAAGTATAAATGTAAACAAAGAATGTAGAAAGCATATGTAAAATAATTTACAAATAATTCTTAGAACATTGTGTTATAGTCAAATGTAACGGCCATCTATGTTTGTTATTTTACTGTGAAGAGAAACGGGTAGGGGTTAAATAAGACTTGTTTTCATCCTACTCCTGTGGATGCTTAATGTTGTACATTCCCATTTCAAAGAACAAATAAAATTAAAGCCGCAAAGCGGGCGCTATAGTGAAAACTGCTTATGTGCTCCTGAGTCTGTTCCATTGAATATTTTATTCTGCATCTGTGACTACAGTTTGGGCTCTGCAGCGCAATACCTGTGGCTGGGAGAGTTAGTCCAAGAAACAGGAAATGAAGGCGATTTCTGACAGGAAGTCATGACTAAACCGAATGAGACAGGCCAAAAAAGTGGTTTATAATAAAATTTCAATGTGTCCTGATCAGGAGCATGTATGTTAGACTGATCTCAGGCCAAAAACCTAGGACCCTTTTGCAATGGAAAAAAAAAACTTAAAGTGGCGTCTAAAATTAAATTCAATATGGCCGCCTTGCCGTTTGTCTGATCACTGCGCACCAATTATGTTTTAGGGTCATCTTTATGTGTACTATCACTGTGCCAAATTTCATAGGCCTCCTCCAGAATAAATGCATCTCCCTTTCCATAGGCCTGACCCAACAGGTGGCGCTGTAGAGGTTGTATTTGACTTGCATGAAAAATATGGTTATGAACCATTAATGTCTCTTATATGTAGACATTGTATTAAGTTTGGTGGCTGCTACTCACTGTTTAGTGGCTTTTTGCTCCATCTTTGAGTGATGAGAGTCAGGCTCCCATAGAGAATGAATGGGACCTTAGGAGGGCCCTAGAGGCAAAAGTGTGAAGAATAGGACATGGGTCCCATTGACTTTTTTGCTTCTTATAAAGCAAGTAATCATCTCCCAAGATTTGGTGTCAATCGGACAATCTGGACACTTTTAACTGAACTGTAGGGGGTGCTATAGTGATTCGTGGTCCTGTGCTCCCTAGTCTATTTTGTGTAATATTCAATTCTCCACCATTGGTGGCAATTTGGGCTCTGTAGGCACAGTCCATGTGTCTTTGAGGAGCGCGCAAAGAAACAGGAAATGAAGGCGATTTGAGACAGGAAGTCACGACTACACCGTGCGAATTAGGCCAAAAATGTTGGATCAGTATCAAAGTTCAATGCGTCCCGATCAGGCACGTGTATGTTAGACTGATGTGGGCCCAAAAACCAAGGACCCTTTTGCAATGGGAAAAAAAAACCCTAAACGTGGCGTTCAAAATTGAAATCAATATGGCCGCCATGCCGTTTGTCTGATGAGTTTGCACCAATTATGTTTTAGGGTCGTCTTTATGTGTACTATCACTGTGGCAAATTTCATAGGCCTCCTCTAAAATAAATGTGTCTCCCTTTCCATAGGCCTGACCCAACAGGTGGCACTGTAGAGGCTGTATTTGAGTTGCATGTCAAATGGTGTTATGGGGCATTTATTTTCCTTAAAAGGAGTCACTGTATTAAGTTTGGTGGCTATTCCTCACTGCTTAGTGGCTTTTTGATGCATCTTTGTGTAAAGAGAGCCAGACTCCCATAGAGAATGAATAGGAGCTCTGGAGGGCCCTAGAGGCAAAAGTGTGAAGAATAGGGCATGGGTCTCATTGACTTTTTTGCTTCTTATAAAGCACATAATCATCTCCCAAGATTTGGTGTCAATCGGACAATCTGGACACTTTTAACTGAACTGTAAGGGGCGCTATAGTGATGAGTGGTCCTGTGCTCCCTAGTCTATTTTGTGTAATATTTAATTCTCCATCATTGGTGGCAATTTGGGCTCTGTAGGCACAGTCCACGTGCCTTTGAGGGATAAGCAAAAAAACAGGAAATGATGGCTATATTTCACAGGAAGTCACGCGTAAACCCTAAGAGATATCTCCAAAAATTGGTTTTTAATCGAATTTCAATGCGTCCTGATTAGGAACGTGTATGTTAGACTGGTATAGGCCCAAAAACCTAGGACCCTTTTGCAATGGAAAAAAAAACTTAAAGTGGCGTCTAAAATTTAATTCAATATGGCCGCCTTTTCGTTGATCTGATGACTGAGTACCAATTATGTTTTAGGGTGCTTTTTATGTGTACTATCACTGTGCCAAATTTTATGGGCCTCCTCCAAAGTAAATGTGTCTCCCTCTCCTTAGGCCTCACCCAAAAGGTGGCGCTGTAGAGGCAGTTTATTAGTTTCATGAAAAATACAGTTCTGACCCATTAATGTCCCTTAAAAGGAGTCACTGTATTGAGTTTGGTGGCTGTCCTGCAGGTTTTAGTTGTTTTTTATTGCAGCCTTGTGTAAAGACAGTTAGATTCCCATAGAGAATGAATAGGAGCTCTGGAGGGCTCTAGAGGCAAAAGTGTAAAAAATAGGCTATGGGTCTCATTGGCTTTTCTGATCAGGAGGCCGTCTAGGAATTGTCTGCAAATTTTCACAAATAAAAATCAAAGTAATGTTTTTTCTCCCCATTGTAACTTAGTGCGTTCCTACAGGTGGCGGCGTAAAGTTCATTGTTATTGTGCGCACATAAATGGATTCAGCTGCTTGACGTTTAAGTGTGTTTCAAATTTCATGTTGATCGGAGTATGCATGTGCGTGCAGGAGCTATTTAAATGATTTTGTGAGTACTCTTTGCGCTCCTGATGGTCAACGGTGATAAATGCACCATATCACTAATTCAGTTTTTTTCATGGCGCCCTACACTGGACATATTCCCCAAGTTTGGTCAAAATCGGACAATGTTGACGTTTCACTTAATAGGTAGGGGGCGCTAGCGAGTACTTTTCATTTATTTTTATTAATGCATTACATTCAAGTCATGATTACGCACTCGTGACTGAAATTACAGCTCTCTCATTCCAAGCGTGTAGCCGTGACATGCGATCGAATAAACAGGAAACAAAGGTGTTCTTCGACGGCGAGCCGCAGCGAAACCATTTGAGATATCCAGAAAAAGTGGATAACTATTGAATTTCAATCCGTGTAGATCGAGTACGTGTATGCCAGACCCATGTCGGGCCAAAACCCTAGGACTAGTTTGAGCTAAAAAAAAAAAGTCAAACTGGCGTGGCGACTTCGGTCCAATATGGCCGCCGTGCGCTTGGTCCGAGGGCCGCGCTCCAATGTCATGTTTTGCTCGGTTCACCGTTCTCTATCACTGTTCCGAGTTTCGTGTGCGTCGGGCTATTTTTGCTCGTCCCATTTCCCATAGGGGTCCGATTCGGGCCGGTGCTGTTCAGTCGGGTTGGGTCGGACGTTCTCGAGACGCACAAATTATCAAATTTTCACACGGGCCGATCGCAACAATACTCCTATGTGGGACTTTTCATGCATGTTCACTGGGTCAAAAAGGCCCTGAAAGGGTATGGAAAAAAAAAATTATAAGCAAGAAACCAGCCAAACACAATGACCCTCGCCAGTTTACTGGCTTGGGCCAATGAAATGAAGTTTCTTGAAGTCAGCAATATCATTTCTTACAGAGGGCTGCTCAAACACAGCTCAACAAGTAAATGGAATTATTTCAGAGTAAACTATAAAAATCGAAAAACCACAAATGATCAGAGATCGATCACAATGTTATCGTGTTATTGCAGTGCAGTAAAAAAAAAAAAAAAAATTTAGCGGTTGTCAATGGAGACAACCACAACGTTAATTTTTTTTTTTTTTTTTAAAGCCTATATTCATATTTTATATGAAAAATATATATAGTATTTGTGTGTTATTTTCACCACCTTTGTGAATTTACCTTCATTAAAAATGTTTTTAAAAAAATCGAATTTAGTATTATTAGTCTAGAGTATAATATTATTTAGATTAACAGATTTTGGCAAAAATAGTTAGAAAAATAAATAATCTGCACAATTTTTACAGCCGTCAAAGGTTAAAGGTCTAATACAGGTTAAAGGTGTGATATTTTCAGCAACTCTGTGAATCCATTTTCATATGATTAAATAATTACTAAAATCTTGGGCTTTTTTTTTTTTTTTTTTTAAAATTTAGTATTTTAGTCAGAACAAAACTGGATTAACAGAATTAAGAAAAAAAAAAAGGGTGGGGGGGGTCAAAAAAGGGAATTAAATCCTGTAATAATGGTTATTACAAAATTTTAGAAAATGTGGATCAAACTAAGGTTTGTAATGAAAAACCATCCAAATCTCTCCAGTCAGTACTGTTGAAATTATGGCCGATTTTAGTATGGAATAAGGGACAAAAAACACCTTTCCCCAACAGTTCACAAGCGTTGGATTAAATAACATTTTTGTTGTTTTTTCAGATTGTGGTCAAGATTGCAGCAATAGCAAAATGATTCCATTTTTATCTGTACATTAAGATTTGAGATTGTGTCATCCCTAACTACAGGTGAACACAGGACCAGAGGAACAGATGGAGCTTGGGGGAGGAGCAGAGGAGACTGCAGAAGAGAAAAATCTACAACCTGAAGAAACAAAGGGGGAGGGGAGGAATGTCATGCCAGAGGAGGAGCAGGGTGAGAAGACCAGAGCAGAAGGAGACCAGCAGGAGACGGGAATGAAGGAGGAACAAGCAGCAGAGGAGGGAAGTAAGAGGAATGAAGAAAGATTGCCCAAAGCCTCTCCTGAAATCTCTCTGGTGTAAGTACCGAACTAAAAAGAGGCATTTCGTCTGGTGGTACTAAAGGAAACTAGATTACTGTTACTCTTTTTAAAACGTGAAAAACAGAACGAGTGCATGTGTTTTTCAGTCATGAAAAGTTAAGAACAACTAGCGTGCTAACAGCTCACTTCCTGCTTCACAAGGAATAAAATGTTCTGTTAAATGCAACAACACACAGTGGTCTCCTTTTGACCCTTAAAGAACTGCTTTTACGATGTACCTGTGTTGGGAAAAAAAATAGTAATTACATGGGGAAAAAAAATGTTACAGCTACTTAAAGTTGTTCCAAGTGTTATATCACAGTCATTACTTTATGTTGGCTACACTGAAAAAGAGCAAAGGATCATGCTCTATGTAGTTATCTCTGCTTTTCTAGCGTGCTGTGTCAGCATCTGTCAATAATTCGTTGAGAGGAAAAAGCATCAAGCTTCAAGTATGCAAAAGTTTGAACAGACTGTTTTTATTTTATTGTTTTGGGAATTGATTCATCTGACAATTATTTCTTTTGAGTCATCGACTAGTCATAGTGTGTATTTACTAAAAGTCTGTCGAATCCCTCATTCGTCCAGGCGTGTTCCATCGTAGAAAAGGTTACAGAGGTTGTCATCTGGATACTGTTTGAAGATCGAGACGTTTCGACTTCTATCCAGAAGTCATTGTCAATCAGTGAGCTGGTCTGAGAACTCTGGTTTATATGAGTTATATTTAACTCTGAGTAGTGAGGAGTTACTGATAATGGCCTGTCTTTGTTAGGTTAACAATTTCCCCTGCCTAGTGTCACCTGATGCTAATCTGCTGTGATAGCCTTTGTTCTATTGTCCTATTGATAGCTGGCTGTTGCTCCCTCATCACTGCTGAGGACCTGATTAGCATTTGACTGGACTATTGATTTGGACCAGAGTGTTAGGAGGCTGTCATAAATCTTTGCTAAATTAAATCTTAAACCCTCATTCCTGTTTAGAGAGGGATTCTCTCTTTGTACAAAATATAGCTTCCTTTACTCCTCTTTCAAACCAGTTCTTCTCTCTGCTCAAAATCTTCTCCTCACTATCTTCAAACGAGTGGTTTGTTGCTTTCTATGCTTCACCTAATCTTTTGTGCTGGTACAGCCTTTTGTGCAGTGACTGAGTTTGTCTCTCTTATGTACCGTTTTTTGCAGCTGTCCTCACTGCACTCTATCGAATAAACTACATTGCTCTGTTTTTGTGTCGGCATCTTGTCTTTCGGATGGACCAGTTTCTGTTTTAGTGTGTTGCCTGGTTTGAAGTAAACAGGTTGGTCGTGTTGTCTAAAAATCCTATGTAGATTCTCAGACAGGCCAGAGACATAAGGGATAGACACCCCCCTCCTGCTTGGTTCTTTTTCCCTTTTGTCCTGTTTCTTGATTCTTCTGACTTTCTTAAAGTTTGCAGTTATCCTAAATGGGCCTTTAACAAAGTCAGAGTTCTCAGAGCAGCTCACTGATTGACAATGACTTCTGGATAGAAGTCGAAACATCTCGATCTTCAAACAGTGTCCAGATGACTGTAACCTTATCTACGATATTTACTAAAAGGTTTTTCATTAAAAACACTACAATTTTACACATTCCTACTGTAATTTTTGCTTCATTCCTGCTCTGTCTTTGCAGTCTATAGGACTGAAAATGATCATTCAATTACTAAATTGGTTGACAATTAATTAAATATTTGGTTAGTTGTAATTAAATAAGTATCTTGTTTCAGTCCTATGCTGCTGCCTTCCACAGAACGAGATGTTACTCTGACTTATCTGCTCAGCGTTGGATCAGGGAGACCATCGAGATCTGGAAACACGTCCAGCAGACTGTATAGCAGGATGAGGGGGCATGCTAGCTCTCACACACCTGGGAGAGATAAGTCAGACTGTAGATGGCACTGTCGTTCTACTACTCAAACTAGGAGACAGTGCCAAAATCTGTTTAATTCAGCTGACATGTCATAGTAACATTACACTTCTGAGGAAGGCAGAAAAATGCAACCCAAACTGCCGAGGTTTGTTCAGAACATATTGTTTAATTATTTCAATAGACATACTGAACCTAATTGGAGTTATATTAAGTTATATATTGTACCATTTCATATATCACTGTGAGACTTTTGATTGATTTGATTATTGTTACGTCCTTAGAGCAGATCTAGTCCTGGAAAAAGGTTAAAATAAACATTTTGACGCAGAACAGGAATTGGATTGATCTGAGGTTTAATGTAATTTTTGTGTTTGTGCGTGCGTGCATGCGTGTCTGTTCGTGTGTGTGTGTGTGTGTGTGTGCGTGTGTGTGCGTGTGCGCGTGCGCGTGCGTGTGCACGTGTGTGTGCATGTGTGTGTGTGCGCGCTCGCATCTGTGCAGAGAGTGTCCGGGGGAGAGCGTGAGCTTCGTGGCCCGGCCCTGGAGGATGGTGGATGGGAAGCTGAACAGGCTGGTGTGTAAGGGCATGCTGGAGGCGCTGCTCTACCATGTCATGTCTGTGCCGGGGGTCACTCAGGAGGCCCTGCTTCTGCACTACAGACCTGTGCTGCACCCCCAGGCCACGATGGAGCTGCTCCAGGTACACACTCTGCACTTATATTCTGCTCATACACTTATAGTTTCTGCACACTGACACTGGGTACCCTTCCATACACTTAGACACTATACACACTCATGACTGTTCATGTATGCTCATATAATTATATTCATGTTTATGACCAAAGGCAACTGAGGTGAAGAAAGGCTCCTCAAGTGAGAGACTGCTACTTTTATAATAAAAAGTAAGAGTAAAAAACGTGTCGCAACTTAGATAACTTAGTCGTGTGAACTCCCAAACTGAGCTTGAACCCTCAAGCTGAGCGTGAACCCCAGTGAACTCATGGTCTTGCATTGTCTGCAGACACAGCACCAGCACCGCGGTGCTCCGCTCTTCTACCACTTGTGAGTGGCACACTGTAACCAGACTGCTCCGACACAGCAACCGTAGCTGGACTGCGTGCTGTGTGTGCCCGGCGTTACTTGCAGCTCTCGGGCAACCCATTCAGCAGGTTGTCTGATTGGTTGTCAGGTTCAGAGGTGTCCACCATGACATCCGTCCCAGAGGGTCGGAATAAGAACAGTCCCATTGACAGAACAGACGTACAATTTATAATGAGCATCAATGTGACACATTACTTATTCCTTATGTACTTGATAGGGACAAATAACACAGACAGATCAACATGTTGTACTCTGATGCTGGATTCATAGTGTATGTAGCAAAAAACAAACTATAAAACAGGGAGAGAGGAGAACAAAAGCTGCCCTCACCCATATTCATTTCGAAATGGACACAATTTTGGTCCTGCCAATTATAAGATGCAGAACAAGAGTATGCATGCTGTCCAAACCAGAGAGGTAGGGACAGACCCAAAATATACACAGGATGTAGAAAGCTTGTAGACCGTAGTACATGCTGTAACCTCCAGCAAAATTCAAAACAGTAGCACCATGAGCAGGAGAAGAGGGCATCTGCCACATGAACCAGCAGAGATGGACAATTGACACATTGAAGCATGGTCAATGGTCAGTGGTGGGAAAACCAAGATGCTGCCATAATCAGTAAATGGCAATTTTATATCAACTACAGCTGTCTCAATGCTGGAGAAAGATGGCAACCACCATCAGAGGTAAAAAGAAATGAGATGTCACACAACCTCCCAAAAGCTCGGAGTGTGGCGCAGGAGCACACCCCGATTCAGCATATTTTTACGCATTGCCACCGATATTCGATACCAGTATCGTATTGGTGCATCCCTACTTGCAGTATTGCGATTGTATTGCAATTATTTTCATTGTATTGTAATCAAGCAAAATGCTCAACTTTTCCTAAGATAGAAATTGCAATTGTGATCTGTATATTTGACAAAGCAGCTGGAATAGGGGCTTTTTCTTAATTTTTTTTGTCAGTTATTACAATTTGCTAAAATGATATAGAAGTGTATGAGGCTGGAAGTTTGATGTACATTGACACTCTTTTAAATACATTTGAAAGTAATAACGGTGACAGAAAGGCTTCTAGATATTCATACACATATTTCCTTGATCAAACGTGCATTTTTTCTTTATTTTGACATTAACACAACAAAGTGGACAACTTGTTTACGATGTCTAATTATTATGTCCTGCCAAACCGCTAATTAACTTAATAATAACTTTTCGGGCAGAGAGAGTCCAAAGTTCCCTATGACATTGCTGTGTCCTTACAGGCCCTCATAGACCTGGGATGTGTGAAGAGGAAGACGCTGGTGAAACGTCCCAAAGCCTCTCTGTTTTCACACCCCGCACCCCTAACACAGCCTGAGTTCGCCACATCCACCAACGGAACCGAAGCTGAGCAGCCCGATACAGTGTACTACGAGCCCACTGTGGGCTGTGTGCTGCGCCTCAGCCAGGTCCTGCCCCACGAGCGCCACTGGAACTCTGAGACCCTCTGACAGAGCCTGCTCCTGGGCCAGGTCTTTAGTCGTTCTGAAGTTAATCATTTTTCACAGATAATGGGTTTGTATATGACGCTATGATAAGTTTGAAAGCCAAGTACTTGTGAATGTTTGCAATGTCAGCAATAATGCTAAAAGTAAAAGTACAAAGTAAAAGTAGTGTATTTGAAGGAGATATTATGCTTTTTTTTCATTTAGTGTTTAACACATAGACTGTATAAAAATCACTGGACATCTGGAGCCCGCAAGCGGCGCGTTCCAAATAGGAAGTAGCCATGGAGGCTGGTCCAGGTCTGTCAGTCAGTTTCCATTCCATTATTTTTTACTTCGATTTAAATCAATTTTTGTGTATGCTACTTTTAGTTGAGTATTTTTTGCTCCTGCATCTGTACTTTTATTTAGTAGCAAAATGGAGTACTTCTTCCACCATTGTAAAATAACCCCCATTGGTTCTGTTTTATAGCAATAAAGGTGGCCTCTATTTTGAGTAATGTTTTACTTTTGTCAGATAAAATTCCAACTAAAAGCTTGGACAATATTTAGTGTTTTTCAGCTGCCTATAAAGTGGAAGTGAAAGACAGGTAAGAATAAATACACCACAAGACTACGGAAGCCATAAGGGGTCACACCTCCAAAACATTCTGTAGTGTTTTCATAAAAAAAGGGCCGCCCGCCCAAACACACAAGAGTTAATTACATGGTGCTCCTGTGTTGATTATTGACTGCATCGAAATGAGCAAAGTTTATTGAAGTTTTGATTTGGTCACAGCCAGAGAGCATTTCTATTTAGGAGATTATGTTCATATCTAATGTTTGTGAATTGTTTGTGAATTTTTGTGTTGTAAACAAATTTAAACTATTTAAAGTTTTTTTGTTTGTGGTAGATTCAGATCTCCCGGCTTTCCATAATTATAATATGTTCAGAGGTTTTTGTTAGAAACAAACACACGGCATGGTGGCAGTGTGGCTAGCAGTCTCGCCTCGCAGTAAGAAGGTCACGGGTTAAACTCCCAGGTTAAACTGAGCCTTTGTCTGTGGATTCCGCATGTTTCTCCTGTGTCTTGGTGGGTTTCCTCATTGACCCAGAACATGCACCAGGTAAAATCCTCTAGGTTACGGTCCTGACCAAGTAAATGATTGATAGTTGACTTTGGCAGGAAACCTTCCCATCAACCTGTCTCAACAGACTGAGAGAACATTGAGGTCGTCGAGACACAAATCTTGGAGTCCACCTCAATCACAAACTGGACTGCGGTGCAAGCAAGTGCTCTGTACAAGAAAGCACAGAGCAAGTTCTTCTTCCTGTGAGGACTCAGGGAATTTGAGGTGAGCAGTGAGCTATTTATTTATTATTTATTTATTTTATGTGTTTTGTCATGTTTGTGTTGGTTATTAGGCACCTGAATTTTTCCGCAGGGGGATAGATACATTATTTGTACATCATTACAGGAGCCGACTATGTTTTTTTGACAGTGTTTACAATTTGAAGTGAAAGTAAGAGCTCTGCCCGCAAACAAAAGGAGTTCAAATGATTTGAAAAGTTCACCTTTTTAATGCAGTAATTTTAACTATCCATCATTCTCCCCTTATCCGAGGCCAGGTCGTGGGGGCAGCAGTTTAAGCAGCAACTCCCAGACTTCCTCCACCCCAGACACTGAGGCTTTTTTTTTTTTCTTCAATGTAGCAATTTTATGTTGCCCGACAACTAACTTCCTATGGCAGGATTAAAATTTTACCAAGTTTTGGTCCTTGGGGCCTGAAACGAGACCAATGCTTATGAAATACGAAAAAAATGTCATGTTGTATGAAAGGCATCTGCAGTACTGAACCAGGAGTAAACCAGGTCTATAAACCAGGTCTGAACCAGGACTAAACCACTAACAAGAGATAAGGTATTTTCTATATTTTTTGAAGATATGTTGAGGGCCATATCATATCCCTTGGAAGGCCTGCCCCCGGGCCTTAAGTTGAATATCCCTGTTCTATGGTAGTTACTCCCCTCAGATTCTGGGAGTCGTAGTATTAAAGAATCTATCATTACCCTGTAAAAACTAGCCATGTGTTCTGATCATAGTCTTCATACTGGGTTGTCTCATATTCCAAGAAAATATGTGCCCTGTCCAATACTAGTTTTTACTGTAATTACACAATATGTTACTGTGCTGTTTCCACTTGATTTCTATGCTATCACTCTGTTTTTTAAGTGCCAGAATATCGCAAAGTAAAATCTTGAGTTGTTGTTGTTTCAACTTCCCAACCGCATCACAAAATTTACAGATGATATATATATATATATATATATATATATATATATATATATATATATATATATATATATATATATATATATATATATATATATATATATAACATATATAACATGCAAAATCGACTTTTCAGAGGTTTTAACCTTCCTACAGTGCTATTTGGGCCTCGTATGTTGTGCCCAAAGTGGTTTTGATTGATTCCGCATGCTTTCGCTAGAGAACTGTCTTTTCCATCCCCTCGGGTGAGCAGGCAGACGGGGCTCCTCACCAGGATGACACGGCTTCACTAGGATGACGCTGTTTAAGCCACGCCTCCAGGAAGCGCAGCCGCAGAATAAAAACAGCTAATGCTAATACTACACAGTAATTACACGATGGATACGATAGATAGAAGAGTTAGCTTGTTATTTACCAAACGGCTACGTCCGTCGTTGAGGCCCTGGAGCACGTCAAACTCCAGGTCAGATCCAGGACGTAGGACTCAGCACGACGCACCATCAGGACGGATAAAATGTTTATTCCCGTGTTTGTGTATCGCTGTTTACCGGAGCACACGGCGCATGCGCACCATCTCGCTCTAGGCTTTGTCGCGGGTTGGGCGGGGGAGGCGCGCGGGTTGGGCGGGGAGGCAGCCTGCTCTCTGTTCGGGGGGGTCAGATCTCAGAGTGAGCCGTTTGCTTTTGCAAGGAGGGGGACCAGTCCAAGAAATGGGTGTTTTTTGGAAACTGTTATGTTATGGATATTACACAACGCAAAAAATTATCAACAAAGCCCTTAGAATAGACTGTGTAAAGGGGAAAATAGCAGAATATGGGACCTTTAACTACACCTTAATTAGCCTTAATATATTCAAAATTCAAGAAATGTCCATACAGGACTTGTGTGAGGAGGCACAGAGGAATCTCACATGTTCTCCACTATCTACCAAATATGTCCTTAAAAAGCCTTCTCGTTTTACCTTGTTTATTAGCATTTCTGTTCAGCTTTACAGTAAATTTCAATAGTAAAGCCCAAGGAAACGATGCATCTGAAAGAATGTATATGTGTTTTACAATTCTTTATCTTCTAGACTTTAGCGTTGAGTGTAAGAGAAGTATGAATATAATATATTACACAATACCCCTTTAAGCCTTTGTTCAAGCTAAAAGTGTTTTTAAACAAGAGCGTGAACACATAACTTGTAGCAGGAGAAATGGAGACCTGTGTGCGTGGCTGTGGAACACTGACAAGATTTCCTCCTTGAAAGAACTTTTTTTTTTTTTTTTTTTTTTTTTTTCAAAAAATATAGAAAAATTTAAAATGGAACATAAAAGGTATAAGGCATGATCTTCAAAATACTGTGAGCACTGGAATCATATTTAGAATCTGCACAGCTTCAGCACGTGGAGGTTAAGTATCTCCGCCTATCAAGTCAGTGAAGTTCCAAAAAAAGCACAAAATCAAGTAAAGCTCATCCAAACAATGTATTTCTCTTTTAAATTACCGTATACATCATTTAGCCATACCACTTTAACTATTTATTGCCTTTACACATACTGAGTAAGTTTGGGACAAACATACTTAACTTTGATCTTGTTAAACTTTCAATACGATTATTTTCCCGGCCTTAGTTATAAGTCTAATTCACAATTTGTAAAGTAACTATACTCTATTCTTTCTCTGAAGCAGTATCTTTGTTTGTCAGATACTTGTGTTAATTTTATAATTTTAACTGCCAGAACTAAACTTAGTTTAACATTAGTTAAAACATTAGTTTTAACATTTTAGTCTCTTCAGCCTTCAGCCAAGACTTCACAGCAGTAAATGTAGTCCAAATCTGAGGAAAGGAAAAGGAACAGCTGCTCATTTAAAACTTTTTAAATTTTTTTTTTTTATGTGGTGTCTTCAGAATAATTATCCAATAAGGAAAATACACAAATACTATACCAAGATTTAAATTAGTGGCTCATACTCTCAAACTCATATTTACAATCTGCATAGTACTATCTGCATACTGCAATAAAAGCACCTGCCTGCTCCCATCTCATTAACAGCAACAGTATGCAACTTTTTGGTGGTGTCATGTCGTCTGCATGATTCCATGGAAACAAAGTTCAAACCACTTCTCAACCATAGCAAATGGCATGCATCAGCCTCTCTTTGGAGATAGCCATACTATGGAACACTAGCTAAAGGCACACTATTTCCATGGAAACAAGCAGGAGGTTCCTCCAGGTCAAGTGCGAGTCAGGTTTGTGGAGATACAGGCCCTCTCACAGACAGGACGCATGATGTTCTACATTTTCCAGTCCCCAAATAAGAAAAACGAACATACTTTTAAATTGGTGGGTTTTTTGCTAAAAAGCTACATATTGCGGCTTCAACAGGCTCATTAATCTGATGTACTCTCAAACCCTGTAATATTATCATTAAACCAAGCAGCAAATAAGACCACGTCAAAGACTTAAAATAAGCACACCAATGCTGAAGTAGTACACACTAGACCTCTCTAAGAACTGTTGTGGATTTTCTCTACACGTTATCAGAAATAAAGTAATGAGAAGAAGCTCTGTCCATTTCAAATGATCAATTTTATTTTACATGTGCACAGTAAACTATGGTCTGTCCCTGACAAAAATGATCTCTCCCTCTCTGATTCCAAAAAGGAGCCAGAACAATAATAAAACACATCCTTAAATACCCCAGAAATGGAGACATCAGACATAAATAAGATGAACATGAAGGCCAAGGTTTTGTCTCAACACATCAGGCGATCAGGCAAGAGACACAATGTTCCCATTTCTCAGACACAATAACCTGTAACCTTCAAGTGACTATTCAAATCTTCACACTTAATAAAACATATAGACATGACATTTTGTCCTACAACAATATCCCTCTTCTTGATTAAAAGAAAACCTTGTTTTCTTAATAATCAATCCCAATCCCCCATGTACTAAAAGATGCAGACAAAGCGGCGCTAGGCTCACACTTATGTCTGTGTTGATCCAGAGAGGGAACCGCGTGGCCTTAGCACACGGTCAGTCGGCTCTGGAGTAGGTAGAGCTCGCCCAATGCGAACCCCTGCAGATGTCTTGTTGCACTCGGAATTGTAAACAGGAGCAGCATTACAATGTGCTCCATTCAGCTCAGGGCGTAGCAGTGAGGCTATCACGACAGCCTGTGCCAGGCTCAGGTGCTTCAGGGCCGTCATGAGCAGGAGCAGGTGAACCCCGGGGGGACCTAAAACAGCTCGACAGTGTGAAACGTGAATCCAGGTGCCACGTTCCGCTACTTCCACAGCGGTGTCTGTGACCAGCAGGATCTGATATGGACCCAACCAGTGCTTTGACCTCCAGTGTTTGCGCCTGGTCTCTTTGATCAGAATCCAGTCACCCGGAGTGAAATCATGGAGCACAGCCTTTTGCCAATGCAGCTTTCACCTCCACAGAGATTGATGACAAAAGTGCATTAAGTTCTTTGCAATAGGCTAATATTGCATGATCACACTGAGAGGTGTCTGGCAGATCACGTGGTGGAGGTGGGCCCAAGCTAATATTTGGTGGTCGAGCAAACAAGATTTCAAATGGACTCATGTTACAGCAGGTCTGGAAGAGCTTTGACCCATGACAGTCTAGTTTGCTCACAGATCTTAATCATGTATGTCTACGGAGATAAATACCCAGAAATTGGCCCACCTCCTGAATTATTTTCGCTGCAAAATGGCTCCCATTGTCACTTGAGATTTTTTCAGGAACGCCCCAGCATGGCACTATATCAGTAATGAGAGCTTTGACAACTGCATTGCTGGAGGCATGTTTACATGGGAACGCTTTGTTGTGGAAATTAATTATAAATGAATGAAGAAATCTGAGGAAAACAGAATGTCTTTTGTGTGTTTTATTATAAAAGAATCTTTGCAGCAAAGAGGGAGAAGACATAAGTCTATCAATGCAGAGTTACAATCTTCCCCAAAGGAGGGAATGCTGTTTACAGTATTTATACTTGGGTCTCCATATCACAAGGAAGGTTTCACAAAGGAGGAGAGACAAAGAGCCAGTTTGAACCGGCCATAAAATGAAACTTAGTTATGATAACAATATGTCAAGGTCTTTTTAGCAGTTTCTCACAAAGAACAAAGCCTCATTCAGTAATTTCCACCTCAGCTTCCACGTGGTGGGACCAGTCATCAACAAAAACAAGACAGAACTTCTTACCTTCGCAAGGACTTAATTCAATAAAGTCCATTTGGACATGTCCAAAGGGCCTCTCTGGTGGTGGGTGTGCAGCCTGTGGGATTTGTTTGGTTTTACCTGGGTTGTATGCCAAACAAATAGCACTTGACTGACAGAACTTTTTTGCATAGGCCGCAAAACCTTTTGTGAACCACTGCTGTGCATCCCCCCTTTTGATGCATGGCCCCGTCCGTGGGGCCGAGAAAACTGCCTGAAAAAATGTTTTGGTCCACACAGCAATTTCCCCCGCTGTGGCAAAACTTTGCATAGCAGCTAATGACTCAGGTAATGAAGCATATTTGTCAAGAGACAAATAGATTGTTCCGCCAGTGGCTGATAAGAGGCGGCCTTAGCCTTATCAGCCGGCCTGTTGCCTCGGGAGATAGGGTCAGACAGTTTAGCGTGAGCTTGACACTTACAGACAGTAACAGACTAGCATCCAACAGCTTAGCTACCTGTGTGGAGTTCAAAATAGATTCACCATCAGATTTCAAAAAAATCCTGTGTCGCCATAAGGCAGCCCAATCATGACAAACGCCAAATGCATATCTGGAGTCAGTAAAGATGGTTACTGTTTTCCCCACTGAAAGCCAACAGGCCACAGTCAGTGCCACCAATTAAGCAGTTTGTGCAGAATAATGCTGAGGAAGTGGACCAGAGGACACCACTTCACTATCTGAACACACAGCATATCTAACATGGTTGTGCCCTGTGTTCGAGTCCAATGTGGCAGATCCATCTACATAGAAAATAAAATCAGAATTAGTCAAAGGTTCTTCTTTCAGGTCCGGCCTGGGGGTGCACACCTGTTCAAGGGCTAAAATACAACATTGAGGCTCACCTTCATCAGGTGTAGGCAACAGAGTGGCAGGGTTAAGTTGTGTGCATCTCTTGACCGTTATATTAGGCAATTCAAGCAGAACAGTGTTATACTTTAACCAACGGGCAGTTGACAAATGTGATGTTTTCTGTTCCAATAAAATCAAAGACACAGCATGCGGTACCAGCAGCGTTAGATCTGCATAACCCACAAGGTCACGTGAGGCCACTACAGCTTTCTCAGCTGCTGCTACTGCACGTAAACAACGGGGCATGCCAGCAGCCACTGGATCAAGCTTACCAGAAAAGTAAGCTACAGGTCTTAAAGAGCCCCCATGAGATTGAAGGAGGACAGACACCATGTAACCATTACGCTCGTCAACAGTCTGAGTAAAAGGTTGCGTTGGGTCAGGGAGTCCTAAAGTAGGAGGCCTCTGTAGAGCTCGTTTCAATTCACAGAATGCTGCTTCAGCTCAGTCAGTCCAGGTAATTTTGTCGTCAGGCCTTTTCCATGAATGAGTGCACTTAAAGGAGACTCCAAAACAGAATAATTTGGAATAAACTGTCGACAGTAAGAACACATGCCCAGAAACGACATGAGTTGGGGTTTTTTTGTAACCGGTCTGGATATATTTTGGATTGTTGCAACACGCTTGGTGGAAATGCATTTTCCATTTTTAGAGATCATATGAACCAGGAAGATGACTTCTTCTTTTGCAAATCTGAATCTGAATCTGAATTTCCTGTGGAACTCACTTTATCAAGTGCCAAGTGAATGAGATTAATTGAAGGATTTGGGGTCAATTTCCAATAATATTCATAAATAGGAGTTGTGGTGTCCACCAGCACTCCCATAAAGCTTACATTGTCACCCAATTCAGTTGTTGTGATTACCTTCAGACCGTCTGAGGTGGAAATGAGACAAAGGCCCAATTTACACATCAGATCGCGTCCGAGAAGATTAACAGGACACAGGGGAGAATAGAGGAAGGAATGTTTGAACGAGTTGCCACTGACATCAGAGCACTTTAAAGGAGATGTGAAACGCTCTTTTGTTGTCTCTCCAGATGCTGCTAATGAATATGTGAACCTTCCATTCAGTTTCGGTTTCTGTGCAAACTTTTATGTTTTAACCACAGAATATGTGGCCCCAGAGTCCACCAGAAAATTAATTTGTGCACAATTGACTATCAATGTGTACCCGGGAAATAAAGTTTCACATAAAATTCACGTGAAATTTTTTAATATGTACCTACTGGTGCAGCTGCACAAGCCTCAAGTGAAGTGTTGGCTTGTTTGTGTGGTGTCAAGTGCGTGTTACCATCCTGCAGAGACGGTAGTTTCGGTGGGTGATCTTGTGTTGGCTGCTCTGTAGTTTCCGGAGTGTGTCCAGACCTGCCTCTCTCCGAATCTAGTCAGTCCGACCCAAATCGTCCACCCCGTTGCGCCTGGCTGTTAGGATAGTCATTCGGTGGTGGGGAATAGCCATGGTAGGGGTGCAGGGAGTGCTGGAGTACGTGCCCCATAGGAGTAATAGGGCAGTCGGCATGGCTGCGGACAGTCGCGTGCAAAATGTCCAGCCTATCCGCAGTTATAGCAAGCATAATTTCTGCGTAGGCCCCGCCCATGCCCTGCATCCCTTCCTCGTCCACGCCCTCGTCCACGCTGGTGCTGTGGCCAATTCTGTTCAGCGGCATGAGCAAGGAGGGTCATGGTGGCATCATGTTGTTCTTTATCACGCTTGGATGTTCTCTCTTGTTGTGCCTTTAGCACCAGGCTGTGTGCATGACGTGCATGTCTACACAGATCATTAAGCGTGGGTTACTCGAGTTCGCCCACATAAGTTTTCTCAAGTTTTTTCAGTATATCCGGGAGCAGGTCTGGGCGAATAGCATGGCATAGATGTGTTTCATATACATGGCCAGCCATATCAGCTTTGAGTCCGTTGTGGGTTTCACAGTGGTGATTCTTTGAATAAAATCATCCGTGCTCTCATCAGATTTCTGCTTACAGAGATTGACCAGTGTCATGTCAATCTTTGGTGGGAAATGATGTCTGATTGCATCGCACAGTCCAGCAATGTCCAAAATGTAATCCTTGTTGTGTTCGTACGTGGGTAAAAAAGCACAGCAATCAGGGTCAGGAAAGTTACCCCTGATTTTGTTCAGTTCACTTGTCTTCATATAGACAGACCCAGCAGTTTTTTGCATTCGAGTCCAGAGGGCCTGTATTCTTTACAAAAGGACTCAAATTCTTCTTCAAATTTAGTACCGTCAGTCACCGGGTTGGGCAACTGTTTGGCAGCTTTCTGGACCTCCTCTTGTGTCCAGGGCCGATAAATATACATGTTCCCATCATGGTCTGCACCTTCGACCATGGGGAGTATAGGAGCCGTCTCAGTGGTGCCATGGATTTGTGCTGCCTGCGCAGAATGCTCTCATGCCAGTTCTTGTTAGGTGGTGGCTGCTTCGGCCTTGCTCCAGTAGTTTTCGTCAGCACCAGTCTTAAGGTTGCCTGAGGACACTGGCAGCAGTTGTGCAGCACAGGTCAAATAAGTCCAGATTTCAATTAGTATTTTTGAGAGTTTGGTTTTTAAACTTTAACATAAAATTTAGTGTATGGTCCTATTTAGTTGAATTCTATTTCCCTTATATAGCCCCCCCCTTTTTTTTTTCTTTTTTTTTTTTGTTATGTGTCAGATGGTGGTAAACACCCGACCAAGATGGATTGTGATACAGTTGAAAGTAGACAGAACTCATCACAACTTTGCAAACAGGTTCGAGGTCCCAGCACCGGGGTCCTTTCCGAGTCCGTGATGCAGTCCTCACGTCTCATAAAGCTGTAGAGGTAACGAGGCTGAAAACGTCTAACTTTCAGGTAGCAACACACTGGATCACCCTGGAAAGAAACGTCCGGACGAAGGATCCTGTTCGTGACGCCAAATTGTTGTGGATTTTCTTTACACATTATCAGAAATAAAGTAATGAGAAGAAGCTCTGTCCATTTCAAATGATCAATTTTATTTTACATGTGCACAGTAAATTATGGTCTGTCCCTGACAAAAATGATCTCTCCCTCTCTGATTCCAAAAAGCAAAAAGGAGCCAGAACAATAATAAAACACATCCATAAATACCCCAGAAATGGAGACATCAGACATAAATAAGATGAACATGAAGGCCGAAGTTTTGTCTCAACACATCAGGCGATCAGGCAAGAGACACAATGTTCCCATTTCTCAGACACAATAACCTGTAACCCTCAAGTGACTATTCAAATCTTCACACTTAATAAAACATATAGAGACATGACATTTTGTCCCACAACAGAACTCATTTCTTTATTTTGTCCAGAATAAATTGAATTAAGCAGAGCAGTTAGAGCTCCTGCCTTCCAATAAGGAGATTGTAAGTTTGATTCCCGGACCAGACCAACATCACATGATCTCTCTGGGTGGAGTCTGCATGTGTTACCGTGGGTTCTCTCCAGGTTCTCCGGCTTCCTCCCACTGTCCAAGGATGTGAAGGTTAAATAACTCTGTCCTTGTCCATGTCTCTGTGTCAACCCTGCGACGAGTTGGCCACTGTCCAGGGTGTACCCCGCCTAAGGCCCAAAAGTCACTGGGATAGGCTCCAGTCACCCGCGACCCCCAACGGGAACAACCGGTAGAAATTGAAAATGAATGTTATTCAAGCATCATCTCTTTATCTTGATCCACATCTTCTGTGACTCCTGTAAAGCAACATTACAGAGCTGCATCAACTCTCAAAATATGACACATTTTCATCGAGTATCATCTCAAACACCGTCATCATCATCAAACACAACTAATAGTAATTAATTTATCAAGCTGCACTGTTATTTCCATATGCTCTTATCCTTAGCACAGCTTTAACATATATTCTCCATAGTCTTTTATATGTATAAACCACCTGTTGTTATTTAGTTATAAGAATGCAGCCCTTTTATTCCCAGTGAGTAGTTTTAGCACACCTTCAACTGTAATGTACTTCCGATTTTAGCATATTGTTGTAACCCTGGTATTTAGTTTGTTTTATTTTCAACATAAAACAAACACTTCACTCACACTGCCATGGTTGACAGCTGTTTGCAAATATTAAAAAACCCATTCACGAAGAGGTGACCGTGTAAAAGATAAACTTTCTTAACAAACCTATCACCACTGTTCCCTCTAAGCTGCGCGCGTGCGCAATTGCGCACAGCTCCCAGGGGCATCGCGCAGAGAAAATCTGAGTTGCGCACGAGAAAAAGAGAGAGAGGAAAAGAGGGAGAGGCGCGAGCCACACACAGTGATGTGCAACTGAACACACCTGATCATTAACAGCACAAAGTGCCAAATCAAAGGCTCCGGGAACTAAAGTTCTACATCCCATTCGCTTTTAACTAGTCTTTCTTCTGGACCAACCCGCCTCGTATTCACGGAGTTTTGAGAACAAACAGCTGACGAACTAATGCGTCTAGAATAGCGCAAATTACCGCGAAGACTCGCGCTCCCCATCAGGGGTGAAAGTAACGCATTACGGCTCTGTCTCTGGACTCAAACCATCACATTAGACACAAACTTAATCCAGGGTCAGACTGTGCACTTTTGGAGATTTAATCAACCCAACCCCGAGCTGTCAGCACTCACGATGACAAACTTGATTTGAGTTCATTCATTTTGGATCTGACTCGTCTCCGCGCGTCTTTACGCGTCTTTACGCGGCGACGGCGTGAGCGCCGTGAGCGGCGCGGCACAGACACAGACTTCAGACTCCTCTGTCTTCAGCACCAGTGAAAAATCATGAACCAATCAGAGCAAACGCCACAGCGCGTCTACAAAGTTTAGCGCTTCGCACAGTTTTCGCGTCTATTGATATGTAAATTAGCCGCGTGCGTAACGAGGCGTTAAGTGCTTTATGCACAGAATAATCCCATGTGAAAATTGGAAGAATGAAAATGAATGGCCACTGACTTATTTTGGCTATTGAAGACTGTCTTGTTGTGTCTGAGCTACAGTAAAGTCTAATCAATGACATCCTTAGTCATAAATTAACTGTAAACTATCATTAGGTCTATTTGAAACATAGGTTTAGGATCTAAACATGACACACGGGTTACTTTGTCCAGAGGCTTCAGAGGAAATGTTACTGAATATTGCACAGAAGTGTTGCTGGATGTGAGTTAGTCTTTATGTTAAAATGCATCAAAAAATGTGAAAGCTTTGGAGGGAAAAACGCCATGACCCTGATTTGATGATATCCATTTTTTAAAATCATTATTAATTCTACCAAAACCAAATTATAGCTGAGGGGCTGTGATCAGAGAGAGGAGCAGAGGACGGTGCAGCTCACAGACAGGGGGCGCTGTAGTCCAGGGGCTGTGATCAGAGAGAGGAGCAGAGGACGGTGCAGCTCACAGACAGGGGGCGCTGTAGTCCAGGGGCTGTGATCAGAGAGAGGAGCAGAGGACGGTGCAGCTCATAGACAGGGGGCGCTGTAGTCCAGGGGCTGTGAGCAGAGAGGAGGAGGACAGTGCAGCTCATAGACAGGGGGCGCTGTAGTCCAGGGGCTGTAATCAGAGAGGAGGAGGACAGTGCAGCTCACAGACAGGGGGCGCTAAGGAGCACACAGCTCACAGAGAAACACTAATAAGATTTAGACACAAGTGATCAGCAGCATGTAAACTACACAGGTTAGCACAACTGTGCCACAGGTTTTCTAATGATAAACAATGCCTCCATTTGAATCTTGGGCAGAAGTAGCCTGCAATCATAATGTGTGATTAAAGGTGCACTATGGAACTTTCGTGTGGAGGGCCTGCCATCAGCCTATTGCGCGACCATAAAATGTATCACTGTAACATTTGAATTTGTTGATCTAAAACAGCCCAAATCCCAGGAAATTACATCCATTGTGTTGAAAATTTCCTGGGGGAGGACCCCCAGACCCCCCCCCCAGCTTTCAAACTTATTCGCTATAAGTTAAATTCAAAATTCTATCCAGGGA
Source organism: Rhinogobius similis (assembly GCA_019453435.1). NCBI lineage: Eukaryota > Metazoa > Chordata > Actinopteri > Gobiiformes > Gobiidae > Rhinogobius > Rhinogobius similis. The sequence goes on from CM033622.1 coordinate 4,190,013, forward strand.
TGCTTCATTAATGGATGAAGGCAAACAAAACCCAATTCTGACTGTGTTACTGCAGTGCTCTGATCTCAGGTTTTGAACGAGTGACACTGATGTGGCCCCAGTGCGTCTGATGTCGCTCACATGGTCCAAGGCTCTGCTCAGGGAGTTTTTGTGATCGCTCAGACACATGAAAAATTAGAGGGAACATTGCCTATCACTCCTTCCTCTTGTCACGTTTAACCCAACATTTGTTATTGTTGTTGACAGCTCTCTGACAGTATGTGAATATGTGCGACTGTCAGCAGGTTGTGAGGGCCAGACCAGAGCCAGAGACGGAAGAACTTGGTGCAATAGGGTACGGAATGACTTTGCATGTGTTACACTGGTGTTTGACCGGTGACTGAGGTTAGACCTGTTGTAAATATAATGTGACTTATCTCTGACAGAAGCATAAGTGCAATATATAAAAAGCCATACTAGTGCATTTACATCTTGCATCTGAATAGTGCCCAGCAGTAATTACACCACAAACTTTTATGACTCCCAAAAATAGATGCAATCAGCAGAAAAGAACAGAAGTACTAAATTTTGTTACTGAAGTAAAAACAAAGATACTGTGGCTTCTGAAGATGTTGGTCGGTGTCAATCAGTAGAAGAAGACTCGTGGACGCTAGCTTCTGAATATTACAGGAAGTTTATTACAGAAAGCAGCATCACATACAGACAGCCGGCGTTCGTCTGGGAGTCCCACTGTGGCCAAATCTAGGATCTCTCCGATTCTAGTGTAACATAGCTTTATATATGGTAGACCAACTGCTCCTTCAAAGGAGACAAACCCCCTTTTCAGATAAGGAAAACCCACTCACAAATGTTTCTTTATTGCCCCTCATAAAAATTCCCAAACTTACAGACTCTTAGTTTATGTTCAACCGACCTAATTTTGACCTGTAATTACCCTTGTCCCCTTTTGGCTCCACAGCCTAGAGGCAACTGAATAAACAATTATCTCTACCAGTATCTCCAACAACTGTCTCTCACAGCAGATACTTCAATACAAAGAAAAAGTACACGAAACGACAATTTCACGAAAAATCATGTTTTTGCAATGACAATTGGATTGTACATGTTTGTTATTTTAGAGAGTTTTGGTCAGAGTTTATTTTGGCGGTAACGCTACTTCCTGTGGATCTGCGCGGTTCCACTTAGTGCCATGAGGAAAGAAGAGGGGAAGTAAGCAGCTGGACTTGCTCCCGTGATTTAAGTATAAAATATTTGACATAGAATTCATGTTAACCGTTACGCCCGCAACAAGGAGGATGGTGCAAGCCCAGCTGGAGCGCGCAGAGCAGAGAGCAGCTGAGACGCGCACGTTGGTCGTGGACCTCCGTGAAGTTGACCCCCCATCAAATGCGCATCCACGCCAAAATTATGTCGATCGTTTGTGCTGCAAAAAATTGTGTTTGTGCGGCTTTAGTTTTCGAGATATTAACGATTCAAATTAGGGTCACCCAGCCCCCCAGGAAGCTTCAAAATGCTCTAACTTCAACTTCACGGAGGTCGGTCGTGGCCCTTTTATACGCCCTCACCTGGCGGCAAAGCACTGGCGGTGCAACAGCATGGCACGAGCACCTGTAAAGAGGGAAGAGCGGCAGCCGAGGGCAACAGGGCCAAATCCCCTTCCCCAGAGCCTATACGGGCCAGGGCTGACATTAACAACATACATGCTTCGTTCATCATTTATAAGGCCCTTAACATTGCTCTTGTTGATAGTATATGTGTGAAATAGCGTTTTATATGCAAATACAGAACTTTGGAAAATGGCAAAAAAAAATTTACACTATATGATGTAAAAATATAAATATCATTGTAATTAGTAAAATTGTAATAACACAAGAATGCAATGAGGAAATCAAAGGGGAGACTTGTGTTGGAAGTGAAAGACCTGTAGTGGCTGTACACTGATAATTTTGTGTTTCACACAGTAAAGCTACTAAATGGCAACCCGTGTCTGTGGCTCAGTTCTTTCATCTACACAACACAATGCAGAAGTCGGTCAGCACAAACACAGACTACATAAAAAAAATTACCAAAGTACAGGACTTTTACTTTTACACTCCGGACATGATCTACCCAGGTCTTCACACCAGTCTGTGGTGACAGCCCATTGACTCCTGAATTGAAACCGTCTAAAACTCCCGTCTTGGTATTCTATTACCTGATATAGTAACTATTATTCAGCCCATTGTTTAAATTAAAATTAATATTAATATTAAACAATTTCTTGGCTATTGAGCTCGGAATCGTGATGTCACACATAACAGAATTTTCAGTTTAGCAAAACTTCTTGCTATGGGATAGACTGCACATTTCAAATGTATGTTGTGTAGCTTCCCAAGCTCTACTTTGTCAGGCAAAATGGTTCAGATATCTCTTATGGTTTTCTCACAAATTGAGTTTCCACGTTCTTGCTTCACTAAGGCCAACTCACTGTGTGAGCGTCAAAGCACATCTCTGCACCACTGGAACACTACTTGAGTTATCATTGAGATTTAGGCTTGTAACTACTAATTCTCAACTATTTAGCCCCTGGAATGTGTTTCTGTGCAGTTAATGTCAAAAGGTTGTAAGAATAGAGACGTGTTACAAATGTGCTTCTCAGGCGCTGAAAACTCGTTTGCGAGCATAAAAAGGGTAAACATGGGTGTTTCTCTGGAATGCTATGGGATAGACAGGAGATTTCAAATGTATGTTGTGTAGCTTCCCAAGCTCTACTTTGTCGGGCAAAATGGTTCAGATATCTCTTATGGTTTTCTCACAAATTGAGTTTCCACGTTCTTTCTTCACTAAGGCCAACTCACTGTGTGAGCGTCAAAGCACATCTCTGCACCACTGGAACACTACTTGAGTTATCATTGAGATTTAGGCTTGTAACTACTAATTCTCAACTATTTAGCCCCTGGAATGTGTTTCTGGGAAGCTACACAACATACATTTGAAATCTCAAGTCTATCCCATAGCATTCCAGAGAAACAACGTGTGGCAAGACGAGCGGTTAATAGATTATAATTTGGCAACATAAAAATTAAACTAAATTTAAGTTGTAACAACGCCACCCCCGGAGTTTCAGCGGGAGAATATGTAAATCCCCAAGGCACAGGTAAGCTACCAACAATGAATCAGAAAGCCACAGGTTCCATTAGTTAACACTTTATTTTAACAGTTTGGAATATTACATAGTACAATTGACATTGTTATTTATTTCCATTTAATAAAACACCTAGGTGCTTTCTTAAAATAGTCCTTTGTGGCGCGCACCACCACACACTCCAGCGCCAAGACCGCGACGCAACTTAAATAAAATACAGTGGGTTGGAGACAAAACACAGCAGGGATGAAAAGCAGCGAAAAGTAAAACAGCAGTGGAGAAAATAAAAAAGAAACAGGCGGCGTGCCCTGTGCCGCTGCTGACCGCAGACACCTGAAAAAGGAATTTAATAATTTACCTAAAACCAACAATTAATAAAAGTGGTTGACACGGGGAAAATCACACGCAGGCCTACCAGATATGAGAGGAAAGTGGCCCACGGCTCGACGCCGAACAAGAGGGAGCATTCAGTCAGACACCCCGCATGTGGACCAATGGATGGCACGTGAAGGACCAACCAGCGTTGCTCTGGGCGCGTAATGCCGACGAGAGCAAGCTGCAATTGGTTTTAATTAATTTTTTGACTTGGACATGAACACCAATAATTTAGAATGCCTTTACCTTTTCCTATGAATGAGCGCGCGTCAAAGCGCGTAATGGAGCTGTTTAAGTTGTACAACCGGGCGGCAAACTACGAACACCACATGCGTAAGACTCGGCAAATTTATCAATGAAGGAAGGTGGCGACGGCGCTGGCTCAAAAGTTTATGAATGGAGGAGCCACGAGGAAAACTAAAACACAATGAACGTTGCGTAAGAATTTGAGACATTTTTATGAATGAAGAAGGGTAGTGGATATTCATTACCTGTCGCCACAACCGTAGGCGCACGAGGACGCGCAGTGAGAACGTCAAATTTATGAAAATGATACGGTGCTGAACGCGCAGCCAACGGCGGCACTGGAAGAAACCACGATCTAAGAACTTGTACATTTACTGAATAAATTTAGAAACGAGATCTACCTGAGCAGGAGGAGACGCAGCGAACACAAAGACCCGGAAATGCGTGTGGGCAAAAAGGGGGAGCAAGCGCACCTCCGGCACAGGCTCCAAAAAACATCTTACCACAAACGTTTTGGGCTTTTTATGTTTGCAAATGTCGTTTCAGTGATGCAAGATCATGGAAACTCAATTTGTGAGAAAACTACAAGAGATATTTGACCAGTTTTTACAGAGCAAGAAGAACGTGGGAAGTGTGACAGGTTAAAAAGTGGGTCACAGATTTAAAATTTAAAACAATTGTAAGATTACTTTCATTTCATATACTGTATTATTGTTGTAATTAAAAACACAATTCATGTTGTGCAAAAAGTATAAATACTAAAAACTGTACATGCAATATTTACAAGGTTATTTTCTATTGGTTGGCGGAGACTTGTGTTATGCGCCTGCGCAATAATGTCTCGTTGTTCTTTTTCGAAATAAATGGAAGAGTGTGGACGTGAACTGTCTCTGTCCCTCATTTTCCATTCAAAAAGTAACCACGTACCTCTCCCAAACTGTCGGAGCAGAGGGCGCAACATTTTGGAGGCACCGCTGGGATGTTTGGCCAGAGTTTTATCCGCCAGCCGTGAGTGGAAGCTCGAGCCGAAGATCCCTTTTCGAACCCTAGCATCGGAACCTAGCATTAGCAGCGAGGCACTGCGGTCAACTTGGCTTTGTCAACACGTGCAGCAGGTTGTATCTCAAGTGTGCACAACCACCACTAGAGGGCACCGCAAGACCACAAAGTTAATAAGCCCACGTTGAACTGTGTTTTGTCCGCTTTTAGCTAATCAAAATGGAGTCGGAGCTTGAAACGTTGCAACTAGAAGTTAAAGGTGCACTTTATGAACTGAATGTTGAACAGCTGCTAAAGATATGTAATGCACTAATACCTGGACCGGGAAAACAGCAGCTCACAGGCAAAAGTCGAGGCCAGCTAATTACACTTATCACAAGTCATGTTGAAAGTGCTGAGTTAACTGAGCTTGAAGACGAGGGAATGGCTGAGTTGCTCAGTATTAAAGAACTAATTGAAAATGCAAAAATGCCAGAGTTGGAGTTAGCGAGACAAGGTGAAGACAAAGAACAAGAAGATCTACAAAAAGAGGTGAATGATTTACGGATAAGACTACAAGAAAAAGAAGCAATGCAGCAAACGATAACAAAAAAACTGACCCCACAACCCACACTTGCGCTGAAAAGAGCTCCAGCATTGCAAGAGAACCCCATGTGGCGCAAAGACTTTAAGATAGCTGGCCAAATAGGTGAGCCCGGACAAAAAGACAAGCTCACATTTTCCAGTTTGGCCAGACAGATTGAAAGCGGGCTCAGTAAAGGTTACCAAGAAGACGAAATAACAGATGCAGTGATTTGCGCCATCACACCAAGTCTACAATTGAGGAGCTACCTTGAAGGTAAAAGTGACCTTACCCTTCCTGCTCTGTGGAGGATCCTGAGGTCTCACTATCAGGAGAGAGGGGCCACTGAACTATACAAGCAGCTCTCCTCTGAGGTGCAATGCAGCAAGGAGACTCCACAAAACTTTCTTCTGAGAGCCATGGACCTTCGGCAGAAGATCCTCTTTGCGTCCCAAGAAGCAGAATCTGGCCTGAAATATGATCCTGTCTTGGTCCAAAGTTTATTCATGCACACTATTTTAACTGGTTTGCAGAGTGACAATATCAAGAGCGACATGCAGCCCTACCTTCTCCAGGCAGCCACATCTGACGAAGTATTGTTGGAGAAAGTAAATATAGCATGTGCAAATGAAAAGGAACGACAAGACAAGAAGAAGCATGCAGTTCCCCAGCGAGCAACTACAGTTAGCGCTGTCCAGCCCAGTGATGCCCCAGCAGAGAAGAAGCCAGTCCAAAAACAAAGCACTGCCGCTAAGCCATCAGAACTCCTGTCAGAGATTAAGGAGATGCGCTCTGAGATGGTGCTTTTAAAGGACTTGAGAGCTGAGGTGTCCCAGATCAGAGAGACCATGCAGAAGTCTACAGTTACTTCACTCATTGGTGGAGGACCTGAGGACCACTACCCAGCACCGACCTTCACGCCACGCCCATCGTTCCAGGAGCCACGCCCAACGTTCCAGCTACAGCCATCTTCCAGGACCTTCTACCCTCAGCGCTCCCAAGCAGCTCTTCAGCAGTATCACTCAGCACCAGGACCAGCAAGAGGGACCGCCCAGTTCCAGCAACGCTTTGCTCCTCAGCGGTACCACATGCCCCGCCCACAACCCAGGTGTTACTCTTGCATTCAGACAGGGGCAGAGTTTTGTCAGCACTGTTTTAGATGTGGGAGTAGTGAGCATTTTAGGGCAGGCTGCAAAGTACAGAGGCTAATGGGACAAGGTAATGCTTTAAACTAGGAGGGGTCACTCCAACGGGACATGGTGTGACTACAGAGACTGACAGGTCCCAATCTTGTGACAGTTGTGCTACAAAAGGTGAGACTCAGACTTTAAAATGTAAGCCCTATACCTGTGGTAGTATTTGCAAAGGTGGTAAGCCACCCTCTGAGAGACTGAAAAGCAGGAAAACTTGTGAAAAAGACAAAATACCTTCTGTCAAAGAGTTAGTGGGGAGAAAGTGTCTCATTAGGTGCTTTTTAGGAAACAAAAAGGTTGAAGCACTTTGGGACTCTGGCTCACAGGTTTGTGCTGTAGATGAGGTTTGGAAAGTGATAAACTTACCTGAGGTACCACTAAGAAAGGTTGACGAGCTTATTGACCCACATGTACCCTTGCATCTTGAGGCAGCTAATGGCACAGATATACCATATGTGGGATGGCTCGAGGTCGCATTCAAACTTACCACTCATGACTCTGAGTTACTCATACCCGTTTTAGTACTTAAAGGTAACCAGCAGAGATGTCCAATTATTGGATTTAATGTTATTGAGTACTTGGTCAGGGGTGGGACTGACTTAGGGGAGAAAGACAAACTTCTGAGAGCAGTTAAACTAGCTTTTCCACAGCTCAGGAAAAACAAAGCTTCTACTTTCATAAAAGCTGTGAGTGTGGGACAAATACATGAGTACAATGTGAGAACAACAAATGAGAGAGTGACTGTACCTAGCCATAGTTCACTTTTTATTGAGTGTAAGGTGCAGGCTAAGCCATTCAGAGAAGACGTTACATTAGTTTTTGAACCTTGTGAAAACCCACAGTGGCCCGATGGACTAGAGTTTTGTGACACTTTAGTTTCAGTAAAAGCAGGGTCCATTCCTAAGATAGTTGTCAGTGTACAAAACCCAACCAACCATGACATTATGCTATCAGGCAGGACCACTGTTGGTACGGTGCAGTCAGTAGGGTCTGTTTATCCAGTTAATGTCTTCAAGAACGACTCCCCGTCTCCTTTCATAAGTGAAATCCACGTCCAGGACTCCACAGGATGTACCCCCACCAGCGACCAATGGGACCCTCCGGTTGACCTGTCTCATCTGGATGAAGGTAAAAGAAAAACTGTTCACAAAATGTTAAGAGAAGAGTCAGCGTCATTTTCAAAAACAGATGATGACATAGGGTGTGTGACAAACCTGCAGATGGACATTTTGTTAAAAGACACAGAACCAGTTTCTAAAACGTATCTCTCTGTACCAAAACCACTGTACAGGGAGATGAAGGACTACTTGCGGGACTTGATAGCACATGGGTGGGTGGAAAAGTCTACTTCCTCCTACTCATCTCCTGTGGTCTGTGTAAGGAAAAAAGACGGTACATTGCGCTTATGTATTGATTACAGAGAACTGAATCGCAAGACACATCCAGATCGACACCCCATCCCCCGGGTTCAAGATGTAATGGACAGCCTGGGTGGAAACGCAATCTTCTCACTCCTGGACCAGGGTAAGGCGTATCACCAGGGGTTCATGTCCAAAGAGAGCAGACATCTAACCGCCTTCGTGACCCCCTGGGGACTTTATGAATGGATTCGAATTCCGTTTGGCCTCATGAACGCCCCGGCTGCGTTTCAGCGGTGTATGGAGCAATGCCTAGAGGGACTGCGGGACGAGATATGTGTGCCTTATCTTGATGACATCCTTGTATTCAGCAGGACTTTTGATGACCACGTTGATGATCTCAGGAAAGTATTGCGACGCCTCAGAGACAATGGAATAAAACTCAAACCCAGAAAATGTGACCTATTCAAACCGGAAGTGAGGTATCTTGGCAGGATTGTTTCTGTTGAGGGAAGCAGAATGGACCCAGCAGATACAGCTGCTGTGAGAGCCCTGAAACACAAGCAGCCAGGTACTGTAGGTGAGTTTAGAGCAATATTAGGACTGTTAAGCTACTATAGGCAATATATCAAAGGTTTCTCTTGTATTGCTAGTCCTTTGTATGATTTGCTGAAAGCCCCTTTGAATGCAGACACTCCGCAGAACACAAGGAAAAAATGGCCCATGAGAACAAACAATAGTGTTCCCTCCAGTGCACCTATTCAATGGAGTGATGTGCATCAGTCAGTGTTAGAGCAGCTGATTGACTGTTTAGTTCAGCCTCCTGTTTTAGGGTTTCCAGATTTCACACAACCATTTATTTTACATACAGATGCTTCTAACCAGGGCATAGGCGCTGTATTGTATCAACGGCAAAATGGCAAACTCCGTGTGATAGCTTATGGGTCAAGAACGCTAACTGCTGCTGAAAAAAACTATAATTTACACTCAGGCAAGCTAGAATTCTTAGCTCTTAAATGGGCAATCACTGAAAAGTTTCGCGATTACTTGTATTATGCGCCCTTCTTTACAGTGTTTAGTGATAATAATCCGCTTACTTATGTACTGTCAACTGCTAAGTTGAATGCAACAGGCTGTAGATGGGTTGCAGAACTTGCCGATTTCCATTTCACTGTGAAGTATCGTCCAGGGAGAGAGAACATAGATGCAGACAGTTTATCTAGAATGCCTTTAAACATGGAGACTTATATGGAGGAATGTTCAAAGGAAATGTCATATGATGCCGTGAGTGCAACCACACAGGCAGTCAGCCATCAGAATGAGTCTAGTGCAGCCTGGTCTATGGGTATTTCAGTGAAGTGTGCCACAATGTCAATGAGTATGCCCATAGCTCCACTTACTGTTGGGCAGATCAAACTGGACCAAGAAACTGATCCCGTTATTGGACAGATCATTAGATTTAAACTGGAAGAAACAAAACCTTCAGGTTCAGGACTCAAACAGCTTAGTCCACAGGTTGTGTGTCTCCTGAGGGAGTGGGACAAGCTGCAGTTTAATGACAGAGGGGTTTTGTACAGAAAAACAACAAATAGAACACAACTGGTGCTCCCTGAAAAGCACAGGTCAGTGGTGTTGAAAGAACTGCATGATGAAATGGGTCACCATGGAGTAGAAAGAACTATTTCCTTGGTACGAGACCGTTTTTACTGGCCCTTCATGCAAAACGAAATGGAGGACTATATCATGAGGAAATGTGTGTGTCTTAAAACAAAAAAACCCAGCCGTGAGACTAGAGCTCCGCTCACTAATATTGTCACCACACAGCCTTTTGAACTTGTCTCTGTTGACTTTTTACACTTAGACAAATGTAAGGGTGGTTACGAATACATTCTTGTTATTGTTGATCATTTTACACGTTTTGCCCAGGCTTATGCCACCACGTCCAAGTCTGGTAAAACGGCTGCAGACAAAATCTTTAATGACTATGCTTTAAAGTTTGGGTTTCCACTGAGGCTTCACCATGATCAAGGTGGTGAATTTGAGAACCAGCTGTTTGTCCAACTGAAGGAGTATTGTGGGGTTACTGGTTCGAGGACAACTCCCTACCACCCCCAAGGAAATGGACAAGTCGAGCGATTCAATCGGACTTTGATCCAGATGTTAAAAACACTCACAGAGAAACAAAAGAGTAACTGGAAGGACTCACTAAACAAACTGATTTATGCCTACAATTGTACTAAAAGTGAGGTTACAGGGTTTTCTCCTTTTTACCTATTGTACGGGCGATCTCCACGGTTACCAGTGGACATGTTGTTTAGTCTAACTCCAAATCAAAATCAGGGTGACAGCGATCATCAGAGCTACATGCATAAGTGGAAACAGGCTATGAAAGATGCTTATGAGGTCGCACGAGAAAATGCAAACAAAGCTGCTGTTAGGAGTAAGAGACTGTATGACAGTAGACTTAGGTATTCTAATTTGTTACCTGGTGATCGTGTCCTAGTCAGAAACTTAACTCCACGAGGGGGTCCGGGTAAACTGAGAAATCACTGGGAAGATGCTGTGCACACAGTGGTTTGTCAAGTGAGCAAGGACATTCCTGTTTATGAACTGAAACCCGAGCGGGGCAAAGGCAGATCCAGAACATTGCATCGTAATCTCCTATTGCCATGTGACCACTTGCCCCTTGAGACTTCATTACAACCAAAGAAAAAGACAACTAGGAGACAAGCCAGAACCACGTCAGAGATGGTCCATTCCGAGGATGAGGATGAGGAGGACGCCGAGTATTATCCAGTGCCACGCCATCTGAACACTCGCCCTGATTCGCCACCACAACAAGAGTCGACTCTTCATGACAGCGACCTGCCTGCTGATGTGTTGCCAGATGGTGAGCCAGAAGTTGCACAAGATGACCATCCACCAGAGGGCAACGTTGACCAGGTAGAAGACCCACCTGAGGAGGAACATCACCCACCACTGTCACCTGCCTATACAGATCCTGGTGATGCGGAGATTCAGCGACCAAGACGAGAACACCGGAAACCAAAGGTATTTACCTATGATAGACTTGGAACACCTACTTGTCACAACATTATGACATTCCCCTATTATGCAGAGCACAATATGCCCTGGTTGTATGGTGTACAGCCTTATTATTTTCAAGATTTTTATGGACAATGTTAATTGGTTGAACTGTTTTGTTTTGTTTACTCGCCATTAGTTGAGTCGATGTTCTTACATAACACTCTCATTGAAATATTGATTTTTGACATCACTTTTTGCTCTTGGGTTGAGGCTGTAATTACAGTTATTTTCGAGATACAGGCTGTGCTACTCCAGAAAATGTTTGTGTTTGTACGGTATACACAGTGTTAAAATGCACATATAGTGAAATAGGCACTACAATGTTTTTTTTGATGAGTTTTACTCAAACAGAATGCACTAGCAGAGTTCCAGTCTGTAACCTATTGGAATTTGAAGTTTGTACTTCCCATATTGCGTTTTTGGTCTGGTTTATGATGGTGGTAATTACCTCTTGATTCATGTTGTTCAGATGCTGATGTTGGGGACAACATCTCTTTTGAGGGGGAGTATGTGACAGGTTAAAAAGTGGGTCACAGATTTAAAATTTAAAACAATTGTAAGATTACTTTCATTTCATATACTGTATTATTGTTGTAATTAAAAACACAATTCATGTTGTGCAAAAAGTATAAATACTAAAAACTGTACATGCAATATTTACAAGGTTCATTTCTATTGGTTGGCGGAGACTTGTGTTATGCGCCTGCGCAATAATGTCTCGTTGTTCTTTTTCGAAATAAATGGAAGAGTGTGGACGTGAACTGTCTCTGTCCCTCATTTTCCATTCAAAAAGTAACCACGTACCTCTCCCAAACTGTCGGAGCAGAGGGCGCAACAGAAGCTGCACAAAATACATTTGAAATCTCGAGTCTCGAGATGTAAGTACTGGTAATAAGAGGTGTAAGTATTGGTAATAACAAACTTGTTTGGCAGTATTTATGGGGGTAATAAGAGGTGTAAGTACTGGTAATAAAGTATTTCTGCAGTAATCATGGGTCATAAGAGGTGTAAGTACTGTTTGTAACTTTATGCAGTATTGCCGGATAAGAAGGTGTAAGCACAGGTAATAATAATAGTCATGTTGTATTTATAGTTAAGACGGTTTAATTACTGGCAATTATAATTTTACAGTATTTATGGATCATAAGATAAAATGCAAAGATGAATAGCAGTATCACTAGGTCCTGACATGTTGCAAATGTTACTATAGGCTACAACTATATGTGCATATTTGTATTAAACGTTAAAAAAAGAATGATATTTTAACAGCTTTATTTCAAACCAACCATCTTTATTAAACACTATTTAAAACATTTTATGTTACAGAGCAATGTGTCTGTGACACTGAAACAAATCAAAACTCAGTATTTCATTGTTCGGAAAAACTGGAAACACTTCAGGAAAAAGGAGAAAGAGAGTGAAATAATTATAACACATGGCATACACTACACATTAGTTACTGTGTAATCACGCGTGAAAGTGAGCTGTATTCTAAAGTGGAACAGTGTCTTCTATACTTCTAAATAAAAGGAACAACATGGAACAGAGAAGAACAAGGATGCAGAAGGTGAAACAAGAGACAACAAGCAGCAATGACAAGGAACAGGTGGTAACAAAAAGGAATAAGTGGAAACAAGGACATAGTTATCCAGTAACTACTGTGTAATTAAACGTGAAAGTGAGCTGTATTCGAAAGCAGAACAGCATCTTCTATACCTGTAAATAAGAGGAACATGCAACAGACAAGAACAAAGAGAAAGAAGGTAAATTACACAACAAAAAGCAGAAACAACAGGGAACAGAGTGTAACAAAGGACTAAGGGTAAACAAGTGCATATACTTTACTTTAACTGCTCAATTACAGTGTGGGAGCTGAAATGTATATATTATTGCTTGGCCTGGAATATTACATATGAGGCATGAAATTTTTCCTTTCGCCATACAGTTATACCCCCTGTACCTGACTTTTTATAAAAAATAATTCAAAACCAGTTTCACCCCAAAAAAGCATATATTCGGGTGAAAATTTGTAGTTACCTGTCTGTCCAATTTTAAGTATTTTATTCAGCAAAATTCAGGAAGAACATTGTTTGCATGCTTATATTTGTTTTTAGCATGTTGTTAGTTGTTAGTGTAACGCTATATCTGCGATGGCGAAGACCCCAGGCTTGGCTCTGCGTTGTGTTGTGTGATTTCTACTGGTCTGAGGCCAGCAGTGCGGACAGGGAAACAAGACTCAAGATGATGGTCGAAGCTGAACAAACCGTCCTCATTTATTGGCCTTTCAAAACACAAAGAAGAACTGCCTCATTCTCAAATAGTTCAACTTATGCAAAATATAACAAAAGTTCAAAGTTCAAGTTTTCACATGGTAACAGCACATTTTAAGCTAGCACCTTTACATGGGAAATAAAAACTTTTATCCACTTGTTCTGAACACTGGGTGTAGCTTAAACATTTAACACATATTTATATCTCAAGTACTACTCCAAATATCAATCAAAATAATATTTAGGTGCATTAATAACATATTTGATTTGCATTACATTGAGGAGCCCTCCTTACCTTTCAAAACACAAAGAAGAACTGCAGCTTACAGTAGCTGCCACTGCAGCTACTGTTGTTGTTGTTGTGACGGCCCTAAGCCATATCAGCTCACTAGCTGATATGGCTTAGGGCCGTCACAACAACAACAAAAACCTAGCTTTTCACTTGCATTTGAAAGTTGTGAAAAGTGCTTAAAACTCATTACTGTGAATAATTTACATGCTTGAAATGCATTTGGTAAGTAAGCAAACCATGTGGTTTTCTGCAAAAAGTGTATGTGGCAGTACGGGTTTCTGCCAACTTTAAAGGTGGTGCTTTAAAAGCCTTCCTCAGGCTCTTCCTCGCCCTCTGACTTGTGTATCTCAGCCTCCGGTTGGGCGTGTTTACGTCTGTGCACTGCTACTTCAGGTAGCTGTCATTCTTGGTTTTCTACATTTACATTTCTAGCCACTAAAATAAAGTAGGTTTGATCATAACAAGCACATTGTGGTAGTCTTTCAGTGAGCTAATTATCTTAAAACATGCAGGTAAAGGGGGCTGTCTTGACATTACTAGTAGTAATATATAAAAGGATAAATTCATTGACATCTTGAACTCATTTGAACTCATTTCCACAGACACACACACAAATCCATTGGTCATGACTAGGGCTGTGCAGAATGATCGTATATTGATACGATACCAAAATTAGTATTGGTATCGTATCAATACTAATTTTGACTAGTCTGTTTTGACTAATTTGATCAGCCGCAGCTCATCTCCAGCTGCAGCGTGCTTGACTTTCTAAGGAGAAAAATGTTGTGATTTGGAATTCTCTATTCGCTATTCTCTAGTTCTAGAAGAAACAAACAACTTCAAATTAATTTGGTGCAAATATTAACCATGTTTTAAGTACTTTGTCTTGGTAGAAATATCCCATTTCTAGCCCCATCGATCGATCAGTGTTGGATTGATACTAACATTTCTACATTTCTACACGAGGTGTAGCTTTTACGGTGTGGGGTTCACCAGCTGCTTGTCTCCAAGAACATAATTTTGCTTTTCTTGGAATGTTTCAAAGTATGGCATTAAACTTATTCAAATACAAGTTTTTAATGTACAGGGGAAAACAAACATAACTTAACTTAAGTTTTACTCACCAAAAGTATCCTTCTCTTCTTGGGTGCAGGTCATTAGAAAGACAAGCTGCAAAACTTGTGTCAAACCTTTCCAGTGCAGCAGAAATATCCAAGGCAAACTCTCCAGGGTGGAGCTAGCTGTGATTAGCCTCAGCAGTAGCCACATTAGCATGTAGCCATGATGTGCTGCGCTGCGAGAACAGGTGCCCAGAAATACCGCCTTCTTCATTAGATAAGCAAAACTTTAAAAAATCATAGCGGCTAAACCAGCCGGGTTAAAAAAAATTCACCCCCTTCAGCGTTGTCACAGAGCCGTAAGCTAACCTTTGAGACCAAAGCCGTATTTTGAGCCAGGCTCTAAAGTAGGTTTTGAGACGTCTAACTCGCCATTGACTTGCATTGAAAAATTCTACTTCCGCAGCCGGCACCAGATTGCAAACATGGCGGCTTCCAATGAACGGCTCAATTTTAGGGCGGTAGCCTCGCCCACTGGTATACAGCCACTCCAGGTCTCTCACTTCAAACACAAGTCTGCAGAAAAATAAAGCACCACAGACACATGAGAGACCACACTGTTTTTTTTCCAAAGTACTGTATTTGCACGTAAAACGCAATTTCACACAACAGGAAAAATGTTAAGGTCCTTGTAAATCACGAACAATGTATGTATATCGTTTATATGAATTCTGTATAAAATATTCTATACTTAAATCACAGGAGCAAAACCTGCAATTACCTCCCCTCTGCTGTCCTCATGGCACTGACGCGAACCGCGCGAATCCTCAGGAAGGAGTGGCACCGCCAAAATAAAAGCCTCTGTCTAAAACTAAATTTATGTACAACCATTAGGTTGTTTTCTTTCATTTAGAAAGAAAACAGGATTTTTTTTGTGAAATTGACAACCAGTAAGACCAATATGGGCTACATTAGGCTGTGTGTACAGTTTGTGTTTCATATTTACTGATGCAGGTACTTACGCTGTGAAGTTGGAGGTCATTTGGGGTGCAAAACTAGAAAATGAGTGAGGAAGGATGAGTGAGGAAATAGATTAATACAGCCGTTGCCATGGAAATTTGCCATGCTTGCTGTTGCCAAGCTTACATAGAAAAACATTAGCCAAAACAATGTAAAAATATATAAATAAATAAAGTTAAAAAAAAAAAAAAAAAAATCCATGAACTTCATAAACTGCTGGGTCAAATACATTTATTAATATATAATGTTATATATGTATATATATATATATATATATATATATATATATATATATATATACATATATTTTTTTTTTATATTTTTTTCAAAGTTTCATTTTAATTTTATCTATTAGAAGCTGTAGACAGTGTCAGCATAATCAAGTACTATCCTTATAGTACTTTATTATAAATCAGTCATCTATTATAATAATAGTTACATTAAAAAATACTACGTTTCTCCTCCCAATATTTATAAATCTGTAATTTGATTTGAGGACATGGCTGTGCTCCTCTTGACTTAAAATTTAACTGGAACATTCAGGAACAGCTCTTATTTATATATTTAGATTTTTTTTTTCAAATGTTTTAGTTTACTATTTGGGCTATACAGGAGTTTGGTCTCCAGTGAGAAACCTAAAAGAAAAAACAATGTCCATTAGGGCTTTTATGAGTGTTTTTCAAGAGTCTACTAGAACTCACTATCACAGTAAAATAAATCAAGCATTTAATGAAGAAAGTATTTTTGCCATGTTCCCGAAAGGCTTGGACAATGACTTTTTGTAATTATGCTATGATACTAACAATGTTTTTTCATCTTTCTGTTTCAAATATTCTTGTCTATACATAAAATAAAAGTCTGTATATTAATTTGGTCTCGCTTCCTTTACTCATCGGTGTTTGCAGATCCTTGTCCTGCCTCTAACTGGGAAAGGTGTTGTTGGAATGATGTATTTACAATAAAAAATTCTAATAAAGAAAAATAAATTCTAACCTTGAAATGTATTGTAATATTTCAACATTGTCATGAAGTTTACCTATACAGTGTGCATTTATTTACATAGAACTTCAGTCTATAAAATATTTGGTCAAGTTTTTTTTAATGTTTTTTTTTTTATTACCTTGTTGCACTATTTTTAAGATGGTTGTTTTTTAAAGACTCAAAGTTGAAAAATATAAGTTTACCTATACATTTGCCTTTACCACCTTTTTTCTATTGGAAATATCAATAGTCTATGCTTTGTTTGATTTAATTGAATTTGTATTGTTTGTCCCGCTCATGCAATTTACAGACGTTTCCTCCTGCGTTTTGAGATGGAACTGAACAGAAATGAAAACCCTGACGACTTTTTGGAGTCTATGTGTGTGACAGGTAGGCCCACAAGGAGCCTAAATGAACTGGATCGGGGCTCGATTTAAGTTTAAATTTCACAAGATTTACAGTATGTGAACCGGATCCGGACTACACGTTTCAGGCGATGCGCAATGTATTAACCAGATCCGTGTCAGAATGTGTTTCTGTGCAGTTAATGTCAAAAGGTTGTAAGAATAGAGACGTGTTACAAATGTGCTTCTCAGGCGCTGAAAACTCGTTTGCGAGCATAAAAAGGGTAAACATGGGTGTTTCTCTGGAATGCTATGGGATAGACAGGAGATTTCAAATGTATGTTGTGTAGCTTCCCAACCTCTACTTTGTCAGGCAAAATGGTTCAGATATCTCTTATGGTTTCTCACAAATTGAGTTTCCACGTTCTTGCTTCACTAAGGCCAACTCACTGTGTGAGCGTCAAAGCACATCTCTGCACCACTGGAACACTACTTGAGTTATCATTGAGATTTAGGCTTGTAACTACTAATTCTCAACTATTTAGCCCCTGGAATGTGTTTCTGTGCAGTTTTTGTAATTTTGTTGTAAGAATAGAGACGTGTTACAAATGTGCTTCTCAGGCGCTGAAAACTCGTTTGCGAGCATAAAAAGGGTAAACATGGGTGTTTCTCTGGAATGCTATGGGATAGACAGGAGATTTCAAATGTATGTTGTGTAGCTTCCCAACCTCTACTTTGTCAGGCAAAATGGTTCAGATATCTCTTATGGTTTTCTCACAAATTGAGTTTCCACGTTCTTGCTTCACTAAGGCCAACTCACTGTGTGAGCGTCAAAGCACATCTCTGCACCACTGGAACACTACTTGAGTTATCATTGAGATTTAGGCTTGTAACTACTAATTCTCAACTATTTAGACCTGGAATGTGTTTCTGTGCAGTTAATGTCAAAGGTTGTAAGAATAGAGACGTGTTACAAATGTGCTTCTCAGGCGCTGAAAACTCGTTTGCGAGCATAAAAAGAGTAAACATGGGTGTTTCTCTGGAATGCTATGGGATAGACAGGAGATTTCAAATGTATGTTGTGTAGCTTCCCAACCTCTACTTTGTCAGGCAAAATGGTTCAGATATCTCTTATGGTTTTCTCACAAATTGAGTTTCCACGTTCTTGCTTCACTAAGGCCAACTCACTGTGAGCGTCAAAGCACATCTCTGCACCACTGGAACACTACTTGAGTTATCATTGAGATTTAGGCTTGTAACTACTAATTCTCAACTATTTAGCCCCTGGAATGTGTTTCTGTGCAGTTAATGTCAAGGTTGTAAGAATAGAGACGTGTTACAAATGTGCTTCTCAGGCGCTGAAAACTCGTTTGCGAGCATAAAAAGGGTAAACATGGGTGTTTCTCTGGAATGCTATGGGATAGACAGGAGATTTCAAATGTATGTTGTGTAGCTTCCCAACCTCTACTTTGTCAGGCAAAATGGTTCAGATATCTCTTATGGTTTTCTCACAAATTGAGTTTCCACGTTCTTGCTTCACTAAGGCCAACTCACTGTGTGAGCGTCAAAGCACATCTCTGCACCACTGGAACACTACTTGAGTTATCATTGAGATTTAGGCTTGTAACTACTAATTCTCAACTATTTAGCCCCTGGAATGTGTTTCTGTGCAGTTAATGTCAAATGGTTGTAAGAATAGAGACGTGTTACAAATGTGCTTCTCAGGCGCTGAAAACTTCGTTTGCGAGCATAAAAAGGGTAAACATGGGTGTTTCTCTGGAATGCTATGGGATAGACAGGAGATTTCAAATGTATGTTGTGTAGCTTCCCAACCTCTACTTTGTCAGGCAAAATGGTTCAGATATCTCTTATGGTTTTCTCACAAATTGAGTTTCCACGTTCTTGCTTCACTAAGGCCAACTCACTGTGTGAGCGTCAAAGCACATCTCTGCACCACTGGAACACTACTTGAGTTATCATTGAGATTTAGGCTTGTAACTACTAATTCTCAACTATTTAGCCCCTGGAATGTGTTTCTGTGCAGTTAATGTCAAAGGGTTGTAAGAATAGAGACGTGTTACAAATGTGCTTCTCAGGCGCTGAAAACTTCGTTTGCGAGCATAAAAAGGAGTAAACATGGGTGTTTCTCTGGAATGCTATGGGATAGACAGGAGATTTCAAATGTATGTTGTGTAGCTTCCCAACCTCTACTTTGTCAGGCAAAATGGTTCAGATATCTCTTATGGTTTTCTCACAAATTGAGTTTCCACGTTCTTGCTTCACTAAGGCCAACTCACTGTGTGAGCGTCAAAGCACATCTCTGCACCACTGGAACACTACTTGAGTTATCATTGAGATTTAGGCTTGTAACTACTAATTCTCAACTATTTAGCCCCTGGAATGTGTTTCTGTGCAGTTAATGTCAAGGTTGTAAGAATAGAGACGTGTTACAAATGTGCTTCTCAGGCGCTGAAAACTTCGTTTGCGAGCATAAAAAGGAGTAAACATGGGTGTTTCTCTGGAATGCTATGGGATAGACAGGAGATTTCAAATGTATGTTGTGTAGCTTCCCAACCTCTACTTTGTCAGGCAAAATGGTTCAGATATCTCTTATGGTTTTCTCACAAATTGAGTTTCCACGTTCTTGCTTCACTAAGGCCAACTCACTGTGTGAGCGTCAAAGCACATCTCTGCACCACTGGAACACTACTTGAGTTATCATTGAGATTTAGGCTTGTAACTACTAATTCTCAACTATTTAGCCCCTGGAATGTGTTTCTGTGCAGTTAATGTCAAGGTTGTAAGAATAGAGACGTGTTACAAATGTGCTTCTCAGGCGCTGAAAACTTCGTTTGCGAGCATAAAAAGGAGTAAACATGGGTGTTTCTCTGGAATGCTATGGGATAGACAGGAGATTTCAAATGTATGTTGTGTAGCTTCCCAACCTCTACTTTGTCAGGCAAAATGGTTCAGATATCTCTTATGGTTTTCTCACAAATTGAGTTTCCACGTTCTTGCTTCACTAAGGCCAACTCACTGTGTGAGCGTCAAAGCACATCTCTGCACCACTGGAACACTACTTGAGTTATCATTGAGATTTAGGCTTGTAACTACTAATTCTCAACTATTTAGCCCCTGGAATGTGTTTCTGTGCAGTTAATGTCAAGGTTGTCAGAATAGAGACGTGTTACAAATGTGCTTCTCAGTCGCAGAAAACTTCGTTTGCGAGCATAAAAAGGAGTAAACATGGGTGTTTCTCTGGAATGCTATGGGATAGACAGGAGATTTCAAATGTATGTTGTGTAGCTTCCCAACCTCTACTTTGTCAGGCAAAATGGTTCAGATATCTCTTATGGTTTCTCACAAATTGAGTTTCCACGTTCTTGCTTCACTAAGGCCAACTCACTGTGTGAGCGTCAAAGCACATCTCTGCACCACTGGAACACTACTTGAGTTATCATTGAGATTTAGGCTTGTAACTACTAATTCTCAACTATTTAGCCCCTGGAATGTGTTTCTGTGCAGTTAATGTCAAGGTTGTAAGAATAGAGACGTGTTACAAATGTGCTTCTCAGGCGCTGAAAATTCGTTTGCGAGCATAAAAAGGGTAAACATGGGTGTTTCTCTGGAATGCTATGGGATAGACAGGAGATTTCAAATGTATGTTGTGTAGCTTCCCAACCTCTACTTTGTCAGGCAAAATGGTTCAGATATCTCTTATGGTTTTCTCACAAATTGAGTTTCCACGTTCTTGCTTCACTAAGGCCAACTCACTGTGTGAGCGTCAAAGCACATCTCTGCACCACTGGAACACTACTTGAGTTATCATTGAGATTTAGGCTTGTAACTACTAATTCTCAACTATTTAGCCCCTGGAATGTGTTTCTGTGCAGTTAATGTCAAGGGTTGTAAGAATAGAGACGTGTTACAAATGTGCTTCTCAGGCGCTGAAAACTCGTTTGCGAGCATAAAAAGAGTAAACATGGGTGTTTCTCTGGAATGCTATGGGATAGACAGGAGATTTCAAATGTATGTTGTGTAGCTTCCCAACCTCTACTTTGTCAGGCAAAATGGTTCAGATATCTCTTATGGTTTTCTCACAAATTGAGTTTCCACGTTCTTGCTTCACTAAGGCCAACTCACTGTGTGAGCGTCAAAGCACATCTCTGCACCACTGGAACACTACTTGAGTTATCATTGAGATTTAGGCTTGTAACTACTAATTCTCAACTATTTAGCCCCTGGAATGTGTTTCTGTGCAGTTAATGTCAAAGGTTGTAAGAATAGAGACGTGTTACAAATGTGCTTCTCAGGCGCTGAAAACTTGTTTGCGAGCATAAAAAGAGTAAACATGGGTGTTTCTCTGGAATGCTATGGGATAGACAGGAGATTTCAAATGTATGTTGTGTAGCTTCCCAACCTCTACTTTGTCAGGCAAAATGGTTCAGATATCTCTTATGGTTTTCTCACAAATTGAGTTTCCACGTTCTTGCTTCACTAAGGCCAACTCACTGTGTGAGCGTCAAAGCACATCTCTGCACCACTGGAACACTACTTGAGTTATCATTGAGATTTAGGCTTGTAACTACTAATTCTCAACTATTTAGCCCCTGGAATGTGTTTCTGTGCAGTTAATGTCCAACGGTTGTAAGAATAGAGACGTGTTACAAATGTGCTTCTCAGGCGCTGAAAACTTGTTTGCGAGCATAAAAAGGAGTAAACATGGGTGTTTCTCTGGAATGCTATGGGATAGACAGGAGATTTCAAATGTATGTTGTGTAGCTTCCCAACCTCTACTTTGTCAGGCAAAATGGTTCAGATATCTCTTATGGTTTTCTCACAAATTGAGTTTCCACGTTCTTGCTTCACTAAGGCCAACTCACTGTGTGAGCGTCAAAGCACATCTCTGCACCACTGGAACACTACTTGAGTTATCATTGAGATTTAGGCTTGTAACTACTAATTCTCAACTATTTAGCCCCTGGAATGTGTTTCTGTGCAGTTAATGTCAAAAGAATAGAGACGTTTTACAAATGTGCTTCTCAGGCGCTGAAAACTCGTTTGCGAGCATAAAAGGGTAAACATGGGTGTTTCTCTGGAATGCTATGGGATAGACAGGAGATTTCAAATGTATGTTGTGTAGCTTCCCAACCTCTACTTTGTCAGGCAAAATGGTTCAGATATCTCTTATGGTTTTCTCACAAATTGAGTTTCCACGTTCTTGCTTCACTAAGGCCAACTCACTGTGTGAGCGTCAAAGCACATCTCTGCACCACTGGAACACTACTTGAGTTATCATTGAGATTTAGGCTTGTAACTACTAATTCTCAACTATTTAGCCCCTGGAATGTGTTTCTGTGCAGTTAATGTCAAAAGTTGTAAGAATAGAGACGTGTTACAAATGTGCTTCTCAGGCGCTGAAAACTTCGTTTGCGAGCATAAAAAGGAGTAAACATGGGTGTTTCTCTGGAATGCTATGGGATAGACAGGAGATTTCAAATGTATGTTGTGTAGCTTCCCAACCTCTACTTTGTCAGGCAAAATGGTTCAGATATCTCTTATGGTTTTCTCACAAATTGAGTTTCCACGTTCTTGCTTCACTAAGGCCAACTCACTGTGTGAGCGTCAAAGCACATCTCTGCACCACTGGAACACTACTTGAGTTATCATTGAGATTTAGGCTTGTAACTACTAATTCTCAACTATTTAGCCCCTGGAATGTGTTTCTGTGCAGTTAATGTCAAGGTTGTAAGAATAGAGACGTGTTACAAATGTGCTTCTCAGGCGCTGAAAACTTCGTTTGCGAGCATAAAAAGGGTAAACATGGGTGTTTCTCTGGAATGCTATGGGATAGACAGGAGATTTCAAATGTATGTTGTGTAGCTTCCCAACCTCTACTTTGTCAGGCAAAATGGTTCAGATATCTCTTATGGTTTTCTCACAAATTGAGTTTCCACGTTCTTGCTTCACTAAGGCCAACTCACTGTGTGAGCGTCAAAGCACATCTCTGCACCACTGGAACACTACTTGAGTTATCATTGAGATTTAGGCTTGTAACTACTAATTCTCAACTATTTAGCCCCTGGAATGTGTTTCTGTGCAGTTAATGTCAAAGGTTGTAAGAATAGAGACGTGTTACAAATGTGCTTCTCAGGCGCTGTAAACTCGTTTGCGAGCATATAAAGGGTAATCATGGGTGTTTCTCTGGAATGCTATGGGATAGACAGGAGATTTCAAATGTATGTTGTGTAGCTTCCCAACCTCTACTTTGTCAGGCAAAATGGTTCAGATATCTCTTATGGTTTTCTCACAAATTGAGTTTCCACGTTCTTGCTTCACTAAGGCCAACTCACTGTGTGAGCGTCAAAGCACATCTCTGCACCACTGGAACACTACTTGAGTTATCATTGAGATTTAGGCTTGTAACTACTAATTCTCAACTATTTAGCCCCTGGAATGTGTTTCTGTGCAGTTAATGTCAATTGGTTGTAAGAATAGAGACGTGTTACAAATGTGCTTCTCAGGCGCTGAAAACTTCGTTTGCGAGCATAAAAAGGGTAAACATGGGTGTTTCTCTGGAATGCTATGGGATAGACAGGAGATTTCAAATGTATGTTGTGTAGCTTCCCAACCTCTACTTTGTCAGGCAAAATGGTTCAGATATCTCTTATGGTTTTCTCACAAATTGAGTTTCCACGTTCTTGCTTCACTAAGGCCAACTCACTGTGTGAGCGTCAAAGCACATCTCTGCACCACTGGAACACTACTTGAGTTATCATTGAGATTTAGGCTTGTAACTACTAATTCTCAACTATTTAGCCCCTGGAATGTGTTTCTGTGCAGTTAATGTCAAAGGTTGTAAGAATAGAGACGTGTTACAAATGTGCTTCTCAGGCGCTGAAAACTCGTTTGCGAGCATAAAAAGGGAAAACATGGGTGTTTCTCTGGAATGCTATGGGATAGACAGGAGATTTCAAATGTATGTTGTGTAGCTTCCCAACCTCTACTTTGTCAGGCAAAATGGTTCAGATATCTCTTATGGTTTTCTCACAAATTGAGTTTCCACGTTCTTGCTTCACTAAGGCCAACTCACTGTGTGAGCGTCAAAGCACATCTCTGCACCACTGGAACACTACTTGAGTTATCATTGAGATTTAGGCTTGTAACTACTAATTCTCAACTATTTAGCCCCTGGAATGTGTTTCTGTGCAGTTAATGTCAAAGGTTGTAAGAATAGAGACGTGTTACAAATGTGCTTCTCAGGCGCTGAAAAATCGTTTGCGAGCATAAAAAGGGTAAACATGGGTGTTTCTCTGGAATGCTATGGGATAGACAGGAGATTTCAAATGTATGTTGTGTAGCTTCCCAACCTCTACTTTGTCAGGCAAAATGGTTCAGATATCTCTTATGGTTTTCTCACAAATTGAGTTTCCACGTTCTTGCTTCACTAAGGCCAACTCACTGTGTGAGCGTCAAAGCACATCTCTGCACCACTGGAACACTACTTGAGTTATCATTGAGATTTAGGCTTGTAACTACTAATTCTCAACTATTTAGCCCCTGGAATGTGTTTCTGTGCAGTTAATGTCAAAGGTTGTAAGAATAGAGACGTGTTACAAATGTGCTTCTCAGGCGCTGAAAACTTCGTTTGCGAGCATAAAAAGGAGTAAACATGGGTGTTTCTCTGGAATGCTATGGGATAGACAGGAGATTTCAAATGTATGTTGTGTAGCTTCCCAACCTCTACTTTGTCAGGCAAAATGGTTCAGATATCTCTTATGGTTTTCTCACAAATTGAGTTTCCACGTTCTTGCTTCACTAAGGCCAACTCACTGTGTGAGCGTCAAAGCACATCTCTGCACCACTGGAACACTACTTGAGTTATCATTGAGATTTAGGCTTGTAACTACTAATTCTCAACTATTTAGCCCCTGGAATGTGTTTCTGTGCAGTTAATGTCAAAGGTTGTAAGAATAGAGACGTGTTACAAATGTGCTTCTCAGGCGCTGAAAACTCGTTTGCGAGCATAAAAAAGGGTAAACATGGGTGTTTCTCTGGAATGCTATGGGATAGACAGGAGATTTCAAATGTATGTTGTGTAGCTTCCCAACCTCTACTTTGTCAGGCAAAATGGTTCAGATATCTCTTATGGTTTTCTCACAAATTGAGTTTCCACGTTCTTGCTTCACTAAGGCCAACTCACTGTGTGAGCGTCAAAGCACATCTCTGCACCACTGGAACACTACTTGAGTTATCATTGAGATTTAGGCTTGTAACTACTAATTCTCAACTATTTAGCCCCTGGAATGTGTTTCTGTGCAGTTAATGTCAAAGGTTGTAAGAATAGAGACGTGTTACAAATGTGCTTCTCAGGCGCTGAAAATTCGTTTGCGAGCATAAAAAGGGTAAACATGGGTGTTTCTCTGGAATGCTATGGGATAGACAGGAGATTTCAAATGTATGTTGTGTAGCTTCCCAACCTCTACTTTGTCAGGCAAAATGGTTCAGATATCTCTTATGGTTTTCTCACAAATTGAGTTTCCACGTTCTTGCTTCACTAAGGCCAACTCACTGTGTGAGCGTCAAAGCACATCTCTGCACCACTGGAACACTACTTGAGTTATCATTGAGATTTAGGCTTGTAACTACTAATTCTCAACTATTTAGCCCCTGGAATGTGTTTCTGTGCAGTTAATGTCAAAAGGTTGTAAGAATAGAGACGTGTTACAAATGTGCTTCTCAGGCGCTGAAAACTCGTTTGCGAGCATAAAAAGGGGTAAACATGGGTGTTTCTCTGGAATGCTATGGGATAGACAGGAGATTTCAAATGTATGTTGTGTAGCTTCCCAACCTCTACTTTGTCAGGCAAAATGGTTCAGATATCTCTTATGGTTTTCTCACAAATTGAGTTTCCACGTTCTTGCTTCACTAAGGCCAACTCACTGTGTGAGCGTCAAAGCACATCTCTGCACCACTGGAACACTACTTGAGTTATCATTGAGATTTAGGCTTGTAACTACTAATTCTCAACTATTTAGCCCCTGGAATGTGTTTCTGTGCAGTTAATGTCAAAGGTTGTAAGAATAGAGACGTGTTACAAATGTGCTTCTCAGGCGCTGAAAATTCGTTTGCGAGCATAAAAAGGGTAAACATGGGTGTTTCTCTGGAATGCTATGGGATAGACAGGAGATTTCAAATGTATGTTGTGTAGCTTCCCAACCTCTACTTTGTCAGGCAAAATGGTTCAGATATCTCTTATGGTTTTCTCACAAATTGAGTTTCCACGTTCTTGCTTCACTAAGGCCAACTCACTGTGTGAGCGTCAAAGCACATCTCTGCACCACTGGAACACTACTTGAGTTATCATTGAGATTTAGGCTTGTAACTACTAATTCTCAACTATTTAGCCCCTGGAATGTGTTTCTGTGCAGTTAATGTCAAGGTTGTAAGAATAGAGACGTGTTACAAATGTGCTTCTCAGGCGCTGAAAATTCGTTTGCGAGCATAAAAAGGGTAAACATGGGTGTTTCTCTGGAATGCTATGGGATAGACAGGAGATTTCAAATGTATGTTGTGTAGCTTCCCAACCTCTACTTTGTCAGGCAAAATGGTTCAGATATCTCTTATGGTTTTCTCACAAATTGAGTTTCCACGTTCTTGCTTCACTAAGGCCAACTCACTGTGTGAGCGTCAAAGCACATCTCTGCACCACTGGAACACTACTTGAGTTATCATTGAGATTTAGGCTTGTAACTACTAATTCTCAACTATTTAGCCCCTGGAATGTGTTTCTGTGCAGTTAATGTCAAAAGTAGATAAGAATAGAGACGTGTTACAAATGTGCTTCTCAGGCGCTGAAAACTTCGTTTGCGAGCATAAAAAGGAGTAAACATGGGTGTTTCTCTGGAATGCTATGGGATAGACAGGAGATTTCAAATGTATGTTGTGTAGCTTCCCAACCTCTACTTTGTCAGGCAAAATGGTTCAGATATCTCTTATGGTTTTCTCACAAATTGAGTTTCCACGTTCTTGCTTCACTAAGGCCAACTCACTGTGTGAGCGTCAAAGCACATCTCTGCACCACTGGAACACTACTTGAGTTATCATTGAGATTTAGGCTTGTAACTACTAATTCTCAACTATTTAGCCCCTGGAATGTGTTTCTGTGCAGTTAATGTCAAAGGTTGTAAGAATAGAGACGTGTTACAAATGTGCTTCTCAGGCGCTGAAAACTTCGTTTGCGAGCATAAAAAGGGTAAACATGGGTGTTTCTCTGGAATGCTATGGGATAGACAGGAGATTTCAAATGTATGTTGTGTAGCTTCCCAACCTCTACTTTGTCAGGCAAAATGGTTCAGATATCTCTTATGGTTTTCTCACAAATTGAGTTTCCACGTTCTTGCTTCACTAAGGCCAACTCACTGTGTGAGCGTCAAAGCACATCTCTGCACCACTGGAACACTACTTGAGTTATCATTGAGATTTAGGCTTGTAACTACTAATTCTCAACTATTTAGCCCCTGGAATGTGTTTCTGTGCAGTTAATGTCAAGAGGTTGTAAGAATAGAGACGTGTTACAAATGTGCTTCTCAGGCGCTGAAAACTTCGTTTGCGAGCATAAAAAGGGTAAACATGGGTGTTTCTCTGGAATGCTATGGGATAGACAGGAGATTTCAAATGTATGTTGTGTAGCTTCCCAAGCTCTACTTTGTCAGGCAAAATGGTTCAGATATCTCTTATGGTTTTCTCACAAATTGAGTTTCCACGTTCTTGCTTCACTAAGGCCAACTCACTGTGTGAGCGTCAAAGCACATCTCTGCACCACTGGAACACTACTTGAGTTATCATTGAGATTTAGGCTTGTAACTACTAATTCTCAACTATTTAGCCCCTGGAATGTGTTTCTGTGCAGTTAATGTCAAAGGTTGTAAGAATAGAGACGTGTTACAAATGTGCTTCTCAGGCGCTGAAAACTTCGTTTGCGAGCATAAAAAGAGTAAACATGGGTGTTTCTCTGGAATGCTATGGGATAGACAGGAGATTTCAAATGTATGTTGTGTAGCTTCCCAACCTCTACTTTGTCAGGCAAAATGGTTCAGATATCTCTTATGGTTTTCTCACAAATTGAGTTTCCACGTTCTTGCTTCACTAAGGCCAACTCACTGTGTGAGCGTCAAAGCACATCTCTGCACCACTGGAACACTACTTGAGTTATCATTGAGATTTAGGCTTGTAACTACTAATTCTCAACTATTTAGCCCCTGGAATGTGTTTCTGTGCAGTTAATGCCAAAAGTTGTAAGAATAGAGACGTGTTACAAATGTGCTTCTCAGGCGCTGAAAACTTCGTTTGCGAGCATAAAAAGAGTAAACATGGGTGTTTCTCTGGAATGCTATGGGATAGACAGGAGATTTCAAATGTATGTTGTGTAGCTTCCCAACCTCTACTTTGTCAGGCAAAATGGTTCAGATATCTCTTATGGTTTTCTCACAAATTGAGTTTCCACGTTCTTGCTTCACTAAGGCCAACTCACTGTGTGAGCGTCAAAGCACATCTCTGCACCACTGGAACACTACTTGAGTTATCATTGAGATTTAGGCTTGTAACTACTAATTCTCAACTATTTAGCCCCTGGAATGTGTTTCTGTGCAGTTAATGTCAAGGTTGTAAGAATAGAGACGTGTTACAAATGTGCTTCTCAGGCGCTGAAAACTTCGTTTGCGAGCATAAAAAGGAGTAAACATGGGTGTTTCTCTGGAATGCTATGGGATAGACAGGAGATTTCAAATGTATGTTGTGTAGCTTCCCAACCTCTACTTTGTCAGGCAAAATGGTTCAGATATCTCTTATGGTTTTCTCACAAATTGAGTTTCCACGTTCTTGCTTCACTAAGGCCAACTCACTGTGTGAGCGTCAAAGCACATCTCTGCACCACTGGAACACTACTTGAGTTATCATTGAGATTTAGGCTTGTAACTACTAATTCTCAACTATTTAGCCCCTGGAATGTGTTTCTGTGCAGTTAATGTCAAAGGTTGTAAGAATAGAGACGTGTTACAAATGTGCTTCTCAGGCGCTGAAAATTCGTTTGCGAGCATAAAAAGGGTAAACATGGGTGTTTCTCTGGAATGCTATGGGATAGACAGGAGATTTCAAATGTATGTTGTGTAGCTTCCCAACCTCTACTTTGTCAGGCAAAATGGTTCAGATATCTCTTATGGTTTTCTCACAAATTGAGTTTCCACGTTCTTGCTTCACTAAGGCCAACTCACTGTGTGAGCGTCAAAGCACATCTCTGCACCACTGGAACACTACTTGAGTTATCATTGAGATTTAGGCTTGTAACTACTAATTCTCAACTATTTAGCCCCTGGAATGTGTTTCTGTGCAGTTAATGTCAAAGGTTGTAAGAATAGAGACGTGTTACAAATGTGCTTCTCAGGCGCTGAAAACTCGTTTGCGAGCATAAAAAGAGTAAACATGGGTGTTTCTCTGGAATGCTATGGGATAGACAGGAGATTTCAAATGTATGTTGTGTAGCTTCCCAACCTCTACTTTGTCAGGCAAAATGGTTCAGATATCTCTTATGGTTTTCTCACAAATTGAGTTTCCACGTTCTTGCTTCACTAAGGCCAACTCACTGTGTGAGCGTCAAAGCACATCTCTGCACCACTGGAACACTACTTGAGTTATCATTGAGATTTAGGCTTGTAACTACTAATTCTCAACTATTTAGCCCCTGGAATGTGTTTCTGTGCAGTTAATGTCAAAAGGTTGTAAGAATAGAGACGTGTTACAAATGTGCTTCTCAGGCGCTGAAAATTCGTTTGCGAGCATAAAAAGGGTAAACATGGGTGTTTCTCTGGAATGCTATGGGATAGACAGGAGATTTCAAATGTATGTTGTGTAGCTTCCCAACCTCTACTTTGTCAGGCAAAATGGTTCAGATATCTCTTATGGTTTTCTCACAAATTGAGTTTCCACGTTCTTGCTTCACTAAGGCCAACTCACTGTGTGAGCGTCAAAGCACATCTCTGCACCACTGGAACACTACTTGAGTTATCATTGAGATTTAGGCTTGTAACTACTAATTCTCAACTATTTAGCCCCTGGAATGTGTTTCTGTGCAGTTAATGTCAAATTGTTGTAAGAATAGAGACGTGTTACAAATGTGCTTCTCAGGCGCTGAAAATTCGTTTGCGAGCATAAAAAGGGTAAACATGGGTGTTTCTCTGGAATGCTATGGGATAGACAGGAGATTTCAAATGTATGTTGTGTAGCTTCCCAACCTCTACTTTGTCAGGCAAAATGGTTCAGATATCTCTTATGGTTTTCTCACAAATTGAGTTTCCACGTTCTTGCTTCACTAAGGCCAACTCACTGTGTGAGCGTCAAAGCACATCTCTGCACCACTGGAACACTACTTGAGTTATCATTGAGATTTAGGCTTGTAACTACTAATTCTCAACTATTTAGCCCCTGGAATGTGTTTCTGTGCAGTTAATGTCAAAGGTTGTAAGAATAGAGACGTGTTACAAATGTGCTTCTCAGGCGCTGAAAACTTCGTTTGCGAGCATAAAAAGGAGTAAACATGGGTGTTTCTCTGGAATGCTATGGGATAGACAGGAGATTTCAAATGTATGTTGTGTAGCTTCCCAACCTCTACTTTGTCAGGCAAAATGGTTCAGATATCTCTTATGGTTTTCTCACAAATTGAGTTTCCACGTTCTTGCTTCACTAAGGCCAACTCACTGTGTGAGCGTCAAAGCACATCTCTGCACCACTGGAACACTACTTGAGTTATCATTGAGATTTAGGCTTGTAACTACTAATTCTCAACTATTTAGCCCCTGGAATGTGTTTCTGTGCAGTTAATGTCAAAGGGTGGTAAGAATAGAGACGTGTTACAAATGTGCTTCTCAGGCGCTGAAAACTTCGTTTGCGAGCATAAAAAGGGTAAACATGGGTGTTTCTCTGGAATGCTATGGGATAGACAGGAGATTTCAAATGTATGTTGTGTAGCTTCCCAACCTCTACTTTGTCAGGCAAAATGGTTCAGATATCTCTTATGGTTTTCTCACAAATTGAGTTTCCACGTTCTTGCTTCACTAAGGCCAACTCACTGTGTGAGCGTCAAAGCACATCTCTGCACCACTGGAACACTACTTGAGTTATCATTGAGATTTAGGCTTGTAACTACTAATTCTCAACTATTTAGCCCCTGGAATGTGTTTCTGTGCAGTTAATGTCATTGTAAGAATAGAGACGTGTTACAAATGTGCTTCTCAGGCGCTGAAAACTCGTTTGCGAGCATAAAAAGAGTAAACATGGGTGTTTCTCTGGAATGCTATGGGATAGACAGGAGATTTCAAATGTATGTTGTGTAGCTTCCCAACCTCTACTTTGTCAGGCAAAATGGTTCAGATATCTCTTATGGTTTTCTCACAAATTGAGTTTCCACGTTCTTGCTTCACTAAGGCCAACTCACTGTGTGAGCGTCAAAGCACATCTCTGCACCACTGGAACACTACTTGAGTTATCATTGAGATTTAGGCTTGTAACTACTAATTCTCAACTATTTAGCCCCTGGAATGTGTTTCTGTGCAGTTAATGTCAATAAGAATAGAGACGTGTTACAAATGTGCTTCTCAGGCGCTGAAAACTCGTTTGCGAGCATAAAAAGGGTAAACATGGGTGTTTCTCTGGAATGCTATGGGATAGACAGGAGATTTCAAATGTATGTTGTGTAGCTTCCCAACCTCTACTTTGTCAGGCAAAATGGTTCAGATATCTCTTATGGTTTTCTCACAAATTGAGTTTCCACGTTCTTGCTTCACTAAGGCCAACTCACTGTGTGAGCGTCAAAGCACATCTCTGCACCACTGGAACACTACTTGAGTTATCATTGAGATTTAGGCTTGTAACTACTAATTCTCAACTATTTAGCCCCTGGAATGTGTTTCTGTGCAGTTAATGTCAAAAATTGTAAGAATAGAGACGTGTTACAAATGTGCTTCTCAGGCGCTGAAAACTCGTTTGCGAGCATAAAAAGGGTAAACATGGGTGTTTCTCTGGAATG
This sequence comes from Rhinogobius similis, assembly GCA_019453435.1. NCBI lineage: Eukaryota > Metazoa > Chordata > Actinopteri > Gobiiformes > Gobiidae > Rhinogobius > Rhinogobius similis. The sequence goes on from CM033622.1 coordinate 4,222,001, forward strand.
CTATGGGATAGACAGGAGATTTCAAATGTATGTTGTGTAGCTTCCCAACCTCTACTTTGTCAGGCAAAATGGTTCAGATATCTCTTATGGTTTTCTCACAAATTGAGTTTCCACGTTCTTGCTTCACTAAGGCCAACTCACTGTGTGAGCGTCAAAGCACATCTCTGCACCACTGGAACACTACTTGAGTTATCATTGAGATTTAGGCTTGTAACTACTAATTCTCAACTATTTAGCCCCTGGAATGTGTTTCTGTGCAGTTAATGTCAAAGGTTGTAAGAATAGAGACGTGTTACAAATGTGCTTCTCAGGCGCTGAAAACTCGTTTGCGAGCATAAAAAAGGGTAAACATGGGTGTTTCTCTGGAATGCTATGGGATAGACAGGAGATTTCAAATGTATGTTGTGTAGCTTCCCAACCTCTACTTTGTCAGGCAAAATGGTTCAGATATCTCTTATGGTTTTCTCACAAATTGAGTTTCCACGTTCTTGCTTCACTAAGGCCAACTCACTGTGTGAGCGTCAAAGCACATCTCTGCACCACTGGAACACTACTTGAGTTATCATTGAGATTTAGGCTTGTAACTACTAATTCTCAACTATTTAGCCCCTGGAATGTGTTTCTGTGCAGTTAATGTCAAAGGTTGTAAGAATAGAGACGTGTTACAAATGTGCTTCTCAGGCGCTGAAAACTTCGTTTGCGAGCATAAAAAGGAGTAAACATGGGTGTTTCTCTGGAATGCTATGGGATAGACAGGAGATTTCAAATGTATGTTGTGTAGCTTCCCAACCTCTACTTTGTCAGGCAAAATGGTTCAGATATCTCTTATGGTTTTCTCACAAATTGAGTTTCCACGTTCTTGCTTCACTAAGGCCAACTCACTGTGTGAGCGTCAAAGCAGCATCTCTGCACCACTGGAACACTACTTGAGTTATCATTGAGATTTAGGCTTGTAACTACTAATTCTCAACTATTTAGCCCCTGGAATGTGTTTCTGTGCAGTTAATGT